>JANRMT010062790.1:26404391-26428119 GCA_026402145.1 Polypterus bichir lapradei | reverse complement strand
ACCATCTCATCTTCGTTTGCATAAGCACAGTCCTTCACCAGCAATTTAAACTCAGTTACAAAGTGATCAAAAGTCTTGTTTATACCCTGCGTCCTCTCAGTAAACTTGTATCTCGCGAATATCGTATTTGTCTCAGGCATGACAAACGCCAGCGGCAGCGTGTCTATGAACTTAATTTAAAGTTAAGGTTTACACCTTGCTTTCCTATTCGTTTGCATAAGCACAGTTCTTCACCAGCAATTTTAACTCCGTTACAGCAATTTTAACTCCGTTACAATGTGATCAAAAGTCTCGTTTATACCCTGCGTCTTCTCATTAAACTTGTATCTCGCAAATATCGTATTCGTCGTAGGCATGACAAACGCCAGCGGCAGCGTGTCTATGAACTTAATTTAAACTTAAGGTTTACACCGTGCTTTGTTTCCGCAGTAGCTGCACTTATGAATATGCTTGCATGCGTCACTCGCTTCATATTCTTTTGCTGCCTTCTCAATTGTGTAATGCATTTTTTGTTCAGCGCTCTTTGGAGCTCTTGCTTGTTTTCTGCGTATTGCTTTCACAGTCAGTTCACGTGAGCCGCTCGGAGTACATGCATTGAAGGTTCTCAGCTGTGCTTATGCTATCTCGTGCGATCTTGCGATGTCCACATCTTTATTTAATGTTAGCTAAGACCTGGCACTTAAAAGTTTCTCTTGCACTTTCGCTGAGTTTGTACCAAACACTGATCTATCCCTGACCATCTCATCTTCGTTTGTATAAGCACAGTCCTTCACCTGCGAATATTTAGCGGCAGCGTGTCTATTGGATTGCTGCTGATGGACGGCCTTATATGGGAAGGCACTCAATTACGTGGGAGACGTGACGATGAGGGACGCAACTCCGCCTCACACGGCGACCGAGCTGCAGGCTATGGCCGTATATATGTACGTAAGTAGGTTCCAGTTATGACCGTTATGCGTAGAATTTTTAAATGAAACCTGCCTAACTTTTGTAAGTAAGCTGTAAGGAATGAGCCTGCCAAATTTCAGCCTTCTACCTACACGGGAACTTGGAGAATTAGTGATGAGTCAGTGAGTGAGTCAGTCAGTCAGTGAGGGCTTTGCTTTTTATTAGTATAGATTTAAAGAAACTCTCTGTGATAAGCCCTGGGTGTCTGAGACCCCCAATTCCCAACACAATCACCAAAACAGAGTTCTTTATCAAATAAATGAAGGGTTTTATTTAAATATCTCCAAAATATTACCAATTCTCTCAAAACACTGGTTCTTTTCCTCTCACCACCGCACTGCCCTCCTTTAGTCAAGTGTTGCCTCTCTACCACCCAGCTCTGACTCTCCTTTTTTTATAGACCCGGGAGTACTTCCGGTGCCAGGGCGCTTGCCCGATGAAAGTAATCCGGGTCACACGGAAGTCCATTATTTACGTAGGAAGATTGTTTCTCTGGAACGCCCTCTTGTGGCACCCCATGATTCCAGCAGGGCTGCCTTGCCAGAGATATCTGGGATTGCTGCCATCTAGCATACTAGGGGAATAATAGTTCTTTAGCAATCTCCCTGCTTTTATAGAGGCTGTCTGTCCCTTTTTTCTTTCCGGTTCCGCTTCCTTTCCTGGCCGGGACATCCATCTAGTCTGTGTGGCATCTAAACTCTCATTATTTAATTATTCAGACCTTTTGCTGTGTTCAGGTGCATCCTCAAGATGCATCTAGAACTTAATTGAAGTCTATCTGTGGCAAATTAAATTGATTGGACATTGTTTAGAAAGGTGGTCACCTGTGTATAAAAGGCCCCAAAATTCACACTGCCTGTCATGACAAAAACCAAGCCATAAAGTCTGAGCAACTTTAGACCTCCATAATAAAATTGTTGTGAGGCACAAATTAGGGTAAGGGTAATAAACCATTTCTAAAGTGTTCCCAGGAGCAGAGTGGCCTCAATATTTGTGAAATGGAGTTGGCCAAATGGCCAAAAGACAGGCGTCATCCCAACTGACTGAAAAACAGGACTTGCCATCCTTGTCTGGAAAGGGAAGAGTGATCGCCTGGATTGTGGTAACTACAGGGGGATAACACTGCTCTAGGTACAGTACTGGATAAGGTCCTTGCAAGGGTCATCCTCATTAGGATCTGTGATCACTTGCTCACCTACCAGTGACTGGAGCAGTCTGATTTTACACCTTCAATATTCTGTCACTAAAGGTTCTCATGGAGCACAAACGTAAATACCTGCAGAGCTTCTTTGCACCCTTTGTAGATTTTTGTAAAGTGTTCAACTCACTTGATTGAACTACCCTGTGGGACATCCTGAGATTCTGAGGAATTCCTTCAAAGTTGCTGGATATCATGGATGGCCTGTACACTGGTACTGTGAGTGCTGTGCAGAGCGGAGGAAGAACTGTTACCTTTTTCCCAGTTGATTCTGGGGTTTATCAGGGCTGTGTTCTTGCTCTTACTGTGTTCAATGCAGGCATGGACTGGGTGTTGGACAGGGTTGTGAGGTCCAGTGGCTATGGGACATCTATTGGTGAAGAGAAATTCACTGATCTTGACTTTGCCAACGATGCTGTGATATTTGTGGAGTCAATGGAAGGTCTGTTTGGGGCTTTTGAGAGACTGAGTGAAGAGTCAACCTTATTGAGAGGTTTACTTACCTCAGCATGAGGGGTCATGAGGTCGCTGGAAAGGGGTGTGTGGTGCTCTAAATATCTCTACAAAAGGATGAAGGTCCAAGTTTTTACAGCCCTTATGCTTCCTGTTTTGCTATATGGTTGAGATACATGGATGCCATCAAGTGACCTGAGATACCTTTGGTGCTGTGTCTCTTTAGAGAGTCCTTGGGTACCGCTGGTCTGACTTTGTGTTGAATGAGCAGTTGCTCATGGAGTCCCGAATGAGACACATTACCTGCATTGTGGGACAACATTAGTTATGGCACTATGGCCATATGGAGCGATTCCCTGAGGGTGATCCGGCTTACAGGTTCCTCATTGTTGAGGACGACCATGTAACACCTGGCTGCAGCAGATAAAGGGTCATGTCTAGAGGGTGGAACTGGGCCATGTGTTTGCCTGTGGGGTTTGCCAACCAGGATCCCAAGCTGTTTTGTCATGTGGTGGGTGTGGCAACACACTGTACCAGTGCATGCTCCCCAACCTGACCTCACCTGGTTATAGGGTTATTGAGTGTAGATTGATGAGCAAAAACTGCAGATTTATCCATTTAAAATTAATTCTACAGCACATTAAAGTGTACAGAAAATGAAGGGGTCTGAATACTTTCTGAATCCACTTTACATGAGGAAAAAATTAAATTAGCAACAATAACATCCTAGTATCATATTATTTCCCAAATCCTGAAGACATTATTTTCCTTATTTTTCCCCGATTTGCAGTGCTCACAGTTCATAATGAAAACGGCAGTGTGGAATCAGCTCTTCCATCTTTGGATTTGACTGCATCATGTCTTATGTTGGCAGCTTCATCCAGAGACCCACTGTTTAATATTCACAGAGGTCTCCCTTGTCGTGCTTTGGGAAACACAGCGCATGATTCATTCAGAGATCTGAAATAATCGTCCAGCTGAGACGTAGGTGAATGTCTGCTGTGTGAATAAACGCAGTGCTTGTGCAGTGAATGAGTATGCAAGCTATTTTGAGCTCTTACGTGCTCTAGATAATTTCTAGATGCTTCCTTCCTTTTCTGTAGGTGAGTTAAAAATAATAGCAGGACACACAACCTACAATCCTTAAGGAATTAATCTGGATTTCAGTGAAATTTGAAACTTTATGGTAAATACTTTTACTTAGCCAAATGTATTTTGTATAGTCCTTTGTTTTCTGATGCTCATTACTAAAGGATGTTTTGCACAAGTGTTTTTTTTTGCAAGTGCTGAGTTTTAAATCTATTAAATTCTCCTATGCTTTAACAGTTTAACATTGTTTAGCTATCTTTGGTTATCAGCTTGGCAGGATACAAAGTCTCATCTTGTTGCTTCCCAGCATTACACAGTACAAGAAAATGCTGATTATACTGATTCCTGGTGAAAAAGCATAAGCCCGGCAAAAAACAAGCAACTAACCCAGCGGTGTTCTCATTACAAAAAAAGGAGATGATACTGATCATTAGACAGCCCTTCCAAGTAATATTGATGACTAGACAGCCCTTCCAGGTGCCACATTATGCCAAGGTCACCCATCCATCCATCCATCCATTAGCCACCCCGCTATATCCTAACACAGGGTCATGGGGGTCTGCTGGAGCCTATCCCAGCCAACACAGGATGCAAGGCAGGAGAAAATCCCAGGCAGGGTGCCAGTCCAATGCAGGGCACACACACACACCAAACACACACTAGGGACAATTTAGGATCGCCAATGCACCTAACCTGCATGTGTTTGGACTGTGGGAGGAAACTGGAGCAGACATGGGGAGAACATGCAAACTACATGCAGGAAGGACCCGGGAAGTGAACCCAGGTCTCCTTACTGCGATGCTACCACTGCGCCACCGTGCCGCCCTGCCAAGGTCACCTGGCCTTTTAATTCAGTAGTGGGGAGCCAGGGATACACGGATAGTGAGAAATCTCTACAGAGACCACTACAGGACACTCAGAGGGCATTCTTGTCTATATGAGTAGCTTTGGGGGATGTTCTAAAGCTGGGGTCCCCAACTGCGGTCCTGGAGGGCCCCAGTGGCTGCAGGTTTTCATTCTAACCCTTTTCTTAATTAGTGACCTGTTTTTGCTGCTAATTAACTTCTTTTGAATTAAATTTATTTGACTTGCTCTTGAAGACTCAGACCCTTTAATTGTTTCTTCTTCCTTAATTAACAGTCAAACAATAACGAGATACAAAATGAACCAAAACATGACTAGCAAAACATGACAAACATTGTTGATCATACAATATCTGAAAATAAAGAAAGGTGAAGGTCACAGGAATGTTGATCTGCTCAGGTCACCAAAACATTTTAACACTGTTCTTAGAAAAGAGAAAATCAACAATTTGAGAAACGTATGCTATTGCACAATGAGAGCAGCAACAAGCCATGGAATTAAAGAGCGGGTTTAATTAACAACAAGAATTGTTAATTAAGCAACTGGTTGAAGTGAAATTGGTTGGAGTTTGAGGCCCTGACTTGGTTGGTCTTCTGTTGGCTCACTCACTTCACATTTCATTTCTGTCTGAGTGTCGTTTAAGGAAAGAAATGGAGCAATTCAGAGGAACTATGCAGAAGTTCAGGGGAACAAGTCTTAAAAGACAAATCAATTAAAATTAATTCAAAAGAAGTTAATTAGCAGCAAAAAAGGTCACTAATTAAGAATAGGGTTAGGATGAAAACCTGCAGCCACTGGGGCCCTCCAGGACTGGAGTTGGGCACCCCTGCTCTAAAGTAATTTCAGAATGGGGTAATTCAAACAATGAGTGTCTGAAAAAACAGAAGACTGGGCAATAAAAACTACAGTATAGTGGTGCATGAGTACAATGTGTTGGATTATGGTCATGTGTGCAAGCCTCCCCACTTAATAGGGAATTTAGCCAGAGCATACCACCTCATCTGTTAAAAAATGGTGGTGGAGGTGTTATGGCTTGGGCATGTATGGCTGCCACAGGCACTGGCACACTTATCTTCACTGATGATGTAACTGCTGATCGCAGTTGCACAATGAATTCTGAGGTGTACAGAAACATGTATTCTGTTGATGATCCAATAAATTCCTAAAAATGCAATGAATGGCACTTCATTTTGCAACAGGATGATAATCTCAAAAGTACTTCTAAGGAAACACAGAAGTTTTTCAAAGCTACAAAACTGAGAATTCTTCAATGGCCAAGCCAGTCACCCAGTTTAAAACCAACTGAGCATGCCTTCAATATGCTGAAGAGAAAACTTAAGGGGACAAGCCCCCGATACAAGCAGGAGCCAAACATGGCTGCATTAGAGGCTCAGCAGAGCATCACCAGAGAAGATACACAGCACCTGGTGACAGTGGCATAGGGGCGGGCGGTCTGCCCCAGGAGGCACGTTTTTGGGGGCGGCATTACTGGCCAAAAGGCTCAGTACAATTCGTGTGTAAGCAGCAGGTTTCAGAAAAATATCACTCATGAATGAAAAAAGTAAAATTCTCTGATTTTTATCGACAAATGCTTCAAAAATAATTTTCAGACTCTCCTTCTGTGACGGCATCAGATACAGCAGTTGAAATTTATGAGGCAATAACAAAAATAAACATAAACATTACACCGATAATTTCTAGGAAGATAAATGACTAATTTTTAATTTATAATTTTGTTTCATTATCAATCCGAATGTGTTCTTGCTCTGCGCAGAAAACATCGCCACCTATCTCTTGTACACTACACTGCTTCAGGTTTTCGCAGCATAATTATATTAAACTAATAGTTAGAACACGGCTTATCAGTGCATCTATACTATATTTTTGTCTAGTTGATGCTTATAAATAATTATATGTGAAAAATTATTGCTGTTTCTCTATCTTAATTTTTCTCTATATACCATTTTAATATTCTTTTTAAATAGGTTAACATATTCATATATGTTAGAAGGCGGCAAATGGAAGCACCACCACAAGCGGCACAACCTCGAGCTACGCCACTGCCTGGTGATGTCTATGAATCACAGACTTCAAGCAGTCATTGCATGCAAGGGATATGTGACAAAGTACTAAATATGACTGCTTTAATAGACTTGCCATTGCTATGTCCCAAACATTATGGCGCCCTGAATTGCGAAGCCCTTGTATAAAAAGTGTTGCAATTTCTACATGCTGTGACCGAAATGTATGCAAATACCCCTAAATGAAAGTCTGCAATGAGCACTTTAATTGTGTCTGAATTGCTTGATTTGTAATTTTAAATGGTGGTGCAAAGGGGTAAAAAATGTGTCTTTGTCCCAAACATTATGGAGGGCACTGTATATAAACAGAGTTTTCCAATCTACACAGCAATGATAACTTTCATCCATCCATCCATTATCCAACCTGCTATATCCTAACTACTGGGTCATGGGCGTCTGCTGGAGCCAATCCCAGCCAACACAGGGCGCAAGGCAGGAAACAAACCCTGGGCAGGGCGCCAGCCCACCGCAGGGCGCACACACATACACACCCCCACACACCAAGCACATACTAGGGACAATTTAGAATCACCAATGCACCTAACCTGCATGTCTTTGGACTGTGGGAGAAAACTGGAGTACCCGAAGGAAACTCATGCAGACATGGGGAGAACATATAAACTCCATGCAGGGAGGACCCGGGTCTCCTAACTGCGAGGCAGCAGCACTACCCACTGCACCACTGTGCCACCCATGATAACTTTCATTGTCAAGATAATTCAAGGCAATCAACATGATGAGCATCAAATAAATATTAAGTATTGACTAAAACTCAGTAAAACTTTTGCCTGTGACCACATTTCTCGTATTTGAGTGTTCATTTTTTGCATTAGCAAGACAGTCTTTTTTGTGCTAAATAATGCCTTGATCAGGTGGTGGTGGAGGAGATCACCAGCACTGAAGAACAGGAAAGTAACAGCAGATAATAGTGGAGATCAGTACAAATAGCAGATCTCAGAAGAATATGATAATTCTATACCCTTATAGTCTATTAGGAATACACCTGAAAAATAGGTACGAAAAAGCAAAATTAAACTATTGAGTTTTTAGCAGTTTTACAAAATATTCCACAGTATTAGCGTGCTGAATTTCTATTGGTAAAGTATACCAAATTTTAAGTTCATAACAGCAAAACGCCACCTCACCACTTCTTTTAAGTCTGACTCTTGGAATTATAAGTAGACCTCCATTTGAAGATCTAAGATTACAAATTGGAGTTTAGGAGGACAGGCATTCCAAAATAAAGGACAAAGCAAGATTAATTAAGGCTTTATAAACCGTTAGTAGTATTTTAAAGTCAATTCTGAATGACACAGGTACCCAGTATAATGACGCTAAAACTGATGAGATGTGCTCAGATTTTCTTTTTCTAGTTAAGATTCTGGCTTCTTCATTCTGCCCTAACTGCAAGTGATTGATGTCGTTCTTAGGTAGTCCTGTTAGGAGTGCATTACAGTAATCTAGTCAACTAAAAACAAAAGTGTGAATTAATTTCACAGCACCTTGTAAAGTTATAAGAGGTCTAACGTTTGCTGTATTCCTTAAGTGATGAAGATTATACATTGTAGAAACCTGTGTGAAACATTTAAACAGCAAAAGAAGGATGACTTTGGTAATGTGCTGTTATGTGTCAGTTAATACGTCACAGGTCCAATTTGTTTGGTGAATTTAAAGGGGCAGATAAATTATGGAGATAACTTCTCCAGTCAAACCCTCATTTAGAGATCTCTTATCTCTTGGAGCTCTAGTTATTACATTATACATGTATATCTGGATTTTGGTTTTTGTGGTTACAGAGCTTATTTTTGGCATGAGTTTTTGAATTAGACATTATTTTGTAATAGTTTTACAGTTTTTGCGTCCTTTTCAATTAATATAATGTTGTTTTGCAAAGACATTTGAACGTCTGAAGTGTTATTGTCACAACTGGATAAATCAAAATAAATCTCTGGAAATGGTTATTAGAATCCATTATTAGTGTTACATGATATTTTTTGGCTTGACTCTGATTTTCAGATTAGCAGTTTAGTTTAGATGAACGATAGGACAGATTGACTTTTTTTTTGATTTTCTGATGCTTCTTCTCCTGGTCACCAACATTATTTCTAGTTTGCCTTTCATTATTTCAGCAAACACAACACAAACATATTTATAAAAATGTCAGCTATTTTTTGGTTCACGTGCACTTTACACAAGCACTTCTCAAACTCGCCTGGGGACCCCATGTGGCTGCTGGCTTTTGTTGCCCCCAGTTTCATAATCATTGAGTAAATTGGTCTCATTTGATTAGCTGACCTTTTTTGTTTTCTCTTATTCTGAATTTAGAAAAACATAAGTGTGTGATTTCTATACTTATAACACATTTAGAAATACTGTATGGGCCCTTCTGCTATTGCTTTAAATGCTTAAATCTCTTTTGTTGTTTTCCTTTTAATTTGCCTTCTTTTCTGTGTCGTTTGTTACTTTAATTGTATTCTAATAATGACAATTAACACCTAGTACAGCAGACTCCCAACAAATGACACTGGATGCTGAAAGACTGCAATTACTTCTGTGTCAGACCACTAAAGTGATCATTAGTCAATAATGGATTAAAAATCAGAAAATCAGGAAAAGAAGAATGATAGTCCTGATGATGATGATATAAATCTTGAAAAACAAAGTTAACAACAAAAACAAAATGCAAAATTATCCTCATTGAACACAGAAATGTTGTGCAATTCTCTTAGAAATATACCCAGCTTAGTTTTGGTAATTTCTACATTCTCCCCGAAACACAGAAACTAGGAAATAACAAAATTAATGGTGGAGTACAATTAAGACAGAAGTTTGTTATATCAAAAACCTTCAGCCACATGAGGGGATAACCGGAGCCGAGTATGAGAACCACTGCTTCAGTCTGCTCTGTTTTAAAGTTAATTAAGAGAACAGCGACACTTTGATTTGCACTGGAAACAATTGTGATTTTGCTGTGAAAATTCTGTCCATCAAGACAGACACTATCAGAAGGGACAGAGCCCATGCAGTGTGTGTGTGTGTTTGTGTGTGTGTGTGTGTGTGAGAGAGAAAAATGATCAAGGTCTTAAAGAGTAGCACTTACAAGGCCACTTCCTCTGCTTAAATTCATTGACTTGGTACTCTGTACACATGATAATAGTTATCCTTTAAACATGTATATGCTAAAAAAATTACTTTTATGTTGTTGGCAACTGACAGTATAGCCACTAGCTATACACTCCAAAATATCAAGAGAGAGATGGACAAAGTGAATTAAAACACAAAGTACAAAATTAAAAGAATAACCTGTGAAAATTTGGCTGCTTCACTGTGCTAGACAAAACACCTTTTACCCTCACAAAAAAATGACACCGCCTGTCATCCCCTAGTCTTTCCTTTAACCCTACAAACATAGACAGCCTAGGTCACATCTCAGCTTTTTAATAAGGTTCTTCACTGAATAAGGCAAACATGATGTCTTATACATTAGTGAAACTTGTTGTATAGGTAATATACCCTCAGAATTATGCGTTCTTCAGACGGGAGTCCTTCACTCACTCGGGCACATTCCTAATGTACAATGGCTAATGTCATTTTACTTTAGATGCTTTCTGCACTCTTTCTCAACTTCGAGTTCCCCTTAGCTAATTCCACTTCCTCCAGCAGTATAAAGTCATCTGTTATTGCTCTGAGGGTGATGTAGTTCAGCTCAATTTCCTCTTCCTCCAGCAACTGCTGTCAGTTTTTTTTGGTTAAACTGCTGCATCATTCTTCTCAGTGCTTCAGAATTTCATCTTGTGTACTACTTCATTTTTTTTAATTCACTGATGTTTGCTGGATCTACCAATATAGGTTTATTTGTTATATAATTGTTAGATCTGCATATTTTCATCCATGGTGTGTGAGAATATAATTTAGAGGTAACAATAGCTAATTATTTTGGTTTGCAGTGTGCACTGAAATATATAAGAACTGAGATGGTCAAATAAACAAAGGATGTAACAGAATGAAAGGTTGATGTATTACACAAAATGTACTGAAAGATGACTAAGAGATGAAAGAAATCAGCAGAAGTCCTGCAGACAACTAAAATGGACAGTTGTTACATACACAGTAATTTCAAGGGTGGTGGCTCAACCAAAAGGGTTTAAGAAGAATAAGAATATAATAAAGCAGACTTATTTTATACTAACCATCCCCTGTGGCTTCGTCCATGTAGTAGTGAAACAGGACAGTGAGGAGGGCCCTGCCTGGCTCCCCACTCCTGATGTCAGGCTTCCTCCTCCCCTCTGCCCGCAGTTAAGTGGAGGTAAGGTAAATGCCCCGAGGCTGGTGCGTGAGTGAGGAGGGCCATGCCCCCCTCCCCTCAGCCCACTTCATGTCTCTTGGATTTGTGCAAATAAGTCGGTACCGCATGCGAACTATTATTCTTAGCACAATGAGAGAAGTCACAAAATCAACCAGAATGTTCAAGCAAATTATAGAAAAAAACCCGATCTAAATCTGTTAAGTAGTTCTCTCGTGAAAAGCGTACCGACATACAGACAGACAGATACAGACACAGACAGACAGACATATGTTGGATTTTATATATATAGAGATAGAGCATTTGGGTGTAAAGTAATGAACCAACCAGTGTAAAATGTATGCATTAATTGTCACTGTATGTAAACTGAATAGTTTATAAAATAAACTTCTATCTTTTGTTTCTCTGATCATTCTGATCATGTTGCTGTGAGAGATACTCCCTCCTTAGCACGGTGTTGCAAGAGTAATAAATGACATAGATAGACAAGCTTTCATTCTGCTTGATTAGTGACTGAAAAAGGTTTTATCAGACTTGTCCTGTTAGAGGATAAGTTTCTTTCTTTAATTAATATGATTGATTTCTACCACATGTGCACCTTGATTCCTTTAGTTAGAGTAAATGGCCTTTGTGTAATCCATCGTTTTTCAACCATTTGATGTACGACTTCATTTTCCAGTTTACCTTTTAAGCAAAATGTTAGTTATGCATTATGCTTTATTTTCAGACCTCTATTTGTGGAACATGAAACAAAGTTTGTCTTTTGTCTTTTTTATTTAAAGTTATCCACCTTAATAAAAGGACAGGTGTCTGTGTATGTGTGTCCATCCAGTTGCTGTGTGTCTGTAATTCCAACTGATGGTGCATCACAAATATTTTTAGTAAAAAAATGCATTGCATTTGTCATTCCAACAGATGGCACATCACAACCATTAACACTGCTTTTAAGAATACCATACCAAATGGCATATAACAGGGATATATGCTTTGTATTTTTCATTTCAACAGACAGTAAATCAAAACTATTTTTAGTAATGAATTTTATTACTATAAATATTTTATTATTTATCTGTTAGAATGAAAAATGTAATGCATTTCATTACTGCATGCACTACAAAACACTTTCCAGTAGCTGGTGCACTGCAAACATTAATGGTGAGGTCCACATTGATTACTTAAATTTCAACCCGTGTTAGACAGGTAGCACAGTTAGTATTTTCCTAATTCATTGAAATACCCTGATGCTGTTGCCGTGCAGCTCTGCTATAAATTGACACAATTTGCAAACTGACAGACTTAAGTAATCAGCCTATTTCATTAGTAATATTTGCCCTTTAACCTTCTTGGAGACCCTATTTCACCAATGGAAGTTTGGAATTCCTCTGTATACCCGTAGCAGTGGCTGTATAAATCCATGCACAAATCTGCTGTTTACAAATGCAGGACAGATATGTTGATTTTTTTATGAGCACATTTATTGTTGAACAGAATGAATGAAATCCATAAAGGAACAGGATGTGTGAAATTACAGGATTAAAAACAACCAGTGAACACCCCCAAGCCTCCTCAACCCTAGAGACAATGATTAAATGGAGCCTGTGTGACTGACTGGTTAAAAAGAGCAGTGGTCCATAGCTGGACTGAAAAAGAAGAGGCATCAAGGACGACGAGCTGCCATTATGACCCTCCACCAGATATCTTGTCACCTACAAGCTTGGTAAATGAAGGCAATTTCCTGATGTTGGGGCCAGATGCACCATTAACCCTCAATACTCCAGATGAATCAGATTACAGAAAGAACATTTCCTAGAGTCAAAAGAGGAAAAAAACAAAGGCTTTCCAGTGAGAGTCCTGTGGCAGTTTGGCAGTGATGACACCCACAGAGAAGAACTTCTGCTGGATTTGACTAAGAGGGAGAGTGGAGAAGTGCCATACCAGGATGTTATGCTGCCAGTGGTGACAACAGACTGTAATGTGCACCTGTAGAACTTTGTGAAAATCATATAATAATTGGCAGGGAAGACATGTCAGTATTTAATAAAAGAAGGTTGAGGTCGGGGAACTTTCTCCTGACCCCTAGACTGCTGTATATGCAATTTTGTAAAGAAAAGAGATTCTTCTTTACACTGAGCACATGTGACTTATTCTTTTTGTTTTTGAAACATAAAAGTGCTGCTCACTAAATTTTGACAGCAGGACAAGATTTGCATGTGACAACTAACTGCTTTAAAAGATGTCATGTATGAAATGCATGAAGTGACATGAAACAAATAGTTCATGTCCTTCAGGAAACATATAATAACAATACCTATTTATTTATTAGGGGGGAGGGTGGGCATCAGCAGTGTCTGAAATGGTGTGAAGAACTTGACAATACCTGTTAGTAGCCAGCTTTACCTCCAAGTTGTTACAACAGCCCAGGACCACCTTTTGTTGTCTTTTGAGAGATGCATTATTTATTTATTTTTTCTTTATTAATTTTATTGCAGTCCATACAAATCAATCAAGTTTTTACAAAAGGAAAAAATTAAGTTAAGGACAGATCGATCCCCACCCCTGAGAGAGAGAGCAAGCCAAACGGCGTGAAATTTAAGGCTTGTAAACATACCTAAATTAATAAATTCTCTGTGCTCTATGAGCTTATTTTAAAATATTACTGATTAGAGAGATGCATTATTTTTCACAGATTTTGGGGAGTAATAAAGACAAGTAGATAGTGTGAGATAGAAATAAAACTAAAAATTAGAATGACTTTCTGTCTGACCTGAAATGAATGCAAACAAAACATAAAAAGTTCAAATTCAAATATTTGTAAACATAAGGAACAAAAGCGAGGTGCAGCAGACCGTGCTGATACCTTGCAGATCCAGCTTCCTGGGTCTGATTTCTATACCTGGATGTTGTCCGTGTGGAGTTTGCACATGACTGTATGGATTTTCCTCCAGTTACTCCAGTTTTCCTCCCATATTCCCAAAGATGTTTGTTTTATTGGTAATTTAATAGTCCTTATGTAGGTGATTGCGTGAGTTTATGTGTGTGTTAGTGTGAGTGTGACTACTCCAAGGCTCCTGAGTACAGTTCTTCTGGAATGTGCTCTATCCACACACAACCCTGAGTTTCATTGATAAGGTATGTGTGTTGATTTTGTATTTACTTTAAGTTTTTTATCTTTTTTTTCTGATTCCTTCCTACACTAAATGCATCCATTTTGGGTTTTTTTCTGTCTGCTGAGAAAAATTATAATTTTTTCATTGTTATATTGTGATGCCATTTTTTGCAATTTTGCATTGCTGCTTCCATGAGAATTTTTCACAGAATTCATTGGAGGGAGTGCAGTGTGTGACATCTAGAGTGACCACGTAAAGGCTGGCAAATGCATCCCTTAAGTATGCAAAATCTGGATAAACATAGTTACTGATTCTTTAATCTTTCCTTGGTTTAAATAGCTAAATTTCTGGCATATTGATTTTGATTCTTTACTAAAGATTGGCATTGGTGAAAGATAGTCTTGATCTCTTGGTTACCAAACCTCTCGACATTTTCAATACGTCCAAATTTCAGTCCTGTCTCTTTGTGCTTGCAGGTCACAACAGTATGGGAATGTAACATTGTAAACAGAAGGCTCATGGGCTTCGAGAACACAGAACAGCACTAGACCTTTCTACACAATGAAAATGACAGCAACAGCAGTTCTGAAATTTTGTCTGTAACTAGAGATAAAATCTAAAAGTGGAACAGTAAACTCTGGAATATTGTTATGATGCATGGCATACATAAAGTAGCAACTCTAGAGAAAACTAAGCATAAAATCTTTGGAGGAGAAAAGACTATGATATGCGTGCAAATATTAGGAAGCTGTTGTCTTTTCCACTGGAATCAGCAGTGGAAGATTTCATCTCTGAGAAAGAGTTTGGAAAGAGCTCAAGAACAAACTTCCTTAGCTTTATATCTATAGCATGAATTAATTTTATTGAAATTGAAACAAAAAGTTTGAGTCATCAGGTTTATGAAATTGACATGACCATGCAGCAGAGGCTTTGGCATTCTTCTTGCAACTGTGCTATCCACCCCACCTTTCAAAAGACTGTCACAAATAAAAAGTGCTGCTAAGCAACATAATAAAGTGGGCAGGGCTAGAGGTGTGGTGCAAACCAAAACCTGACGCTTCGCTGATGGATGTGTTTGGTTTGTCTGGAAAAAGGAATATTGCAAAACAAGTATGACAAGTTAAGCAATGCATAGGTCAAAAGAGTATTTAAACCATTAGAACTATTAGACAGCTAATGATTTCAATAAAGTAACAAAACACAAAAAAATGTTCTGGGCTAACTGAAGTTCTATGATACAATGAACAGAAAATGAATGAAATTCTGACTGACTGAACAATAACATGACAATAAACATGACCTTGCACATAATATTAGAAAGATCCTAAACTTCATTAACAGTGAACAACTCTGACATTTTTCAGTATATAGCAGCATTTGTCCTCAGCAAGCACGCTTGGCTGCCTTCGAAAGCTGTTGAATTATTCCTTTACTGCTAAGGTTTCTGTTGTAACTTATAAGGGTTTCATTCAGTCCTCTTCTCATTTCTGTACTTTTTGTTTTTGTACAGTTGAGCATTTTAAAATGTTGTGTTATAACAGTGATGTGCCCATCAGTGTGATCTTAAGACATCTGTGATTCGTCTTATGCTTGTCTTTCATGGCCACAATTGCTATGTCCTTTGCCAGTTACGTGACACAGAAATTGTGTGATGTATTGCATCATCATGTCCTTCCAATTTAAGATGGATGCTAGCGCACCAATGTATTGTATTCATTTACAGTGTACAACATGTATTTTGTAGGTTAGTTAGGGGAAAACTAATCAACATAGTTAAAAGACCCTTTTGCTTGCTCTCATTTGACTGTGAATTTCATTTCTGTGTATTGGGCTTTGAAGATTGACATTCTACTGTGTCATGCTTTATGTCTTTCTTTTCCTCGTCTTAGAGGAAGCTAAGATGCTTAGACTACATGTTGGCATTTATCTTAGTTGTGTTTGCTCAGCACCCTTCATTCCCAGTTTTAACTGAAGGACTTAATAAGTCTTTATATGTGCCAAACCAAAGTAGTTTCATTTAGCAGTTGCAACCTTTTTTATGTTTATTGATTTCTATCAGTTAATTAGAGCTTTCTTTTTCTTTAGCATTTGATGTTTTATATATATATAGTCACACAAATGCACATAAGGGACAGCTTAAGAACTCTGGTGATTGTAATTACCTGCCGCTCCAGGGGTTGGTGCTGAGTTCTAATGCCTTTTATCTTCCTTCCTCTGCAGAACAGATGACTGACAGCTGTAACATCTCTAACGTCTGTCTGCCTGGATCTGCCTCTTCCTGCTGGAATGATCAATGATCAAATATCAACAATCTTTTATTGTCATTCCAACATCCATGTGCAGAAATGAAATTAAACTGGTAATTAAACAGTGCCCACAATAACCACATTAACAAAAAAAAAACAAAAAACTACATAACCCCATAGACTTTGTGATAAATGTGTCACAGATAAATGATAAATAGAATTAAAAAACATTAATACATAAATATAGTAGGATAACTACAGCTAAAGTAAATATTATTCCAGTATGCCCAGTAATTAGCAGCAAGTGAAAAGGCAGTAGCAATAGTTTACTACATAAGACTACTGAAACAAAATGCAAAATGTAGTATGACTCATAAAGAATGTACAGTCAGATTTAGTGATGTTGTATTCATTAGTCTAATAGCATCCAAGAAGAAGCTGTTCTTCAACCTGGTAGTGCTAGCCAGTAAGCTGTGCAATTCTCTTTCCGATGGGAGGATGAGTGACATCTTCCATAATGGAGGAGGCTTTACTTTTGCACCTGCTGGTGTAAATATCCTCGATACTGGGTAGGCTGCTGCTGATGATCCACTGGGCAGACTTACCTACCTGTTGCAGTTCTCTCCTGTCTGCGGCCGAGCAGCTGCTGTACCACACTGTAATACAGGAGGTAAGGATGCTCTGTACTACACACTTGTCAAAGGAGGTCAGAATAGAGGGGCACAGACCAGCTCATTTCAGCCTCCACATGAAGCAGATGCGTTGGTGGGATTTTTTAACCAGACAAACTGTATTGTAACTTCAAGAGAGGTAATTTGTAATATGCACACCCATGTATTTGAAGGTGACAATTTCAACCTCTTTTCCATTGATGTAAAGGGGGAGAGGAAGGAGAGTGTCAGTCTGCCAAAAGTCCATAATCATTTCATTAGTTTTCATGACATTGATGCTAAGGTTGTTGTTCTTACACCAAGCTTCCAGTATAGCCACTTCTGTCCTGTATGCTGACTCATCATTATGAGTGACAAGTCCTACCACCTCTGTGTCATTTGCAAATTTCACTATGTGATTCTTTGAATAATGAGATATGCAGTCATATTTCATCAGAGTATACAATAGGGGGCTCAAAACGCACCCCTTGGGTGTCCTGGTGTTGAGAATGATGGTGGAAAATATAATACTGTGGATTCTGACTGACTGGGGCCTGTTTGTTAGATAGAACATAGGAAGGACACATGACTGAATGTTAGGCCATTGTAAAACACAGCTCACTTTGGAACTTGCATCTGATACAATACCTGCCAAATAATACAAAGAGTACACAACACATGTTTTGGCCTAATTAAGGCTCATCAGGTGTATGCACCTTTGCTTACCTTTATGGGGATCAAACCTCAGACGTAAGTGCCTGAGGCAAAGCCTCTAACATTGCACCAAGGCAGCTGGTTCTCTTACCTGACAGGGTGAAGATCAGAGTATTACATTCACTGGTCTGAATCTCAATCTGATTATTTGGATGGTTACCTACCAGCAAAGGTGCATACACCTGATACTGTAAGTCCTAATTAAGGCGAAACACGTGTCGGGTACTCTTTGTATTATTTGGCAGGTACTGTATCACATATTTATGTTCTGCTTTTCACAACTGAGAGGACATGGTGGATATTTGCTGACTAGTCGACCAACCACATGCTGTATATGGTAGGTAACCATCCAAATAATCAGATTGGGATTCAGTGAGGTCCCCTGCAGCTCCACCCACATAGCAGTGAAAGAGGACAAACTTTAAAAATCAATAAACAAACAGGTATCACTAGCTAAGTAGAGGCAAGCTACGCTCCAACATAGAGGCAAGCTACGCTCACGAGAGGTAGACCAACTCAAACAGAGGCTGGTGCGCCTGGCTCTTCACTCCTAACTTCACACTTCCGCCTGCCCTCACACTTCCCCTTCTCCTCAGCCTGCTATGTAACTTAGTGCAATGAGAGAAGTCCCAAAATCAACTGGAATGTTGAGGTAAATTATAGAAAAAAACCCAATCTAAATTCGTTAAGTAGTTCTTTTGTGAAACGAGGAAAGACAGACTGACATACAGTACATTGGATTTTATATATAGGGTGGTCCAGATCTAATTATGCAACTTTTAATGTTATGCAGAAAAACAATGCAAGACAAAAGAATTGTTTAAAATCTCTTGTAATAAACGAAAATGGACTTACATTGAATTAATTCACTGGTTTTCCATGTAATGTCCCACTTGTCCTCCATTCAGCTGTGAATTCTCTATGTAATAAACTTAATAAGTTATAGCATAATGAAGATTGCATAATTAGATTTGGACCACCCCGTATATATATATATCTATACTAATAAAAGGCAAAGCCCTCACTCACTCACTCACTGACTGACTCATCACTAATTCTCCAACTTCCCGTGTAGATAGAAGGCTGAAATTTGGCAGGCTTATTCCTTACAGTTCATTTACAAAAGTTAAGCAGGTTTCATTTCGAAATTCTACACGTAACGGTCATAACGGTCGATAACGGTCGACAACATCCGCCATGTTGAACTTTCTTATTTATGGCACCATCTTCACGAAATTTGGTAGGCGGCTTCCCTGCGCTAACCGAAACCGATGTATGTACTTATTTTGATGGTATGACACCACTGTCGACCGCCATATTGAACTTTCCAAGGTCACTAATTTTCCAACTTCCCATGTAGGTAGAAGGCTGACCCCATCTTCACGAAATTTGGTAGGTGGCTTCCCTGCGCTAACCAAAACCGATGTACGTACTTATTTCGGTGGTATGACGCCACTGTCGGCCGCCATATTGAATTTTCCAAACATCACTAATTCTCCAACTTCCCATGTAGGTAGAAGGCTAAAATTTGGCAGGGTCATTCCTTACAACTTACTTACAAAAGTTAAGCAGGTTTCATTTCGAAATTCTACGCGTAACGGTCAACAATGTCCGCCATGTTGAACTTTCTTATTCATGGCCCCATCTTCACGAAATTTGGTAGGTGGCTTCCCTGCGCTAACCGAAACCAATGTACATACTTATTTCGGTGGTATGACACCACTGTCAGCCGCCATATTGAACTTTCCAATGTCACTAATTCTCCAACTTCCCATCTATGTAGAAGGCTGAAATTTGGCAGGCTCATTCCTTACAGCTTACTTACAAAAGTTAAGCAGGTTTCATTTCGAAATTCTACATGTAACGGTCATAACGGTCGATAACGGTCGACAACGTCCGCCATGTTGAACTTTCTTATTTATGGCCCCATCTTCACGAAATTTGGTAGGCGGATTCCCTGCACTAACCGAAACTGATGTATGTACTTATTTCGATGGTATGACGCCACTGTTGGCCGCCTTATTGAACTTTCCAACGTCACTAATTTTCACAATGTCCGCCATGTTGAATTTTCTTATTCATGGCCCCATCTTCACGAAATTTGGTAGGCGGCTCCCCTGCGCTAACTGAAACCAATGTACATACTTATTTCAGTGGTATGACGCCACTGTCAGCCGCCATATTGAACTTTACAATGTCACTAATTCTCCAACTTCCCGTGTAGGTAGAAGGCTGAAATTTGGCAGACTCATTCCTTACAGCTTACTTACAAAAGTTAAGCAGGTTTCATTTCGAAATTCTACACATAACGGTCATAACGGTCGATAACGGTCAACAACGTCCGCCATGTTGAACTTTCTTATTTATGGCCCCATCTTCACGAAATTTGGTAGGCGGCTTCCCTGTGCTAACCGAAACCGATGTACGTACTTATTTCGATGGTATGACGCCACTGTCGGCCACCATATTGAACTTTCCAACGTCACTAATTTTCCAACTTCCCGTGTAGGTAGAAGGCTGACCCCATCTTCAAGAAATTTGGTAGGTGGCTTCCCTATGTTAACCAAAACTGATGTACGTACTTATTTCGGTGGTATGACGCCATTGTCGGCCACCATATTGAATTTTCCAAACATCACTAATTCTCCAACTTCCCGTGTAGGTAGAAGGCTGAAATTTGGCAGGGTCATTCCTTACAGCTTACTTACAAAAGTTAAGCAGGTTTCATTTAGAAATTCTACGCGTAAAAGTCATAACAATCAACAGCATCCACCATCTTGAACTTTCTTATTCATGGCCCCATCTTAACGAAATTTGGTAGGCGGCTTCCCTGCGTTAACCGAAACCAATGTACATACTTATTTCGGTGGTGTGACGCCATTGTCAGCTGCCATATTGAACTTTCCAACGTCACTAATTCTCCAACTTCCCGTGTAGGTAGAAGGCTGAAATTTGGTACTTATTTCAGTGATATGATGCCACTGTCGGCCGTCATATTGAACTTTTCAACGTTCTTTGTTACTTATGGGCCCATCTTTAAGAAATTTGGTACACGGGTTCCCAACGCTAACTGAATCCTACTTACGTACATATATACGTCCATAGCCTGCAGCTCGGTCACCGTGTGAGGCGGCGTTGGGTCCCCCATCCCAACGCCTCCCACGTTGTTGGCTGCCTGCCTATATAAGGCCGTCTGTCGCTCCAGTCTCTACATTCCCTTCCTTGCTTCGCCACGGTATTCACGTCTCCCTGCTGATAACTACAGCCTTTTTATTTAATCCACGGCTTCTCCGCTGTTTTATTGTTCATTTATTACGATTATAGTTATTGTGCAGGTATTTTAGACTTACTTTACATTGTTCAGGTACCCATTTCCTTTATCATTCCAACCATACCCCCATTAACATGTCTATCAAGGTGATCACCATCAATCAAAGAACTGTCACTTACCAAGTGGTTTCCATGCCCGGAGATGGCACCTGCCTTTTCCATTCTCTTTGTTACATATTGCACGGCCATATCAGGCTCACTCTTGATATCCGGAGGAACATTGTGTCTTATGTATTGAATGACTGGGACAGGTTCAAGGTGTGGACTGATGACGGTACAGGAGATAATTATACTACACAGGAGCACTAGAAGAGTGAAATGCTTAAATGTACCGAAATGGCCAAATATTTTACACCTTTGGACAACCGCCAATGCCTCTTAAATATCTTAGATTCACAGGTGACGATTTCAGTAGTGGACACTTTGATGTTTAGAAATGTTTAAACTCTCAAAAGCTGGATGTGAAGTTATCAATCAAACTGGTTGTATACTTACAACGCTTGAAAGATGCCGAATGTCTCTTCAACACAAGTCCTACAAATACTGTCGTAATTGAAACAAACCATGAAACTCAAACCGATTATGACAGCAGCAATCCAAGCTGTGAGATTTGAAACAAGATTACTGTTCACATGGCCAACTGTACGTTGCATGCTCAAGAGTAAGCTCAGCGCACAGCTACAGCTTGGTCATATTACAACTGGAGGGCCGAACTGACAACGTGGCATATAAAGAGATCCTTAACAAATTATTATTGGTATATTGTCCCTCAGTTTTAAGAAGGTTTAATTGTCTTCTTAATAAAAATTTTAAGGCAGTACTTCGCCGCTGCGAAGCGCGGGTATTTTGCTAGTATATATATATACAGGTATATATATATATATATATATATATATATATATATATATACACACATATATACACACATACATATATACATATATATACATACATATATACATATATATATATACATACATATATAGATATATATATATACTCATACATATCTTCATATCTATATACATATATATCTATATACATATCTACATATACACATATATACTATATGTATATATATATACACATATATACTGTATGTGTATATATATATATACACATATATACTGTATGTGTATATATATATATACATACACATATATACTGTATGTATATATATATATACACATATATACTGTATGTATATATATATACACATATATACTGTATGTATATATATATATCTATACTAATAAACGGCAAAGCCCTCACTGACTCACTCACTCACTCACTCACTCACTCACTGACTGACTCATCAGTAATTCTCCAACTTCCCGTGTAGGTAGAAGGCTGAAATTTGGCAGGCTTATTCCTTACAGCTTCCTTACAAAAGGTGGGCAGGTTTCATTTCGAAATTCTACGCGTAATGGTCATAACTGGAAGCTGTTTTTCTCCATTTACTGTAATGGAGATGAGCTTGAAACCCGTGGGGGCGGAGTTTCGTGTGACATCATCACGCCTCCCACGTAATCACGCAGTACGTAGAAAACCAGGAAGAGGCCCAAAAAGCGCTGAAGAAAACATGCATTATATAATTGAGAAGGCAGCGAAACAATAAGAAGCGAGCGAGTGACATATACAACCATATTCATGAGTTCTGCTACTTCGGAAACAAAGCACGATGTAAACCTAAACTTTAAATTAAGTTCATAGACAGGCTGCCGCTGGCGTTTGTAATTTAGTGCCTGCCCATATAAGGCCGTCCGTCAGCGGCAATCCAATAGCAAACTGCCACGGGTAAATATTCACGGGTGAAGGACTGTGCTTATGCAGAGGAAGATGAGATGGTCAGGGTGGTGTTTGGCACAAACTCAGCGAAACTGCGAGAGAAAGTTTTAAGTGCCGGGAGTTCGGTAACATTAGATACAGCAATGGACATAGCACGACATGGCAGCAGCACAGCTGGGAAACTTCGATGCATGTACACCGAGCGGCTCATGTGAACTGACGCAGTGCACAGACAAAAAGCAACAGTTCCAAAGAGCGCTGAACAAAAACCGAATTACACAATTGAAAAGGCAGCAAAAAAATATGAATCGTCTGATACATACAAGCATATTCATAAATGCAGCTACTGTGGAAACAAAGCACACGGTGGAAAAAGTCAATGTCCCGCTAAAGGAAGACAGTGTAAAAAAAAAACCCGTGCATGCAGTGTGTCAGGTCTCAGATAAAGAAGAAGACGAGCTGTTTATTGATGCAGTAAGAAACGAATCGATAAATGAAACCTCTTATCTTTATAACGATTGACAAACACGGAATGTAACTTGAACACAACACATCCTACAAATACGAACCTGATTGAAAGAAATAATGATAATCAAATCCTTGATGACAGCAACACTCAGTAACACTCACAAAACAATTACTGTATATTGACAGTCATGTTACGTTATTTTTAAAATGTTCCCTTTTCTTTTTCATAGCTTCTTTAACACACTACTTCTCCGCTGCGATACGCGGGTATATATATATGTATATATATACCCCGATCTACATACTCGAATAATGGATACTTTATTCGCCATCATTGATTGTTTTGGTAAAGCCATACTCAGTGTATTCATTAGATGAACGGTAAAAAAGTAAGAGCGAGGGGAGGATGACTTATTGAGGCACGCAGGCAAAACCACAATAGCACGCGGGCTTGATGTACTGTAATGCGCGTCAACTCGATCTGAATTG
>JANRMT010062790.1:26374690-26399391 GCA_026402145.1 Polypterus bichir lapradei | reverse complement strand
GAGTGAGTGAGTGAGTGAGTGAGTGAGTGAGTGAGTGAGTGAGTGAGGGCTTTGCCGTTTATTAGTATAGATATATATATAGATAGATATGACAACAACACTCATATCAATGACAAAACAATTACATTAACAATCAAGTTACGTTATTTTTTAAATTTTTCCTTTTCTTTTTCATAACTTCTTTAACACAGTACTTCTCCGCTGCGAAGCGCGGGTATTCTGCTAGTATATATATATATAGAGACTAGCCATCCCCTGTGGCTCCACCCACATAGTAGTGAAACAGGACAGTGAGGAGGGCCCCGTCTGGCTCCCCACTCCTGATGTCATGCTTCCCCCTCCCCTTGGCCTGCAGCCTTTGTCTCAGATTAGCGTGAATATATTGCTCCTGCAAGCAAAATATGATTCTTAGCGTGATTAGAAAAGTAGCAAAATCAACTGTAATGTTCAAGTAAGTGACAGAAAAAACCTGATCTAAATCCGTTAAGTAGTTCCCTCGTCCGCTAGCTAAGCGGAGGTAAGGTATATGCCCCGATGCTGGCGTGTGAGTGAGGAGGGCCCCAGCCCCCTCCCCTCAGCCTGCTGCGCGTCCCTCAAATTTGCACAAATAAATCGGTACTGCAAGCGAACTATGATACATAGTGCAATAAGAGAATTCACAAAATCAACCGGAATGTTCAAGGAAATTATAGAAAAAAACCCAATCTAAATCCATTAAGTAGTTCTCCCGTGAACAGTGGACAGACAGACAGACAGACAGGCAGACAGACAGGCAGACAGACAGACAGGCAGACAGATGTTGGATTTTATGTATAGAGATATCGCCATACTCATGTGTATGGGAGACACATTCAGAGCTCATCTGCTGATAGTTGTGCTTTCCCCAGAACACTTCAGACTGACATCAGATGCTGTACAGATGAGTCCACGTAGGACTCTTGCATCTTCATGTTTCTCATTATTGCAGTATTGAGAGGAGCTTTAGCACAGTAGAAAGCTACGATGCTGTTTATGGTCAAAATGAATGTTGCCCACAAAGGACCCATTTGTTTTTTTCCTGTGAATGTTCACAGGAACACAATATTTGAGTGTCTTTGCCAGAACGATTTGCCAAGCACCACATATTTTACTTAGAGGTTATTCAAATCTGTAAAACTTTCTCAATGCTTCCTAAAACTGCAGAAAAAAAATAAACCTCCACATTTAGCGAAACATCCCTTTGAAAACGTACCTTTTGTTTTTTGAATCCTGCAGTTCAAACAAAAGCATGGGAAGACAGGGAAAACTGATTTCCTCAACTTTTTATTTTTTTTTTTTACATTTAAAAATATGTTGATGGGAAAGTCATCAGTTCCTTCCAAGTCCTGATAAATGTGAGCTTTTCCCCTGGTGTTTACAGGCCTTCTATTTCAGGCATGCTTTCTCTTCACTGTTCTTGTCCATCTCAAATAGAGGTTTTACACTTCACAGCGTGGCATAAACTATTTGGTCTTGGCACAGCTTCTCAAATCATACTTAAAGCAGATGTTTTGGAAGCCTGATGGACGCCCTCCAATAACAGCTAGAATGAAAAATAAAAAAAGCAAAGAAAAGTAGCCTGAAAAAAAAATAAAACAAAAAACGAGATTAGAGATTAAAAGCAAACAGGCAGCTTGTTGGAAAGGTTCACTGCTTCCCTGAAAAGTTCAATGTCCTCACAGCACAGTGCTATCTCTGTATCTTTCTTTACAATGCACTTCCTTGGCTTGATTCCTTGACCAAGGGTTTAATGCGACATCAAGTAGGATGAATGGCGCCTTCCGATTGATATGACTGCCTTTCCTTATGCATTCATTGACAAATGCTGTAAAAGCACAATAAGTAAGCAAATAAGCATGAGGTGCCCCATACAACTTAAGCTACTTCTTCTCTGAAATATAAATATTCAGTCATGAAACCACTTGCTTTTTACTGCTATTGTGGGCTGCATTAGGAGTGGGCAGGAGGAGGAGTATGGGAAGCTAATCAAAGACTTTATTAAATGGTGTGACTCAAACCACTTACACCTGAACACTAGCAAGACCAAGGAACTGGTAGTGAAGTTTAGGAGGCCCAGGCCCCTCATGGACCCCGTGATCATCAAAGGAGACTTTGTGCAGAGGGTGCAAACCTATAAATACTTGAGAATGCAGCTGGATGATAAATTGGACTGGACTGCCAATACTGATGCACTGTGTAAGAAAGGTTAGAGCCGACTATACTTCCTTTGAAGGTTCGTCGTCCTTCAACATCTGCAATACGATGCTGAAGATGTTCTACCAGGCGGTTGTGGCGAGTGCCCTCTTCTACACGGTATTGTGCTGGGGACGCAGCATAAAGATTAAGGACGCCTCACACCTGGACAAACTTGTTAGGAAGGCAGGCTCTATTGTAGGAATAAAGCTGGACAGTTTAACATCTGTGGCAGAGCGACTGGCGCTGAGCAGGCTCCTGTCACTCATAGAGAATCCACTGCATCCACTGAACAGTGTCATCTCCAGGCAGAGGAGTAGCTTCAGCGACAGACTGCTGTCACTGTCCTGCTCCACTGACAGACTGAGGAGATCGTTCCTCCCCCACACTATGCGACTCTTCAATCTATCTATCTATCTTAAGCACTTGCTTCCCTATAGTGAAATACAAATGTTCCTTACCTTGCGTGAACTGCATGAATGCATTCCTAAATCACATTCCCTTGGTGTTGAAACACTCTTTTATTATGCATCACTTTGCTGATGCTCATTTACCTGTTCATTTAAAGTCTGATTTATAAAACTCGTATACACAGAAAAAGAGGCCTGAAATATGCGTATGCAACTTTCTAAGCAAACAAAAATTTTGCAGGAGATCTTGTGTATATTTATGGCAACTCTGACCCATCCATATGTAACATTTCAGAGGAACTGGCAAAATAATGACACCCTTTGATCAAGTAGGGAAAGGTAGCCAAACTAGCTTAATAATCACTGAGCTATGTGCATTGACATGATATACCTATTACACCTTAAAAGTTATAATTATGATATACAGATTGTATTTTAGTTACATTTTTAGAGGGCTGATACTGTAAATTTGCATTGAAGAACTTTTTTAGTTAATAATCAGTTTATAAAGAGTAGGATACCTGTTGTAACTTCTCAGGGAACTGGCGGACAGGTTAGGAATATCTCAGCCAAGCTTTACTCCATCATGCTCACTGTGCTGGAAACTATTAACAGACTGACAGGGCGCTATACCAAGTTTTCAAATAGGGTGTGTACATAAATAAAACATAACATGATTTTGCAGTGTTTGGTTTTCCTAACATAATCAGACCAATTCATTGCACTCTTATTACTATAAGGGCACCTAGTGAGAATGAAGCTCCTTTTGTTAACCATAAGCAGTTACCTTCCATTAACGCACAAGTTTTTATTGACGTTAAGATGAGACCTATACAGTTTAAGCAAAAGAAGATTAAGAGGTGACATGATTGAAGTGTTTAAAATTATGAAGAGAATTAGTACAGTGAATCGAGACTCTTATTTTAAAATGAGTTCATCAAGAACATGGGGACACAGTTGGAAACTTGTTAAGGTTAAATTTCGCACACACATTAGGAAGTTTTTCTTTACACAAAGAACGATAGACACATGAAATAAGCTACCAAGTAGTGTGGTAGACAGTAAGACTTTAGGGACTTTCAAAACTCAGCTTGATGTTTTTTTGGAAGAAGTAAGTGGATAGGACCGGCGAGCTTTGTTGGGCTGAATGGCCAGTTCTCGTCTAGAGTGTTCTAATTTTCTAATGTTCTAATGAGACTGAAAAACATTGCATGCTGGCCTGGTTTAACCCACAATTCATTTATTTTGCGACAAAGCAGCTTTGGCAGACGTGACAGTACTGACAGTACTGTACATGAATGCTAGCTTGTTGGTAAGGTACTAGCTGAACCCTCAGTTTTCCATATGGACTGTACTGTTCATTGTAATGGCAATCATGCATTACATGTGACTGGTAATAGTGGCTATCCACTAAGAAGCAGGCACGTAGCACCTTTTCCCAAATGCCAGAATGCAGAGAAGAGGCATTTTAATCTGTGATCTTGCATGTTCAGTTGTGGAGCACAACCAGATACTCTTGAATGTAGGTGGCGGGGCCTTGATACATCAGGAGGGAGGCTGCCCTTCCAGTCAGTGATGTTCTGCAGCATCATAATTGCATATGCATGAGGTTGATTAGCATGTTCCATATATGGCTGTTTCAGGGAGGCAACCAGGAGGGTTTCGAGGTGAGTTCATGAACACATATTTGCAAGATGATTTTTAAATGGTAAATTGTCCAGAAATGTGTTTACGTCAGGTTTAATAAATCAGATTGTTTTTTGTTGTGTGCATTTGCCGGTTTTTTGGAGTGTGTATATTTGTACACTGAAATCCATGCAAAGTTTTATAAATGAGACTCCAGGTCAGTCTATTGACAGCAAAATACATTTTCTCCCATGCGCTGTAAATCAGCTTTCCCCACATGTAATTCTTTTAATCTGTCTGTGCTGGATGGATCTACCATATGGACAAAGTTCTCTACATCAATCATATTGTCAGTAAACTCTGTATATTATTTTGACTGTTTCAAGTTAAACTTAAATTAATTGAGTAACTGAGTGTATGGGCATTCTGACTTGAAGTAGATTAATTGCAGGCTCATCTCAGAGTTCCAGTGTTTATAGTTTGTCTGGTTATATCTTTTATACTGGTTTCTATTAAATTATTGTATTCTTTGTCATACTGATTATAATAAAGTGTTATAGACAAAATAAAAATGACTAAATCCAGGGAGCCGAGGGATTCATGGTTAGCCCTACTAACTCACAACCACAAGGGATCAGATATGAATATCATCTCCAGTGCCGTCAGTGGGTGAATTAGCCAGTTTTCTCCTTGAATGTATCACATTTTCTCTGGCTATTCCAGTTTTCTCCTAATATGTCTAAGACATGCAGGGTTTGGGTTATTGGTAACTGTGACCTGGCATTGTAATAAAGAAAATAGGTGTATTTTATGTAACCCATGCAAGGGTTTGGCACTGGTACTTGTTCAGGCCTTTCATGTACTAAACTATGGGTCACCATGACCCTGAATTGGAAAAAATATGTTTAAAAAATGAACAAATGATTTAATTGGACCTTACCAACGTCTGCTTTTACTTGGATTCTTCCCTTAATTAAGCAGACTTTAATTTCCCAGTTTCTCTGTTTTGGTGTCAATCCAGAAATAACAAAACTGAGTTTGCTAATGTTTCATTGGAATGCAGTATTGCAACTATGTGTGTAATAATTTAGTACATGTTTAAGATTTTTGGCATCCTTATTATCAGTGTCTTTCAGGGAGCTCTGTTATTTAAGCTTACTAATGCACTTGCTAGTGGGACTGACACCCAAAGAACTGCAGCCTTTCTCCCTGCACTGTCATCTGCCCTGGTGTCTGTTCCACTTGTCATTAATTGTCATCATTATGATACAGATAAGAGAGCAGACTCCATAAATGAATTATTGAGAAAATGACAAAAGAGAATTAAGCATTTAAGGAATGGAACATTTCAAAATCTTTTCTTAACCTCAAAGTAGTGCACCTTTCCAAATGAAGAAGATATAAAGAAGAATGAAGAATAAGACCAACTAAATAAAATGACCACTGGTTGTGAAACTGGTTAGAAGAAAAACCAGGAGCCACAGTGGACTCAGGACCGAACTTCAGACCCTCTGCTATATGCTGTTTTTCTCCACATCAATAGGATGTTACAACAACATCTCAGAAAGAGACCTCTGTTATCTTCACAAGTCTTGTATTTCTGCTACTTCATGCTAGAAAGAAAGTTAAGGGGTAAGTAAAGTTAGCACTTGGTGGCTTTACCAGTACAAAGATATGTACAATAAAAGGTATCCTTCACAATCAGATAATAATTATACTAATAATAATAAAAAATGATAATGAAATATGAAAAATAGCCAAGGGGATAGAATATAACCTGAGCACTTCTTAATTTGGCACTCCTTAAGTATTCTATGTATTGTGACCTTAATGACAGTGGTGAAGAACATTGGAGGATGCCTTAGTAAGGAGAGGAGCTGAAGTGCACAGGTTTAGGAGGGGCATCAATGAGTGGAGACCCTGAAGAGTGAATTAGTAAACTTCAGAGTGCAGGCTGTAAGCTAATCCCATGATGATGGGGAGGCAGTGCTGTGCAGTAAGACTGAGGGCTGACAGAGGGGGACAAGCCAGCTGACATCCCCCGGAAGCACCCTGGTTTGCATTACTTGCAGCCTGACCCAGAGCGGCCTGCTTGTGGAGTTCTCAGTTAGCTTAATTAGCCATGTAATCCAGACATCGTGGGTTTGCACCTGACAACCAGCAGTTAGCACAGTACTAAATGTGCGATTTGGGATGGATTGCGGTGTGATTCCATGACAATACAACCCAGCTCTGTTTTAATTTTCTGCCTGCTTTACAAACACTTTATGGTTGCTTTTAAAATGTTTAAATCCAAGTCAGCATGGTTTTGGATAACTGGCACATTGTTTAGAATAAAGGTCTCAAAGAAACATTTTTTTTGCTTTGTTTAAATTTATTTGCCACATACTACTATAATATTATTATCATAATTAATAGGTATCATAATAATCTGCTTTTTACCCATTCACACTTAGCAGAATGCTTAGGTACAGGTCATTTTTATTGTGACTTAAAATGTAATATCATATAGTGTCCATTGGCAATAAGTGTTTTTGAAATAAAATGCCCTGTTATTGTCTTAAACCTTGCTCAAATTCACTAAGGAACTGATTTTCTTTTTAGTGTGAAACAGCATTAATGCATGAGTCAACAAGTTTAAAACAGAAAATATTTTGAAATGTTGATGGAACATACAGTAAATATTCTGAAAAGGGTTTTGGAATCTCACAAATCACTCCAAGCTTTCACGTTAAAGTAAAATAAGTAAGACATATTGTATTTTCATAGCACTTCTATATACAGTACTGTATACATACTGACAAGTTTTCTTAACTACAGATAGTATTTTAAAGAAACTGGGGTATTAAACTACACTAGAGATAAAAAGGAAACAAGGAAAGGGAACAGATAGACTTCCACAACCAGCAGTGCATCCTGCCAGCAGGAGGACTGGATTGAGATTGTAAACAATCATGCATTCTCCACATGTGAAAATGGAGATATGCACTGAAGTAATTTCTTTTTCTTCTGTGTTTGTCTTCTTTGTTTAGTATTCTTGGCTGGATAAATGGTATGCAATGCATTACAGTTCTAGAGAAGGTAGCTAATGCTTCCATTATGTACAGTGTAATACAGTAAATGAAAACCAGACAGCACAATGAGTTGGGGTTATCTGCCTGGAAACAAAACATCTGCATTATCTCAGGTTGCTTCTGTGCAAGCGCTCTGTCTCTTTCAGTCGCGGGTTCAAAACTGAAGGCCTGCTTCTTTTAGCAGTCACATTTATATACTGTAAAGTAGGGGTTCTCAGACTCAGTCCTGGGGACCCTCTGTAGCTGCAGGCTTGTGTTGTAACCAATCAGTGATAATAATTGATCTCATTTAATTAGCTGTTTTTTTTTTTATTCTTGTCTTATTCTACATTCAGAAAAGCACAATAGTATGATTTTTATATTTATAAAAATGTAGAAATATTTGTATTTATTTCAATATCTTTAAACGCTTAACTCCTTTTTTTCTATTATTTTCACCTTTATCTGTGTAGTTAGCTTCTTTCGTTGCATCCTAATAATCACAATTAAAAACAAGCAGAGCAGACACCTGGGAAAACAACACCGAATGATGAAAGGCTGCAGCTACTTTAGCGTCAGACCTACTAATTGGTAAATAATGGATAAAATAACCAGAAAACCTGGAAAAGAACAATGAATATCAGGATGAAAATATTGGTAAAAAGTCAAAAATTCGGACATCAGTGTCAGTAGACTTTGCACCCTGGGAACCAAGTTATCCAAACTATTCTGTAACATTTCAGTAATTATTTACTGCTCTGATGCTGATTTTTTCTTAATATAAAATAGGTCATTACGATAGCAATTGAGGAAAAGAATTCATAATTAATTGCAGAACTTTGGTATTTGAGGGTTCCTCTAGAGTGCCTTTTTCTCTTGCACAATTTGGCTCAAAAACTAATCAGCACATTGTCATCTCATAACAGGCTTAAGTTTCGTGTTCGGTATTTTGTGGCTGTAGACACACAGACACACACACACACACACACACACACACACACACACACCCATCATCAAGATATCGATACTTTCAGTACCAGGGGACCCTAGTTTTAAAGATATCTCTGAATGATAATTAGGCTTGCCATAAAGATCTTTCAAAAACCGGAGATTGAAATTTCTGACAAATCTGAAGCTTTCGCTCCTCCCCCATAGATGATAGCTTATGGTGGTGTGGGGGGGCACAAAGCAAAAATACATTTCCCATATAACTGTTTAGTTTAATAAAAATTGACCAAACTTAGTTTCATAATTTTTATATTGACTCCAAAACACAGAACCTGGGTAATAACAGATCACTTCATTAGGACAGAAGTTTAGTAAAAAACAGAAGTTGGTTGGAACAAAAACCTGCAGCCACAGTTGGTCGCCTGGACAGAGATTGAGAACCACTACTGTAGAGGGGTTCCTTTTAGGGGCGGGGTTTCCTGGATTGGGCAGGAAGTGAAATCAGCTGTTGTCTGGCTGACATCCCTCAGAACTGCGGAGTTTGTATTAGCATCAGCACCCCTACTTGACTTGGAGTGGTTTTGATTACTGTACCTCGTGAGAACCATGAACATGCCCCCTGTGCACTTATACTTGACAACAGCTTTAAGCTGTATTAAAAAGTCTTGTTCCTTTTAAAAACAACATGCATCTGAGATTAACTGGCAACTCTAGACTATTAACAGTGTAAAGAGATATTTCCTGCCTTGCCTTCAGTGCTACTGGGATAAGCCTGGACCCGATGCAACCCTTAAATTGTGTTTAAAAATATTATGTTATGTCTTACATTTCTTTGCTTTTATATGTGTAAAATATTTTTTTCAAGAAAATTAATAAATTCCAAATATCCTAGTGTTTTTAACAATTCTCTCTGTAATCTTTGATTTGGAATTTGTAAGATAACATATAAAAGATAAGGGTTATGAAACTCCACAATCCTTTGCCATCTATTACTCTCCAAATCATCTTCAGATAAGCATTTAACTCATGGAGACCTGAACATATTTATTATACTATCTTCACTCCTAAACATTAAATAGACCTGTAAGCAGAATTTTGAAATAAATGTCTGTGCCTGCTCCCTGATGCCCATTTTCCCTGTATATACTGCTGAAGATAAGAGCTGACCATCCATCCAGTTGTGATCACTGCCATCCTTGGCGTTGTTATGAACAAGAGTCAGAATCATAATGAAAAGGGGCTGAGGCCTCCAAACATTGTTACAAATGCAGACAAAGATCAACACTGTTCTGTCCAAAATAGCTTCACCCTAGACCAGCTAGTCCACCAACTGCTAGCTGTAGGCTTCAGCCACAGCAGGCCTCAAAATGAGGAAACTGGCTTTTTAAGTTCAAAATGCCTTAAATATCCCACAAAATCCTTCAATGCTTCTTAAGTGAAAGAAACCATGAAAAAAAAATCTTGCTTGACAAGACAAGTTGAAAGAAAGAATTTTTTAAACATTTATTGAAGAACAGTAAAAACAACAAAAAAGGCAATGTAAAGCAAACAAGCCCCTATGGTGTAGTGTGAATTCCATGGTGTTGTACGATTTAAGATAAATAAAGGAGTGCTCAGACTTTGGAGGGATGTAAGTGTGTGTGGCAGAACAGCTCTGGAGGATGATGTGGTAATCAAGTCATCATGCATTCACATGCAGACGTGTACGGTTCAGTCGATTGCCTTGTTAGTGCTTTGGGGTCTGTAATCAGTACCAGCACACCTGTATCCCTAATAGTAAAAACATTGGCCTGAGCAGGAAGCAGAGGAAAAAGGACATGAAAAAGAAAAAAAAAAGAAAATAGGTAAGTGGTTAAAATGAAGCTGAAAGTGAAGAAGGGCAGGATCATGGAGGAGTCCATGCTAATGTGCAGTGGAAGCAGGCGGTCCAGGACAAGACCCAACAGGAAAGCATGTGGTCGTTGCTCCGAGAGAGATCAGAAGTCATTCCTGCTGAGTGTACCAGGGAACAGGAGTGATCTACTGCTGTAGATGTCTCCCGGCTGAATGCCTGGATTGGTGGCGAGAGGCAAGGAAGCAAGGTTCAATGCAGTGCCCTGTGACTGACGGGGGGACCCTAGCCCAAATCAAGGGATCACTGCACCTGTTGGAGGATATCTCCTCCTGCTACAGAGACCCTTAAAGACCAAGCAGAGGAAGAATCAGTTTTAAATAAGACGCATTGTGGCATAGGATTTTTTTTTTGAGGAACAGATTCTGCCTTGTAATATTCACCTCATTTTAACCATTTGTATTATTTATTGTTTACAATGGATTTTAACTTTCACATGAAGATCTGTTTATACTGGATTATTTATTTGTATTTAGTAGAATCTGCACTGCACTGTTTGTACATGGTTTGTTGATAAAGCACTGAAGCACTTTTGTACCAACTCTTGCCTGTGGTAAATTCACATTGTCCAGTCCATCTCGGTTATGACTATCGACAGTTCCAGGTGCAAATTGTGTCAGGTTGCAGGAGCCAACCTAGACTGTCAAAGTCCCATAAAAGCACAATCTGTTAGCAAAATCCACAGGCAGAGCAGAAATAATAAAAAAAAAAATGGAAACTATAAATGAAAAGTAATATTCACACAGGAGACTCCTAACACACTCAATGCATTGCTACCAAGAGGGAGTCAGAGGGAGGTCTCAGGAGTGGTGACATCAGGGTGGTCCTGCATCTTGAGGTACCACATAAAAAATACAACAATACATTATACACAGATAACTAAATAAAATATAAACATAACAATATTAACACATACTGTATATAAATACATAACATATACTTTAAAAAGAATAGACAAGTAAACAATATACAATAAACCACGGCTAAAACATAATGTGTTTTTCTGCATATAATACATTCATTCATTTATTCATTTATTTCAAGACTTACTATTAGATTTCTGTGGTAATCGAGAACTTTGACAAATGTTTAGTTGTTTAAATAGGCATTATCAGACGTAGCCAATAACATTACACTAAAAGAGTTGGTTCATGTAAGTTCAAGTGAGCTTACTAAATTAAAGTTGTTAAATAATATTAAGATAACCAAAAGTCTTCAGAAAATGATTTAATGAAAAACAAAAGTCTTTGCTAGATCTTTCCTTTATTTTGTATCTGTCATAGGACACATGCCATGTATATTACATGCCTAGCAACTACATATCATCATAGTTATCAGATACACTAAATGGCAGTGCCCATGAAAACAAGAAACACAAAATGGCTGTTCCCATTCAATCACATACACTAAATTAAAACATAATCTTAAAAAATGTCTTGGATGCATGATTGCAGTATTAAAATTTTAAACAATGGTAAAGCAAAGAAGAAATATTTAGTTATGAGTTCATGACAGTGGAAAGTTGAAAACTGTCCAAGACACATTGGTGACCTGATTTATAGACTGCACACACAGTCAAGCTTCATTCTCCAGTCGCCTTAACTTATGCAACTTTGGGATATGAGAGGAATGCAGAGCTGCTGGAGATCAGCCACACAAACATAGGGAGAAAGTGAAAACTCTACACAGTTAATAACTGAGTTAAGATTCAAATTAATGACTTTGGGGTTTCAAGGTAGCAGTTCTTAACATTGTACAACCATTCTGCCTTACAAAAGAAAAATTATTTTCAGCATACTAAAGGTGAAACGATGATTGATATAGCTACTCCACATACTCAGATTTTTTCCTTAGTATGAATGGTGAGTGTGAGTGCATTTGTGTTTAAGAAAAGCGAGGAATAATACTCCCTAAATGTTATTTCGCAGCTTAAAGTGCTCTTTCCTTTCTCAGCTGCTCTCCAACACTGATCACTCATCTACTACACTGCATGCCTGACATGGGGTCAGAAGGAACACTATCTGTGCTCACTTCCCCAGTTCCGTAAACTTATTCCAAGCCAGGATTCTTCCAGAGACTCACCAGGGGCTACATATCCAGGCCAATGGATTTTACATGAGGGTAGGCACCTCTGAAGTGCATGCAGGTTGAGTATTCTCTAGCCACACACTCTTTATGAAGGATTATTCATGCTAAAATTAAATGCAATCATATGCAAGTAGGTCATTTAAAATTAAAAACATAACATCCAAATGAGCGATAGGTTTTTTGTTATGGTATGTAACTTCTGTGTCAGCTTGAAATACATTACAAAAGTGTATTGCATTTTAATTCATGTCTGTAAACCATGTGTCAAAACTGAAAACATTTCACTTAGCATCTGTTTTGCATTTTAATTTTAGATGCTTTAATCATGCCAAAACTAAATGTACTCAAATGCCCAATCAGCATCAAAAGATGGAGCAAGGAGCATCAACACTTGGGAAAAGAAGCGATGCAATCATGAATGTGTTCTGAACTGGGAGGTGATAAGGTAGGGATAAGTGGTCTCATTGAACAGGTGGGAACTGGTGATCTAAATGACGATTTAATAGTCTTGTGTGTCGGAAGAAGGGAAAAATATATAATTTTTGGTTCTCCTGGAGGGTACGAACAAAAAGCTAAGAAGAAACAAAGCTTGTTGATGCCAACAAATGTTTCACTATATTCAGTATTTAGTTTGAATTGCTAACAACTCACACCTTGAAAAGTTAAGCACACTGCTTAGTTTAACATTAAAAGAAAACAACTTTTGACAACTTAACATACGAGTAAACTTCTTAAATGAGACCTAAAACATACTTTTTGCCATTTCAGTTAATCGCACCACTTTGACAAAAATTATGCTGCCATTCAAAACACAGAAGTGTTTAGGAAGTGGAACGCCCCTTACCCCATTTGTTGATGCCCCTTGCCGTATACATCTTTACGCTGATTGGTTATTTGATTACTTTTAGTATCGACACTATTGAAGTGAGGCTGTAAGCTGAAATGCAGTACAATCAGACATGTGATACTTCTGTTTTGCTTTTAGTTATGACATGAAATCTATGGACATGAATTAAAATGCAATACTCTTTTGCACAGCGCTTCAAACTGACATGAAATCCAATTTCCATAGTGAAAGCAATCGATCATTTGTTTGATATATAATTTTGACATGGTAGAACCATGCCAACCGTGCAAACACATTACATGTAGTTAACATGTTGGATTGCATTTAATTTGGCACAAATAATCTTCCATACCCATGCTCCACACCAGAATACATTTTTCTATCCTTTTGTGTAAAGTAAAAAAGATTGCAGGTGAGATGAAAACACCTGCATTAATAGAGCGAATTTTGCTTGTGGTGAAACACCATTTGCTTCAAACAATGCAAAAGTTTTGTGTCAATTCAGTTTTCACTCATCACTAGCTATGATTGCACCTCACAAAATTTTGACCCAAGGCTCTACAATGAGGCAATGTGTCTTTTGGGTGAAGCTTGCTATATGTTTGGAAAGAATATACATATCATTACCTAAATAAAAGTATTTTCTTTCTTCTATTTTCTGAATCTAACTTATCCTCTACATGGTTAATGGTACCCAAGGCCTATCCTGGCAGCATAAGAAGCACTGCAAACCAAGCATTACATGATGCCAATATTATCAGTGTGCCAGTTTACAGTCATCAATTAACCAAACGTATTTTTCTGGAATTTGAAAGGATAATGATATATCTAGAGAAAATATACATTGAGAGAACATTTAAAGCCCACAGACTAGAGAAAATATACATTGAGAGAACATTTAAAGCCCACAGACAAGGAGCTGACAATGAATTGAACTCCATAAATGTAAGGGAATCATGCTTAACACTGGAACACGATGCCACCCTCATAATTTAATGTGTTTTTAAAAAGATTGCAAACATATTAGAAACTTTTTAAAATGAACTCATGGAAGACACAAATTAAATTGTGAGAATAATTGAACTATTAAGATCTGCTTGCTTTGGGATTCATTCACCAGATTGTCTTAAAAATGATCCTGAGTCTTATCATTCCACATTACAATCAGGCCATTTGCCTGGTGAAAGTAAGGTGTTTGTCATAGTTGGTGGTGACAAGCTTTATGTTAACTTTTGGTCCTGACTCCTTTCCCTAGAAGTTGATCATATCAGCTTTGTTAAAGAAGAATCAAACTGCAAACTCTTCAAAAGAAATGGCATGTAGATTTGTTTTAACTGACTTTTTGGAATCACAGTCCTGGGTGATATGGCTTGACAGCTGTGGAGAAATGGAGAGAGGGAGGAGGGTGGAGAAGAGATAAAGATCCTGTCTATTTTTGGCCCACTGCTCCAGACCAACAGCAAATTGAAACCCCTTGCTTTCCGCCACAGGAGAAGAGCTGACCCACAGGGTGGCTACATTTGTCACTGTTTCCAAAGCTCATGAAGCTTCTACCTTCTTCCTTTGGACTTTTCCAGAAGGACAAGGGAATAAATAGTTTTGCCGGATCCAGTTAATCGAGGAAAAGGAAACACTTATCCCAGTTTGCAACAGCTAATAGTTTGATAGTTTTGGAATAATGGCTTTGTTGTGTTATAATAAAGGCTGTGGAGAGAGATTTAATCCAGATGAGACCTCAGAAGGTAAGTAAAGAAATGCCATTGCTTTTTAGCATTAACAGCTAATTGAACAGCATGCTATCAAAACAGGATGAAGTAGAAACAGTTAAATATGATGGCCGACAGTCTCTTGTCAGTGATACATTACTCAGGCTCTTAACAGTATGCTGGCCATGCTTAGTAGTTTTTTTATTTTGGGAAAGCATTATCTCCATTCATGAGCTACATGTACTAACAAGTCATATCTTGACAAGTAGTGAAGAGTAAACTTGTTGATTTAAGAGTTTTATTTACAGTCCATAATGTTAAATATCAGAGTGGATAGTGAATTCATTCATTCATTCATTCATTTATTCATCCATTCATTTATTTCCCAAAACCTCTTATTTGAAATAGGGTTACAGGACATTGATTGCATGCCATTCAAAATTATAATATACCGTATATCCTAGTGTTTATAGACTATATGTGTATAAATTGTACTTGGCAAATGACAAAAACTGGTGTGCAGTATATATATATATATATATATATATATATATCTTTTACAAACTCAAGTGGCCAGTGACTTGTATACAGTAAATTTTCTTTACCCCCCCCATATGCTGTGTTTAATCCACTTACTGTATGTACTTGAGTTGTTTTGCATATGTTCGATATGAATGGTTGTATGAAAAATAAAAAAAATATGGTGAGCCAATGATTTGCTCTCCATTTAAGCCCATTTATAATTGGATTATTTCAAAGTGCAACCAGCTGACACATCAGGATACCTAGCGTATTCCCACATTTCAGTGTCTCTAATGAGCAGAAATGAAAGCTGTGACATTAAAAGGGTTATTTAGGTTTTCTGTTTCAAAATATGAGTAATAAGAAATTATTTTGGGGTCCTTACAATCATTTGAATAGAATACAGCAAAATTCTTACTTGCATGTGCTCACAGAAAGAACAGTGCATGTTTTTGACTATTATGGCGGTGGCTCTTAATAGACTTGAGATTATTTTAAACAAATTAAGTGGATAGGACTGGTGAACCTTGTTGGGCTAAATGGTCTGTTCTTGTCAGGATTGTTCTAATGTTCTAATTTAATCAGTTTAAAGTAAAGAACACAGAAGATGGAAATCAAAGATTAAAGCAAATTAAAAGATGTTATTAAAATTCCAACCAATAAAGTAATATAAAATAAGAGCACATCTTCATAGATGAGAATCCGATTCAGTTTAGCAGTGTTGACCTGCTACATCATCACTGATCAGTTATTTCTAGCGGGTTCTTGCCTTGTTGCCCATGTTGCAGGAGGCACTTCCAGCTCCTTGTGATGCTAGAACAGAGCGGAATGGTTTTAATGAGGAAATGTGTGATTTTGTAATGTTGGAATACATTTATAAAACTTTTCTTATTTGTCTTTTCTGATCATCTAGAATTTTATTTCTGGTCAGTTTTATTTGAAAATACTATGATTAAGTTGGAAAAAGCCCTGTTAATTAAAAAAAAATACTGTATTCCTGGCCTGGTAGTTTTTCAGAAATAGAAACTCAATCTAGATGTGAGACTGCTGCTCTGACTTTTTATCCAACTTTATCAGGTCATCCTACCATTAGTAAACATTAGATTTAAAAATTTGAAAAATGCACTTTTATCATGACAAAGTCCATTTTGTTGCAATGGATATTTGCGTCAGTCGTGCATATTTCAGTAGTGTTGTATGCACAGACACTGAAAACAGGCCATTTTGATAAGTAGGACGTCTTATTAGAACAGAAGTCAATGGCAGGGCTGACTCACTCATGTTACCGACATTTAAATCAGCCAGTCAGTCAAACCTGTTTGCTTTTAAGGTACAGTATTGTAAGAGCCTGAAGAAAATCCATGTAGACCCCACAAAAGCAGCACCTGGCCTGCAGTTTGAATGTGGGACACTAAAGCTGTAAAGTAGCACTAACTGTCATTCTCCTGTGCACCACTTCTTTGAACACATTCAACAGAGAAATGAAGACTAATAAATAATTTTCCAGACCTTTTAAGTACCAGGGTGTTGTACCGTTTTAGCCATTATGAATATAGCGAGAAGTCAAGCAGAATGACACCTTTTATTGGAGAACTAAAAAGATTACAAGGGGCCTGAGTTGCCTTGAAAGCTTGCATATTGTAATCTTTTTAGTTAGCCAATAAAAGGTGTCATTTTACTTGACTTCTCCAGACCTTTTAAGAATGAAAGATTCCTTTTTTAATTTTAGAATGTGGGAATTCTGCAGCCAGAGTCAGCTGCTTTTACTTAAATAAAGAAAAAAAAAAAGTATAAAGTGGAGTCAGCACACTTGGCAGTGGGAAGACAGTGGCTTATTAATTAAAAGTCAGAGCAGACTTGTCTGATTTAACTCAGTAGCCGGGTGGGTTGGACCATGAAAGGCCTCCACAGATGCCCAGCACTCTTTCTTCTCTAGCAGCTGCTTGAAATCCCAGTGTAAAGTAAATCAGCCGGGTTTCTCCTGACTCTGCACTTCACACCTGCTAGGGAAGACAGCTGAGACAGTGACAGAAGGACGGACATTGGAGAGAAGGAAGGGGGATCCATCAAAGCTTGCGTAAAAGAAAAGACCTTCAGAGACTGCATCTGGCATTGTTATCTAATCTGCTGTAGGAACAGGCAGCATTTGTTTGTTTTTGGCAAAAAAAAATCAGATATACTTTAAGAAGAGAAATAGAAACATGCCTAGGAAATAGGGAGTTGGTTAGGATTTAGGAATCATAGTTAGTGGCTCAAATGATGTTTCTTAAGAATTCTCTTTTTCATTTTCTTCCATATTATCAGTCTGTTATATTTTTTTGGGATCCCTTATTCTACTGTGCAGAGTGGTGACTCTGAGGTAGGGATCTGCACTGGCAATTGGAAGGTTGCCGGTTCAAATCCCGTAAATTCCAGAAGTGTCTTGACTCTGTTGGGCTCTTGAGAAAGGCCCTTAACCTGCAACTGCTCCATCCTGAGTATGACTTTAACCTGTATCCAGCCCTGCAAGTAGACCCTTCAACCTGCAGCGAAAAACCTGGGGATTGGTGGCAGAATTGGCTCTCCAGCCACCATAAAAAACCTCACACTGGTTCTATTCCATCTGAACTAGTGTGGTGCTGAGGTGTCACACATCTCATGACTGCACTTGGGTCCTAATCTGGGATCTTGAAGTGGTTTGTCATGTGGTGGGTGCAACAATGCGTTGTATCAGCGCGTGCTCCTAAACTCTCTCTCTCTCTCTTATTCCCAGTGGGTCAGAACTGGACGTAAGACAACAACCATTGACGGACAGGGCAAACATCCTATGCTCGCAATATCTATTCACTGCTATAGTAAGGGCTTGACTAAATAATAATGTTTTTAAATTAAGTCATCCATCTGTATATTTTTAACCTGTTTCTTCTGTTACAAGATAATTTCATACGGAGTTTCTTCTTTAGGATCAGCTTTTGCCCAAGCTTTTGGGTTGCTTTCAAGGTTCTTGTACTCACTTCCACCAATGACTCTTAGAATTAGTTTAGCTGTTTTTCAAATAACTATTGCACCTCCTCACAAATGGGATACAGAAGGGGTCATTTTATCCTCTCCACAAAGACACATACTGACAGATGTACGGAATTAATCTTACTAACGTATCTATATTTAGTTTCCAAACTGATTAAAATATTTTGTACAATTAAAAGTCCTGCCACCACAGCTTGGTCTCTGTGTTAAACATGTTTCAGTTTCATTCTTTTGGTTTTCTTCTGAAAAAGATGTACAGGTGAGGTAGTGGTTGACATCCAAATTGGTTTGGAATGAATGTGAATGCATCCTAAAATGGACTGGCAACCTTTCCAAGTTTGTTTCAGCCAAAGATGTTGGGAAAGGCTTTGTATACCCATATACCCTGAATTGTATAATGGGTTCAGGTAATACAGTAGATAGATGAATGGGCTAAATCAATGTGGATATTTTACAGCAGCAGTGGGTAAGATTCTGCTACAACAAGTGTGATGGTGGCACCACCCAGCATTTAAGAACAAAGACAATAGCCTCATAGGAAGAAAAGGCTGGGAAGTGAGGAGGCATAGGTTTGAGCTAATCGGAGATGGGCATGACTCTATGAACCCTCTAGAAAATTATCTAACGCTTCAGGGCATAACAACATAATAGCAACCATAAGCAAATTAATTACAGTGTCATGCAAGAAAAACACGTTAAGGGTGAACAAAAACAAGGAGTGAAAAATAATTAACAGCCTTAAAAAAAAAGTTAAGAAAAATCATAAAATTGGATACTCCATACTTCAAAACCATCAAAGTAAAATAAAAGGCCTAATAACAAACAAGAAAAGATGTGTAAAAAAAGTTAAAGCCAAACATAATCATAACAATGATAGAGAACCATAAGCTTATGGAATGCGCTACCAGGCAGTGTGGTAGACAGCAGTACTACGAAGACCCTTAAAACTCCACTTGACATTATTTTGGAGAAATTAAGTATATAGATGCTATTTTAAATGCTTGTTCTCATCAAGACTGACCTGATGTTCTAATGTTCCAAGAAGGTTTTAACAATCTAAGCAGCACGGAATGAAAGGCTTGATTTTTCATACTGGACTCAAATACACAGATAATTTGCAATTAGTGCCTTCATCCTTAAATAGAGTTAGTGCATTTACTTCACACATCACACCATTATCCCATCACAAAAATGACAACAAACATCACTCCTATAAACATCATGGCCACAGCGTCCATAACAAATACAAACTACAAAAATGAAAATTAGATATTCATTAACATAGATTACAACATGTCACTTATCTATTCTTTTTTCCCCACATTTTACAATGAACTAAAGGGAGACATTTGTGCTTGGAAGAGATCAATTAGGTCCTAATGAGCGATCCTTACAAAATATGGAAGCAAAATAGTGAAAAATAATGAAAAAATAAATTCTGCTGATTGAATTATTATTTTTTCTACAATCAAAGAAAAGGGCACTTTGGCCAATGAGTAGCTTGAGCTACTGTAGCCATCAGCCTGTCAAACAGATTTAGTGTAGCAAAATGAGGAAAACAAAGACGTCTTTCTTTAGGGCAGCATTTCTCAATCTTTAAATATTTGCGACCCGAGTTTTCATAACAGTTTTAATCGTGCCCCCCTAACGTTTTTTTGAAACCCTAATAAAATGTATTCCTATACTTTTTGCTGCCGATATACCGCTACAAGTTTTATTATACCTATTTAACTTTTATCGACATTTATCTAACTCTATATTTATTTTTCTAGTATCAGAATGTAGTTTAAGTTAATTTGTTTTGATTTCAATAGATGTATTTTTCATATTTTCAATTCTTGTTTTCTTTTTTTCACATCTTCGCGCCCCATAGGTTGAGAACTGCCGCTTTAGGGGGAAAAGAAAAGGACAGTCAAAGTCATAAACTAATACCTTTTCTAGATTAGTTAATTTTCTCATTAAAAATCTTTAAGAACAAAATCAAATTGTAGTAGAAACAAAACAAAAGCCAAAATCAAAATTCTATATTTTAGTTTCACATAAGGTCCTTCCTTTAACAAGTTAAGCTTTGGACTCTGTTTAACATGAGCAGTCATTTTATATATCTTGACTGTCATAATGTCACAGGTCACATGTATCATGTACTTTGCAAAATCACGGCACCACAGTGATCAGAAACACAAAATAACATGAAATTTAGAAACACTGATTGGAAGTGCCAATGCATACAAACACATAAAATAGTGATGCTCATGGAATATGAAATACACAGATGATGATGAGATCATTGCAGAAAAAATGAAAAAAAATAATTACATGCTCCTGAGAATGATAAAGTGGTGATGGTGAGGGAGAGTAGACGTTTATGGGGTTTCCCAGCTGGTTGCCATATGTTTTAGACTGGGGGAGTGGCCTTCTTCTTTCTTCTCTTGGGACACCAGGATGGTAACCATAACTGCTGTTAAAGTCCTTGACTGCTATAAGAGCTCTTCAGTTAGCATTGCGAGAAATACTGTTGAAGTAGCTGCAAGATGCAAGGCCATTTAGTATGTTTTCCTTAAATTCATCCTGTCTCTTACTTGCTTCAACTGCTATAAAAAGTGTTTTTATCATTGTTCTGCCAAGTGGTAGAAAACAATAGGCCACAAAGGGAAAATAATAGCAGGTCAGAATATGAAACAAATAAAGTAAGTATAATCAATACCAGGAAAAACAAGTCAAGGAGATATCTAATCTTATCAAAATCAAAGTTAGAACACAATGAACACAAAATCCTTACCATAACTTGAAAAACCTAAAATTGCTATTAGAATAGTCAGACTTGGACTTGGTGGCATAAACCATTGCCCTAACATTGTCACATGATGTGACTTTGGGGGGTTCACTGTTTAGCGACCCACAGTATCGGTCGTATACAAAATGGCACTGCCTCTAATGGTGGCTGGTACATTAAAAACAAAGATGTATTTTTATTTTGCTATAACACAAATTCATAATGGAAATAATTAAATATTTGAAATATGAATATTCAAAAATGTAAAAAACGGTCCAAAAAACTATTGTGAAAGAATACCTTAGCATAAAAAATTTATAAAATCTGGAATTTTAAATAATCGTTACCTGTAATTCGCTATCTGCTAAACTTAAAATTGCAAAAGGCACCAGCTCTGATCTGTGCTCAGTGATATCCTTCCATCCATTTTCTAATCTATTACTGTATTCAGTTCACGGTTCTGAGGAGCAGGCCCAGTATGCCCCGATTGTACCACCATAAGTTACTCTCCACATACTCCGTTACAATGCTTATCAGGGTCTCAAAGCCCTGCCCTTAATGAACCTCCTCTTTGCTTATTTTTCAGAAGCCTGTCTGTTTCATCCTGGAGTCCCGATATTTCATGATGCCCTAAAGGTATGATCTCCATATTTTTATTGTGCTACTACATTAATTATTAAACAGCCTGGGGTGCACCAGCTGCTCATAGTTGAAGTGTTGAAATGTTGCCACATAATTCTTTCCACATTCATAGCATCATGTCAAAGCATCTCATTACAGTTTTTGTGCTTCCCTCTTACACTTGGTTGATTTAAAGCATGTACCTTCAAGGCAGCATCAAGCTGATAGCAAGGAGGGAATACCAACGATGATCCTGGCTCCTTAAAGGACTATGTGAAGGAATGTCTTAAGTTGTTGTGGTGCCCTTGGAAAACAACACAGGAATGCAAGTTACTTCTCTCTGCTGAAAAGGTCTTGGAAGTGACCAGGGTCTTTCAGCAGTTGATGAATTACAGAAATGCTCTGACAGTTGGCACATGGAAAGGAAGAAAACAAGTGACGGATAATTTCATGATGAAAAATAAAAGCTAAGTTAGAAATCTGCCACCTTTATCAGTTGAGTAGTTAAAGAAACAGCCTCAGCTTTCTCATGGGACACTAGGCCTGTAGGTTTCAACTGGACCAGAATTAGTGCAGCAGTGAACATTTTTTGCAGGTCATAGCTTGGGAACAGTACCTCAAAATGCATTTGAGATTGTTCTTAAATGGATAGTGACACACATACTGCCCTGGGCAAAGGATTAGGAGTGGTGCCACCTTTTAAAGAAACTATCATAATGCATAATGTGATCACTTGGTCTGTGAAGTGTGGCAGCATATAATACCTACAGAACCTGAAAATTGTTGCAAATCCAGATTTTATCAAACATATCTCATGTCAGGGAATTCCATTACTATCATGCACACATTCATTTTTAAACAATAATCCAATTGCAGGGTCATAATGAGTTATAGCTTATTCTAGTAGCATTTGACACAAGGAAGGAACCACTCATTCACATACTCATTTCTATTCACACCAGACTGATCTGGATATCTCAGTTAACCAACCCTGCAAGTGTTTAGAATGTGGGAGATGTCCAGCATATTAGGAGAAAAAACATTAACAGGAATGGGGAACACAGGAGGCAACTGTAACTGTAACACAGCAGCGCTAATCACAGCTACGCCACAATGTTACCCAGCCCTTAATAATAACATATCCTTTCTTCCACACATTCAGCCATCCATCCATTTTGAAATTCCACTTTTGCAGTAGATTCAGAAAGTATTCAGAACTGTTCACTTTTCTCACAATATTGTGTTGTAGATTTAATTTCAGATTGATTAATTTGTCATTTGTGCCCATCAATCAACATTCAATAAACCCTAATTAAGGTTTACAAATTTATTAAAAATCAAACACTGAAATCCCTCATTTATATGAGCATTCAGACCCTTTTTTGTGGCACTCCAAATTGTGTTCAGGTGTGTCTTGCTTACTTTAATCATCCTAGAGATGTGTCTAGAACTTAATTGGTGTCCGCCTGTGGCAAACTGAATTGATTGGACATAATTTAGAAAGGTGCACATTTATATATGCAATGCCTCACAATTCACACTGCATGGCAAGACAAAAACCAGGCCATGAAGCCCAATGACCTCTCTGTTGAACTCTGTGGTAAAACTGCAATGAGGCATAGATCAGGGCAAGGGTATGAAACCATTTCTAAAGCTATGAGTGTTCCCAGTAGTACAGTGGTCTAAATAATGGTGAAATGGAAGAATATGGAACCATATACACTCTTACTAGAGTTAGCCATCCAGCCAAACAGAGTAACCAAGCAAGAAAGACCTTAATCAGGGAGGTGATCAAGAACCTATTGATCACTCTTCAGAGGTTCAGTATTCCTCAGCTGAGATGGAAGAACCTGTCAAAAAGATGACCATTTCAGCAGCACCCCATTAATCAGGTGTTTAAGGTAGAATGGCTAGACGGAAGTCACTCTTGAGTAAATGGCATAACAGTAGCCCAATCAAAATTTCCCAAGCAGAACTCTGAGAGCAGGAGAAAAAAGATCTAGTCTGATGAGACAAAAAAATGATCTTTTTAATGGCAGAACACAAAGCACTATGTCTGTTGAAGAACTTGGCTAATATCATCTCTACAATATATCATGGTGATGGCTGTATCATGCTATGGTGGTGCTTTTCAGTGGCAGGAATAAGGAGACTGGTCAGAACTCAGGGAAGGATGAATGCGACCAGATACAGAGAAGTCCTTGAAGAAACCTTGCTTCAGAATACATGTGGCCTCAGCACAATAATGACTCAAAGCACACAGTCAAGATAAAGCTGAAGTGGCTTCAGAACAAGTCTCTAATTGTCCTTGAGTGGTCCAGTCAAAGCCCAGACTTTCACCCCATAAAACGTTTGTGAGGAGACCTGAAGATGGTCATTTACAAATGATTCCCATAATTAGAGGACCTGCCATGAAAAATTGAATAAACTGCCCATATCCAGAGACTTACTGAAGAAGACTCAAAGCTGTAATTTGTCAGAATGGAGCATCTACAAAGTATTGATTTAAGGGTCAGAATACTTACTGTATATGAATGAGGGATTTCAATTTTTGATTTTAATACATTTTCACACATTTCTAAAAACATGTTTTTACTTTATCATTATTGTTATTGAGTATGGATTATTGGGCAAAAATGGCAACTTTATTCATTTAAAATTAAATCTACAACACATTGAAGTGTAGGAGTCAGAATACTTTCTGAATTTGCTGTATAGTTGAAGGCTGAAGGAAGCTGGTGCTTTAATGCCAATGTACTGAAACTGGATTAACTCAATGTTGGGTCATAGGAAATATTGTTATAAATATTTTTTAATTTCAATTTCAGGGATGGTCTTGCTGCAGAAAACGCACTACAGACTTTTCTGAATTCCTGTCTATCAAGGTAAATATTTTGAAGTTTTATTTTCCTTAATTTTCTTCTTTTTTACTCATTCTGAAGTGTGTTTAGACTATCTATCTATCTATCTATCTATCTATCTATCTATCTATCTATCTA
>JANRMT010062790.1:26359321-26369928 GCA_026402145.1 Polypterus bichir lapradei | reverse complement strand
AATAATGACTATTAACAAGGTTGCCCAAACTTTTGCATCCCACTGTAGATAGACAGATAGATAGACAGATAGATACTTTATTAATCCCAAGGGGAAATTCACATAATCCAGCAGCAGTATACTGATACAAAAAAACAATATTAAATTAAAGAGTAATAAAAATGCATGTAAAAACAGACAATAACTTTGAATAATGTTAGCGTTTACTCCCCCAGGTGGAATTGTAGAGTCGCATAGTGTAGGGGAGGAACGATCTCCTCAGTCTGTCAGTGGAGCAGAACAGTGACAGCAGTCTGTCACTGAAGCTACTCCTCTGCCTGGAGATGACACTGTTCAGTGGATGCAGTGGATTCTCCATGATTGACAGGAGCTTGCTTAGCGCCTGTCGCTCTGCCACAGATGTTAAACTGTCCAGCTTTATTCCTACAATAGAGCCTGCCTTCCTAACAAGTTTGTCCAGGTGTGAGGCGTCCTTCATCTTTATGCTGCCTCCCCAGCACACCACTGCGTAGAAGAGGAATACTATTCAGGAATTCTGATACTGATTTCAACAGTAGATGGTTTGGTCCTCCAAAATTGCACTTTGGATCTCTTGAAGACTGATAGTATGATTATCTATAACTATGTTGCAGATTTGTTGTTCTTGGTGAGGTGTTACAAGGCCTCTTCTGCCACCAGCATGAGCTAGCTGTCTCATCTTATACAATGGGATTCAAAAGTGAACAAACTGCATGTGCTGTCCTAGGTGTTACATGAATTTCTTACTGAATGTGTTTCAGCCATGCATTACCTTACTGTAACTGTCAGATACTATAATGCCGTATCTAGAATAACAAGAAGAACTACTAAGATACCTGCATGGATGATGGAAAACACTGTAGACAAGCTTACATTAGGCTGTATCCGATGAACAGCCTCTGCCATTGTAAGGCCATGGTTACTGACATGATCCACAAGCGTGGCCTATCTTTCATCTGAATAGCTCTGTGCCTTTGCACTCTATTGCCACTTACTCTACTTTACTGTCTTGCCTGCATAACACCACCATGCATTGTTACTCCTCTTCCTCATCCATGAGCAGGCTGTTCCCCAAGTTGCAATGTTTGCAAGGATACTCTGTATTCAGAAAGTATATAATTTTAGTTACACTCAATCTCTATAGATGTGTTTGACAACACTCAAAACACATTAATCCCACTTGAGAGCTAACTTGACGGCAAGTGCCATTGGTTTATCTAAGATATGAGAACCTTCCACCTCTTTTAATGATGTTTAGGTTTCACCTGTGGACACATTTATTAATTAAGGAGACATTACAATGACTCCACGCCATTGCAATTGCAGTTTTTTTTTTTCAATTACTAACAAGCTTTTTTCAGTTCTGAAGTTGCTTTTCAAAAGTCTTCACATAGTTTGCATTACCAGCATAACCGAACACCTCCAAAATGCACTACCACCACCAAATCAGTTAATCCATATCTCAAAATTGACTAATGCCAGTAAGTAACTTAACCTTGTGTCTACAAAAACACTGTATTAGAAAATACAAATATCTTTCACTCTGTAAAATGTCCAGGAATGAATAAACCATGTTGTAGTATACTTCAATTCCTTTTGTTTTGAATAGACGGTATGGTAGTAAGAATTGGGTCCAAAAAAATTTTGGGACAACAGTCTAGTAATCCTATTTATTTTATTAAAAAATATGAAAAAATGTAAAAAAATGTAAAACAAAATGTAAAAAAACAAACGCATAATGGTACTAAGCATCAGAAATGCAGGCAATAACCATCTCAATTCAATAATGCTGTTCGATTGAGCAAGTCGTGATTTTGCAGAGCTTATATTTTGGTATGGCTTGAACCAAAGTGAGACACTGCCTTCCTGGGATGCCCAGATTTACAGGACCTGGCCTGGAAGGGGCAGAGTTAATTGCCTTCAATGGTAGTCTTCTTGAAGCTGTGGAGGTACTAACATATAAAAATGTTAGTTAGTTCTTCACAATTATATAACACTTTTCTCACTAGTCAAAGTGCTTTCCATGCAGGGAGGAGACAGGACATAAACCCATGATCTCCTTACTGTGTGGCAGCAGCACTACCACCATGCCACCTGCAACAGTGCCCCCTCTCTTTCCAGAGTGGTATTACATACCTCAGCTGAGCCTGTGAGGTGACCTTCTGACATGCGTGATAATGTGCAGCTGTAATTCCCAAAAAAAAAGTTCATTCTATCCTCTGAATTTGGCCACAAGCACTAATCCAGATCACATATAATATTCTCTCTAGCAATACATCTGGGGATGTATCTTTTAGCATGCCTAATCTAACCTTGGCAGAGCAAAGGAGAAATATCTTGGCATTCAGCATTTGTGGCATCCAGTAAGGACTTTTGGTCATATGGATGGTGGTCATAAATCTTCCGCCTCCATACAGAAAATAATTCTTCTGTGGAGTTTTAGAAGGGAGAGTATGCTGGCAGTGTAGACATCCTGGGGTGTGCTGCAAATCACTCAGTGATTACAAGGGAGTGGTGAAATGCCACATTGTCCCACACCACCACAAATATTGGAGTATTTGTCCTCAGTTGTTCTCTGTCATCCTTTGGAAGAAACATCCTATATACTTCATCTAGGGTTCAGATGAGTCACGTGGTGTTGTATGACGCAATGACTGGTATATGCAAAAATACACCATCATCTGAAGTCTGCAAACATTGTGATGTTGGCCACTCCCCAGCCTTGGACTTGTGTTGTTGCTGTTTACCTAATTATTTTTCTTCCTCGCTGGAATGTTTTTACCAGGTTAAACCTCTCTCTCTTCCTGCAATAATCCTTCCTATACAATGTTTTCTTGTTTGGTCCATGTTTGCAAAGGAGGTAATTTCAAAGACAGCCTCATATGTGGGTGGTAAGGAGGTCAGCTGACAGCAAAACCCCTGGGTGGATAATCAACTGACATTTGAGCCAGCTGTGTTTGGTCTGATTTGCTTTTTTTTATTTTGGTCTATTATTCATATACTGTATTTTGTTTTGATATAACAAATTGTAGTGATTTACCAGTGTGAAAGCTGTATATAAGACTATGCAAAATTATCTCAAAATACAAGAGGTTATGTTGGTGGTAGATTTTGAGTGTGAAAAGAATCCATGAATTTTGTAGCGTGTAGTTACTGAATACATTTTTATAAAAGCAATGAGAAATGATCCACAGTTTAGCCCACGCAGATTGCTCTTATGCTAGCTGTGTGAAGGGTTTTGAAAATGTGACTTTAGTAATGCAAAAAGCTTGCTGAATATTGAAAAAAACTGTAACGAAACATAGGATTGACAGCTTTTGATAACTTTTCAGCAATTGATGACTTATATGATGAGAGAATTCTGACAAGTTTTAAAGTGTAAAACTGTTCCACTGAGAGGCAACATAATCTATTTTGATCGCAAACAATAATTGATTAAATTTTGAACAATGGCAGTTGTCACTTATATTTGATAAAATATTTACAATTTGTAAGAAAAAAATTAATGAGAAATGTGATTCTGTTGTGCACAGATAACTTTGTGGTGTGGAGAAATTCATGTGTTGCTTTGAAAGTTTACTGTCATTAGACAACTGGTGCAAAACAAATGAGAAAACCTGTAAACTTCAACTAATATTTATTCTTTGTGGTTTACTTTTTACCTTTTGCTGTACTCTTCTTGAGCAATGACATATGGAATTTGCTTTGGCTCATTAGAAATATCTTTTTGCCAACCTGCTATTATGGCCCTAGCCTGGTTACTAACTAAAAAGTTTGCCTGCTCACTTTTAAACATTCATCTCCTGGTCTGTTTCACTCCTTTTGTCTTTGTGAACACCTGTCTTTTCCAAGGGTGTCACTGCAACACAGGGGTGTGGGGAGCAGGTGCCAGCCCGTTACAGGATGCACACACACACACACCCACGCATCTACCCTTGCTAGGTTTGCAGCTACACTGTCTGGTTATCCGTTTTGAACATATAGCATCCTAATCCTCTTAGCCAGAAGATTGCTTTCTCAGCACGTACATCTGTTTTGTGCTACAGCTGCTAGAGCCAGGCGATCCCTGGTACTGAATAGATTTCTCTAGGCCTCCACAGTCCTAATTTGCAACAAATTTAAATATCGGCTACAACAAGGAGAGCAGTCTTCTGACTTCTCTTTGTGCCCAGAGGTAAAGCAGATATATCAAAAATGTGCATTTACTTTCAAAATGTGTGGAGTGGTGAAATGATTTGTGCATTGGCTTTGTGTTTCCGAGATAAGTGAGCAATGAAGGATGTAGTGAAAGTTGCCCTCTATATAATGTAAAGATTGACCAGATTTACTGTAGTACAGTCATTCACAGTTCTAAAATAAAGCCACTTTATTATGTGATGATATTATGATTTAAGTTTGATTTAACTGAGAAGTATAAAGAACATTTTGAATGGGCTGTAATCAGATTACAATCACAAGTGCACATTTACCAAAACTAAGGTAACAATTTCTTAAGCACCTGCTTTAAAAATGTATTTTTGTATATAAAATCTTTAAAAATAAAAATTGCATTGCTATAACTGTAAAAACATTTTTCTGAATATAGAATAAATGTAGCATTACATACTGCATTTGTTATGTTTACTGCAAAGTAAACAGCAAGCCATGACTTTCTTTACAATGTCAGTGTAAAACACAAAAAAGTATATTCCACAGAATACTTTTATGTATGTTGGCATGGTTCGAAAGACTCTAAGATGCTCCTTGTCCATTTTCTAAGAAAGAGAATACAGGTATGTCCATCACACAGGTCTTTTTCAGTCAAAGACAAAAGCATAATCTTTCTCCTTATCATTTCACAGCATGTCACAGCAAATCCTTATGGAAGTCCTCTGTGCTGTCTTTGTCCTTCACCATGAAGAGAAAGGGCAGGTGGACTTTGTAAAAACAATTTCTTTCACTGTTTGCTTGCATTCTTCATGTCTATAAGAATTGATTTTTTTACAAGAATATACAAAGCCAAAAGCACATTTTGGTAGATGAAGAACATTTTCAAAGTTTACTTTTAATCTTAAATAGAGTTGAATTGTTCAATCACACAATTTTGGATATACAGTCTTCACTGGCTTGTTTGGAGACATATCAACCTGAAAGACTGCAATTTATTTGAAACCTTAAATCTATCGATAGACTTTTGATTTCAATGAAGCCATTGGTTGTGCAGTCTTCATTGGTAGGTTTGGTTATGTTGATCAAGTCCAGTCCTTAAGGCACACACTAGAGGGTTGTCAGGGAACTAAAAACACGTTATGATGGGTGCAGGTGCTGAGGCTTTTCTGCATTCTCTGGCACTGGTGATTTGCTCCTTTCCGCTGTATTTTTTAAGGAAATTCTGTGTCAAAACCCACCATGGGATCCCACTCAAGCTCTTGTGCAGTGATTCCTCAATAATCTGAAAGACTACAATTCATATAAAAACTGAATGCCTAAATGCATAGATAAAATTGGACGTCACTTTAAAAAAGTGCCAAACCAATGGACTCTGTTTTCAATTAAAACTGTTTGAACTCTTAGTATACAACCAAAACCAAAATAAGTCTCTGTAAATGAAAAAACACAATAATGAATAAAGACACAAAAGCTTTTCATATATTTTTAGTGCTGTTGACTCCTCCTTTAATATGCATTGAATGCATTGAATAATGTCTTTCTCTGTGGACTGAGAAAAATGAAAAAAGCACTTAAAATATCAGGCTTCTTCATTTAGGTCCACTACCGCTATAATTCATTGTCAAAACCCAGTACATGTTGTGGACAAAATGCAGGGTCATTTGTGCAACATTTCTTCTATCCTGAAAACATCCCCATTAAAGAGTGATTTGTATTCCTTGGTCCAATGGGTAAATATGAAGAGTGATCAAAACTTCTGAGCTTGACCTTTTAAAACAAAGCCCAATAAAACCAAAGTTTTATTTTCCAGCATTATCCTGTGAACACTTTTTATGTCACTTAAGTAAAGTGTTTTGTCTTGATTGTGCAACCAGCCTTCTGTAACTTAAATGACAATATCATTGCCACAGGGAGATGCAAGGAGATAGCCTTTCAGAATGGGGAATGGGTGGGAGTCACACAAGGACAGGACTTGGATGTGTGGATGTGGCATCTCTTTGAATCTGCAGATGTACAGCCTGTGCAGTGTTGGTGGGGGTATCCTCATAAAGCAGGGGGGCATTGGTTGACAGTTCTTCTAATTACGTTTCCCTGATTGGGTGCCACAATAACCAAAGGAAATCTGTGTAATACTGATTCATTAGATGGGCCTTTGAGTCATGTAATCAGCAGACCGATTTTTTTTTTTTTAATTTGCCGCACTAATTCTTTAAAGAAATGAATCGGACAATTCAATTTTCATTCAGATATCTTGAATAGAGAGCACTCTACTAAGTTTTGTAATGTCAAATTGTTCAATTGAGAAGTATTGGCAAATTGGTGAACCTGTCTGTCTTAAAAGAGAGAAACAGTCTGTGCGACTTCAGGTACAAATTAGTTTACTGTGTCCATTTTACCTTATGAGAGACTATTTCAACTAATTTCTTTTTTTAATCATTTGACAAACACTCCTGAGTGCAAAATAGTGAAACACCTGCAGTTGTGTAGTGAAGCAAGTACACATTGTTGCAGAACATGGAATGGGGCACAGTCAAATGTAGGTGGAGTTGGATGGCCGAGTGTTACCATATATGAAAGGTATGAAGTTAGATGTCCATTTATTTTTTCAATTCACTAACAATTAAATTATTTATTTTATACAGTATGGTAGTAATAATATTGTTTATGTATTCATCACTGTACAAAGTAAGTACTGTCCAATACGGTACTAGGGTGCAGAGGAAGGTCTCATCATATGCTAGACTGGATTCTGCCTCTGCCCCATCTCACTCTTGTCTCTGTAGCTGTGTGTTGTCTTGTGCAAACCTCAGTCACAGCAGCTCACTTCTCCTGCTCTTTGAACTCGAAGCGTGTAAGGGTCATCATGTTTATGTATGTAAAAGTAAAAGAAAAAGCAACTAAGCACATATATAAATATCTGAAAGATAACTCAGTGACAAATTTATGCTACAGTGATTAAATGTACTCAGTATTTCCCTGACATTAAAAACAACTGTATTGCTACATGATCTGAAGATTATAATGATTCAGTATTTCTCTTACACTGTAATTTATCAGCAAAGTAGTACAATGATCTACTATCTATCATGTTCAGCAGCACCTAGCAATTTTAGGTTGAGACTTCGGTACAGATTTTAAATCTCCATTGTGTACTTCTTTGAAAAATGGCATGTGCCACTGACCCTCTGCATCCAACAACTTACATGATTCTTTTCATCACTTGAGTTTGAATCTGATGTCAAAGAAAACAATTTCAGCCACATGATTTTGTAAAATGGCATTTACAACATTTTATGTACACTACTAATACATGTAAATGCATTCTATTATCAATTTTATTTTTGAAAAATTGCAAAATATGTAATAAGCAAAATTGTTATAACAAACTCTTTGAAGTGACTTGAAAATTTCAAAATGCTCCTAACTTTCAAACCAGATCATCAAGTCTTCAAATGCAACTGAATGTTACACCATGCATAGATTTTCTTACTTGTTTCTTTTGTTATATTAACCTATGCTTATTTAAACTGAGTTATTCCTTACAAGGAGAATTTTATATTTAACTCTGAATGTGGTGAAGTATTAGTAGAAACAAAGTGAAAGCCCTGTGTTTGGTTATTTTTCTCTATAAAGCAATAAGTACTGTTTATAAATGTACATAAAATGCATATTTTACACTGTCCACTATATTTTTACATGTCTTTTTTACTTTGCATTGCAGTCCAGATGAACCTAAAACCAAACTCTCTGTCAGAGTGATGCAGTCTCTTGCACAGGCCATCGAGAAGATGAAACTGGCTGAAAACAATGAAAATTCTAAAACTGGTATGAGCTTTTTCCAAAGACTGAAGTGGGACTGTATATATATATTGTACAAGCCTTGGAAAGTACAGCTCCGCACACCCGGACACAGACAGGCAGAACACAGAGCTCTATTCCCTGCTCCCCACTTCAGAACACAATATACACTGCCCCGCACAACAATACTGCTCAGTCCCTTCTATCTTTTGGTGTTTTCTTTGTCTCTTTCTCTCTTTTCTTCTCTGCTGCCTCCACTCCTGTCGCGGGAAGCATTGTCCTCGACCCCCTGACTCTGGCTCCTTGAATGGATTGAGGTGGCCATCTTCATAGTGCACCCGGAAGTGCTCCAGGTACACTCTGATCTGTTTCTGGCAGCACTTCCAAGTGTTCCAAGGGCTCTGGACTGTACAGGCCACGATGCAATCTAGGGGGTTGCCCTCTCGTGTTCTGGGGGAGGTATTGTTGTGGATGTGTCCTCTCCCCTGGTCCTTCCATCAGAAGGGTGTCCCGACCAGGCAAGGCCCCTGGCCATCCACCACTAAATATATATATTCTCTTCTTCATCCTCTGCAGAAAGAGTTCATGATGTCATTTCTAAGGTCTGACCACCTTGACCTACCTATTCTTCCCATTATCCATTAAAACCAGATGAAACACCATCTTCAGCAGTTTGCCTAGTACAGTATATATATATATATATATATATATATATATATATACATATACAGTGGGATGCAAAAGTTTGGGCAACCTTGTTAATAGTCATTATTTTCCTGTATAAATCGTTGGTTGTTACGATAAAAAATGTCAGTTAAATATATCATATAGGAGACACACACAGTGATATTTGAGAAGTGAAATGAAGTTTATTGGATTTACAGAAAGTATGCAATAATTGTTCAAACAAAATCAGGCAGGTGCATAAATTTGGGCACCACAAAAATGAAATCAATATTTAGTAGATCCGCCTTTTGCAGAAATTACAGCCTCTAAACGCTTCCTGTAGGCTCCAATGAGAGTCTGGATTGTGGTTGAAGGTATTTTGGACCATTCCTCTTTACAAAACATCTCTAGTTCATTCAGGTTTGATGGCTTCCGAGCATGGACAGCTCTCTTTAACTCACACCACAGATTTTCAATTATATTCAGGTCTGGGGACTGAGATGGCCATTCCAGAACGTTGTACTTGTTCCTCTGCATGAATGCCTTAGTGGATTTTGAGCAGTGTTTCGGGTCGTTTTCTTGTTGAAAGATCCAGCCCCGGCTCAGCTTCTTCTTTGTCACTGATTCCTGGACATTGGTCTCCAGAATCTGCTGATACTGAGTGGAGTCGACGAATACGATATTCGCGAGATAGATTGCACGAGATAGCACAAGCACAGCTGAGAAGCTTCGATGCATGTACTCCGAGCGGCTCACGTGAACTGACTTTGTTCTGGCTTTAACTACTGTGAAATAAAACAGACATAAACTGGAAGCGTGAGTCTGTGCCTTTTAATAATCTCGAGAGAGAAACATGGTGGAAGTGTAGGTGACGGAACTGCGCCGAAAGTCACGCCAGTTTGCTGTTAAAAGTTCAGGACGCGGAGACGCTCACACGAAACGAAAATGGAGGGTCAGAGACCGCCGCTGACATTAAGCCACGATGGTAAAGACCTGGCGAAGTCATGGAGAACATGGAAGGGCGAGTTCAGATTATTCACAGAAGTTGCAATGCCGGAGGCAGAGGAAAACACTAAGGTCAGATTATTCTGTTATCTTATTGTAGAGAGCGGCAGAGAATTGTGTTAGGCGCTGACCGGTGATGTAAGACCTGATGAGTTAACCATGAGCTTGATGATATGTAAATTTGATGAACATTACAACCTGAAAATAAACGAAACTGTAGAGAGGTACAGATTTTTTTCAAGAAATCAGGCAAGGGGAGAAAATATAGACGACTACATCACAGATCTGAGAGTGTTAGCAGGCACATGCAATTTCGGGGAGATTAAAAGTTCCCTTATACGTGACCGAATTGTGTGTGGAACCAGTGATTCAAGTTTGGAGAGGTGCATACAAATATGCAGAGCCACAGAACTGTCGAAGGAGAACAGCAGAACAGTCACACGGGGTTCCTTATTCTATACTTCTCCCGGTGCATCTCTCTAAACCCTCTGTGCGGGAACATTATCATAAGGCTTAACAATCCTATTGTTACACCTTCTATGTGCACCCAACTGTCCTTATTATGAGTCTTCCTTGCTTTACCGCTAGCTGCTTCTTTCCATTCACCTTCCCAGCTCTTTATTTAAACAGTTTTCCTTCTCACTTTTCCGCTCCTTCGCTGTCTTCTCCCTTTTCGTTCAAAATACGCGCCTCATTGCCTTTAGCGATTTGGGTAGTGAACACTTCGATAAATGAAACCTGTTATCTTTACAACGGTTGACAAACACTGAATGTAACTTGAACACAACACGTCCTCCAAATACAAACCTGATTGAAAGAAATAATGATAATCAAATCCTTGATGACAGCAACACTCATAACAGTCACAAAACAATTACATTGACAATCAGGTTATGTTATTTTTAAAATGTTTCCTTTTCTTTTTCATAACTTCTTTAACACACTACTTCTCCGCTGTGAAGAGCGGGTAT
>JANRMT010062790.1:26340954-26359221 GCA_026402145.1 Polypterus bichir lapradei | reverse complement strand
TATATATATATATATATATGTATATATATATATATATATATATATATATATAGTGAAGATTAAAGTGTTTTGGGGCACCTTGAATGCCAACCCCACACATTTCACGATAGAAAAACATCTGAGTGAGAGGAATAAGTCCTGGGAAAAAGGGTGGAGGGAGTGTGAGAGCTGGGTTTGAGTGTGGATGATGCTAAAATGGAAGTGCTTTTGCTCGGCATTGGTGATGGAGCGCTGGAGTCACATGGGGTGGATCTGGCATGGGTGTGGATGAAAAGGAGCAGCACAGTGTGCACAAACAATACAGAGTGAATGAGTGAGTAGAAGAAAGTGACAGTGAAAGAGTGGCATGCTTCTGTACTGTAACACTGAAGCAGAAGACAGTATAGAGGGGTTAGACGAGTGTGAGTGCGATTCAAGTTAAGGCAAAGACAGAGCTGCTTTATTGTCGGCTTCTCCAGGTAGTCCCATCCTCCTCGGACAGCTCTCGAACACCTGAGGAGTGTTTCTTTCTCAGGTCAGGACCTAGGGGCACTATACTGTTATTTCCATAGTGCACTAGTTGAAAAACACTTGTGTAGAGTATAATTATCAAGTTGTTGATGGTAATGAATAATTGAGGATAGTATTTACAGAGTTTTAACACAGGTTTTTTTAATGTATCCCCATTTAAGAATTTATTTAGGAAGGCATTCACATTCAGGCTGTACTTGCTCAAGTAGTATTTTGTTTAAAGTTCAGGTTTAAGGTCATTTTATAAGTTTAAACTACACCATTCCTTTGTGTTGATTTTTAAATTTGTGATTTAGTGTGTATTTACTTCATGATTTATGTATTCATTTTATAGTTACGTTTTAATGTTAGATGTGATTAATCATAATTAATTACATATGGTTATGTGATTAATTAGTTAATCTTTTTCAATTGATATATACTGTATATATATATATATTTTGCCATTTGTAAGTATGTTATCACTGTCTCTTAAGCCAGTCGTTCCCATAACTGTTCATCTCAGTCCCCAACTATACACAATATGGCTCTTCTTCTCTAATAGCCGCTGCCGACACTGGTGGGCATATACCCTGAATATTTTAGATCCCTCTGCCTTATAATACCAGATATTTCACAAAGTGTTTTTTTAAGTGTTTATTACATTTTTTAAAACTCCAGGTGCAATTAGAGGATGTTTGTTTAGAGTTGACTTATGATTAATTATACTCTTTTTTTTTTTGTAGAGACTGAAGCTGTTGTGTATGGTACAAAATGTAAAAACACAGGGTGCAAAGCGGTGAGTGCAGAAGTAGCATAACTTTAAATTTTGTTGCTGCAATGACAGCCACAACTATCTTGAAACTGTATGGAATTAAGTGTTAAACATTTATGAATGATTTCATCATTTATTTTCACAATGAAAATAATCATCTGTCCTAAAATAATTCTTGTGCTGTTAGAATACTATGAGTTTTTAAGTGTCTGGGTTTCAGTAACCTTTTTGTGTCAAAAATGCAAAGAACAATCAAAATGAGAAACATCAAAACTCACTTTCTTAAAATAGACAGAACAATGTTCAAGGTCAGGAAAAAGCTGTTTCCTTGCCCATGGGAGGACATCTGAGATACTGGAAGCCTTGGAATCAGCATATAGACAGAATCTATATTATATTAGATATACCCAGTATAGACTTTACTTTTGAATGCCTGGGTTGTAAGTTAGGTATCCAGGACTGTGACTGTGTCTGTCTTTTTCTGTTAAAACTGACCATGGATTCCACAGAGGATTACTTTCCCAGGGTAACTGCTGAGTGTAATTTTTGTTTTCCGCGCCTCCATTATTATCTAACCATAGTTCAATGTATGTAATTCAATAATGGAAAAATATTGCTGGGCTCCATTTATATTAATTACTTTCAAACTACTTTGTTTTCCTGTATGCTTAAACAAATCTGTATATTTATGTGTACTTGTTATGTACTTAGCAATTTGCAAAGTCTACCTGTGAACTCATCACAATGCTCTGCAACTACACTCAGTGAAGACCACTACAGAAAGTAAACTGCACTGAACTGAAACTGGATGTGAGACATTTAAAACGATAAGCCTTAATGTAAACCAACACATGTAATTCATGATGCATTCAAAAATGTCACTATGACGAAACACTGTAAGTACGTAATCAGTCCAAACAAAAGTCCAAAATAAAATGGAATCATGAAGAAACAGCACAAAAAGGTGCACAGATATTCCCACATACAACTAACAAGCCATATACAGTAAGTGGCAAGCTTGAAATGAAATAGATCTAGCAAAATAATCTTCTCATTAAGCAAATGTTGAACTAATGCATTCACACAATTAATCAGCTCAGCAGCTTTACCAAAAATCCTAACAACTAATACAATACATTTAAGTAAACCACATACAGTATCATCATGTGTCAAAGTAATAAGTTAATTAATGATACAGTCCACCACCACCATTTCACTTAACAAGTCAGTCTTTTATGTAAAACCAGTCATTAAACTAATCGTATAATCAATCAAAACCCACATAATTATAACCTTACCATCACATTATTAAGGTTAAATAGGCCATAGTGCCTGTAAATATTATCACCCTCTTAGACTTAATTCTATACTATTTGTTTTTTAAAGAATCTTATTTTTTTTTATGTTGATGTTCATCAACACTAACGAGAAAATAAATCATTTATTTCTTTATTGTTTTGTGAACTCACTTTTTTCCAGTGTAGGATAACAAGCCTGTGAAAGCAATTATTTTATTTTAAAACCCTTTACTATAAGACACCCCTAAATGGGCAAAGTTGTATGCAGTTTGCTTATGTAGTCACGAAGTGGGTTGTATATTGTCCACCTCTGTGACAAGGTCAGCAAAAGCTACACTGTTTATAGTAAGAGGTATTTAATCTACATTAGGTGTCAGGCGATTGAAGCTTCAGGTAAAGAGTATAACACATTTTCCAAGCCATTAAAAAGCATTGGAATGTCTCTGTATTATATAAAAAAATCCTGGGACGAGACCAGACTTTTTCAGAAATTTAATTTCAAGTCCCGCAAGACGACACTTTGTGCCAAGAGATTTAACCACGCCCACGGTCCACTCACCTCTCATTCGTGTGAATGCTATTGTTAGATACAGTTCCTGTGCTCTCAGCTCTAATACATTTTTGCGGGGGCGGAAATAAAAGACAAAATGTAGAAGACAAAGTAGAATGTTGTAAAGTGGTTCAAAAACATTGGTGCACATTGGCGCAATACACATGCAGAGCAGGTTAGAGATTATGAAAGTACTAAAATTTGAAAGTCTCAAAAAACTGTTAGTAAAGATCACATTAGCGATAACAAATGGAAATTATTACTCGGTGAAATAATGGAACAGTGAAAAGAGATAAAATATATGGACATAGATGAGATGACAGAAGTATGTAGTGTCATAAAAACGAGTCCAAGACATTATAAAGGTTTGGGGCAGCCACCCGTATATTGTTCTTCCCAGCTGCAAAAGGGTTTTCTTTTCAAACAAACGATGTGCATATCACAGCGTCCAAAACAGAACTGCCTATAGTAGCCTAAGATGGAGACTTTAAAGGTCTTGAGAGGAACTGATGTCATCAAAGGGCCCGGAAACCAGAAGTGACGTCATCAGAGGGGCCGGCTTCGGAAGTGACGTCATCAGAGGGGCCAGCTTCGGAAGTGACGTCATCAGAGGGGCCGGAACCTTGCAGGATTTCCCGGGAAAGGTCTGTAGGGAACTGAGAAAGACAGTCAGTGCACTCCCCCGCCCCCTGGTCGGATGTTTTATTACAATTACTCGAGCCCTTTAGCTGCCTCCTACTCGCACATGTGTGATAGTAGATATTGTTCAGCTTTAAAGTTTAAGTCGGAGACTTGTAGATTGTCTAATTTGTGTTGCCATCAGGGAAAAGTAGTGTTTCTTCCCAATGTAGAAGCATATCCACGAGAAATAAAACATTTGTTATTTGGTGAAAGTGAAATCCACAAACACTACAGGCAAAATATCAGAATCGATAATAATTTGTTCACATTCGCATCATTCAATGCTCGTAGATTTACATGATTCAGGCCCATATGCTATGAGAATCTGTGGTCCCACAACAATTAAAGCTACTACAAGTTTAATTTCAAAGAAACCACAATTCGGTCAGGTTTATATTTATGATCATGGAGAAGTGATGCAACATAGAATCGAAAGAGTTAAACGATTGGACCTATTAGAAATTCTACAGCCAAATTTATCTGAAAAACAAAGAAATTTTCTTGGATAACTATATGAATCCGTAAGATCACGCTTGCATATATAATAAACCAACATGTGATGAATTGTCAGCGATAATAGTTTCGAAAGACGGAGATATCAAAGACAGAGTTGATATTCATGTTTATCCAAAAGCACAGCACGATTCATCGCAAGCAGCAGAGCTGGGAAATGACTAGCGTGCAGGGCCCGCATGGGGGTTGGTGAGCAAAGCGAGCAGGGGGCAGAATCCCCTAGTCTACTTTAAATAAAAGAGTAAAACAGAGGACAACTGTAAATCTGTGTAGAGCAAGAGATCCCATTAAAGAGGCCACCAAGAAGCCTATAGTAAAAGTTCTTCAAAGGATGAGATGGGACAGACAGTACATATAACAATTACCTGAATGTTTACTAAGTCTGAGAATGGCGACATTCATTTCAATTCAATTTATTTCTCTGTAGCACTCTTTTTTGAACATAAGAACACATTCAGACCAACAAAGCTCACCAGTCCTATCCACTTAACTCTTCCAAAATAACATCAAGTTGAGTTTTGAAAGTCCCTAAAGTACTACTGAAGTACACTACTTGATAGCTTATTCCATATGTGTATAGCTCTCTGTGTAAAGAAAAACTTCCTAATGTTTACAAGAAATTTACTTTTAACAGATTTCCAGCTGTGTCCCTGTGTTCACTCTTAAGTGCATAGGTCCTGGATTTGAACATATTTACATCTATAATATACTGAAACTAAAAGTTAAGTTGAAAAGCTCACACAAGATGCTCGTAGACCTGTTGCTGTCATTTTCTGGATTTTTTGTATATTTTTCTTTTCCATGGCCTCTAAAAATAATGGTGATATCATTGTGGGGGTTTTAGAGGTCAAGCAATTAAATGATCAGAAGGGTTGTTTCATTAAGAACATTTCTGAAGATGTTATTTTTGAAATACTTCCTGCGGTCCCATTTTGTTTTCATTATTTCATATGTCACGATTGTTTGCTATTTGTGAGGCAGCGTTGCCTGGCTGTTGCTAGGAATGGGAGTGTGTGACATGTGCAATCTTTCCCATGATTGTTTAAAGGTCAGTGTCATGCACTCCGTACCTTTCCAAGTTTGTGGATAAATCAAAAAGAAAAACCCTCACCATATTATTGTGAAGATGTCTCTGGTTATAACTTTTTTTCCGTTCTTTGACTTTGATTTACGTCTTGCATTTTGGCTTAGGCTACATGAAATAATCTGGTTTATTGACTCTCTCCTTGTGTTTCTGTGATTTTTGGCCTTTGCTTTTTAATTACTGCCCTCCCAATTAGGAGCTTGGCTTGTTATTATAATTAAGATCCATCTTCTGATTCCTCCTTTAAAATGCTGCCACCTGGTGCAGCCAGTAGAGTGTGCTATGTTTTGTGTATGCGTAACACTACATATCAACCGGAGAACACCATCCCTACTATAAAGCAGATCTATCAGGATGACAATTACTCAAACCACAAAGTCAGAGCCATACTTGAGTGGCTTGAAAACAAAAAAAGCCTAAATGTTCTGGCACAATCAAAGACTTGATCTCATTTCCATAGAAACTATACATCAAGATTTGAAAATTCCTTTTCACATATGTTCCTCATTTAACATGAGCTCCTGTAATTTTGCAAGCTAGAATGCACAAAGCTGGTTGAGACCTCTCTTAAAAGACTAAAGACTAAACTAAAGCTACCTCCAACAAATAATGACTGGTGGTGCAGGTGGTATCAATCAGCTTCTTTTTACTTATAATTAAAGGAGAGGAAAAAGCAGAATTTTGTTTTTACATTCAGATTTCATAGATATTTTTTGTTGATCGATTGCAAAAAGTCCTAAAAACACATATATAAAACAAGAGGGAATACTTTTTTATAGATGCAGTGTTTTATTATTATTTTACTAAAACTGACATGCTATAATGCTATTTTGCTTTAGTCATTGCTTATTTTCTGCTTATAATATGGTACTCACATTGTGTATTTTACACATTAATTGTGGCACAAAGTGATCTACAAAAACACAATAACAATTAGATTAAAATGTACTGCATGCATAAAGATATAATGGATACTAGTAAGATTTGCTACTGAAATAATAATACTGATAAGAAAAACATTTTAAATAAATAAATAAATAAAATTTACAGAGTAACTTGAAATTTGTTTAAAGTGTTATCTATTTAATGTGCAACTGATGCTGTGATAATATGAACAAAATTATATTTTATATTCTGCTCTACTGTATTTGAGTTATCTTTATATTTATGTAAAGGCTTATTTCACATAGTGTACATAAGAAAATAAGAACTCAGGCAAATAAGAGAGAGAGAAACAGTTTGGGCCTAATATCTAAGTCGTCTTAGTATCTAATCTCTATACTCTTTAAAAGTTGTCAAGGTTCCACTTCAACTAGAGGACTATGTAATATGTTTCAGACTCCTGTGACCCTTTGCATGAAAGAGTGCTGTCCTAGTTCTTGAAAGATGTGTGCATATTCTGCTTATCTCATGAGGTTTAGGGTATTAAAAGAAAATTGTTACAGCCTAGATTTACCTTTATCTAGTCACCTAAATTTTAAAGCTGACGGCTGCTAATTTGCACAAATGCTGATGTTTAAATCAGAGGTAAGACATATAGTAGGCCAACTCTGTAGCTATATTGCTTTGTTATTATTATGTACCTGATTTCTACTTCACAGCTGTATGTAATATTACTTCTTACTTGATCCCTTTAGATGTACAATGGTCCAGAGACAGATGCTGAAATATGTATCTATCATCCAGGATCCCCTGTCTTCCATGAAGGGTATGTATATTACATATAAACTATTTTTTTTTAAAGCTTCACTTGTTTTAATAACATAAAACTCTGGGAACAGCTCTTTGCATTACTACTGAAGAATTTGACAGTTTCTGCCAGCAAAGCTTATATTCCAGTATTAACACAATAAACTCAATTTTGTGTCACCCAGACATGCAGGTGAATAACATTGGGTGATTGGGACTTGGAGTAATGAAGTAAGATGTATAAAAAATGTAGTTATATCAACATAACTTAAAATAAATAAGCAATAATTTTTATAACTGTTGATTTTAAGATAGAAACCAAATCTAGAGTAAGTGCCAATCCACTACAAAGCAAACACATTCACACACCTACACTCACTGATACCAGGCCAATTTAGAGTTATTTATGGAACTAAGATGATCATGAATTTGTAGTTCTGAAACAGCAGCACTAACTAATATGCCATTGTGCCACCCCCACCACCTCAGACAATGCAAAGTCATTATGAAGTTAGAGCTCCTTGAAGAGGAGTTTGGACCTTCCTGACATATGGTGCTTATGTCAGAATGGGTTAACTTGAAACTATTGTTCTCTGTCTTCTGATTCAGCCCTGCATACTTCATAACCACTTATGCTCTAGTGATGTAATTCTTAACTGTTTCCAAGAAGAAGTGCCTTCCCATATGGCAAAGGCATGTAGTTTAGATGGGTTGGGGGTTCTAAATTGGTACATTATTAGTGAACGTAGTTGTGTCAATGAATACGCCTTGCACTGCACTGATATTCCATACAGAGTGGGCTCTAATGTTGCACCCAAAGATGCCTAAAGTGGTTTGGGTCTCCTACAAATGTTTATTGGAATTAATGGGATTGGAAAAAAAGAGTTAATTAATTCAGCTCTTTTCAAAGTATTGAACTTAACCACCAATGCAAAATTCTGGAGAGTAGATTAAATTAGATTATATTTAACAAATATGTGGTTGAATAAATACACTTTAGTAATAAGAAAGGACAATTTGTACATTTATCCATTTTCTTGTTTAGGGACACAAAAAGGAAAGCATAAAATGGATGCTGTTTGCTGATTTAATTTTGTTGGTTTGATGATCTCTCTTCCCTTATTCTGTTAGTACCTGGACATCTGTCATTCCTTGCTGTCAAAGATCATTTAGAACAATAAGAATCCTCTAGTAAAACATTTCTTGCTTACAGCCCCCAGGAAAGGGATTGGTTTGGCGATACCTGACTTAGAGCTTTGGTGTGATGCTATCACTCAGTCCTAGATTGTACTGGAGTCATCATTGACTTCAGCTTGTCAATTTTTAAAGCTGTTTTTGTGAACTCTAAATGTCACAGAATTCCAGTTGGGCCAGTGGTATTACAGTATATGCTCTTCAGATCTGACAAATTGTAGAAAGTAGAGCAAGATGCACATTGAAGTGGCATGCTTTCATTCCAATATATAAAGACATGAACTTAATAAGGAAGTCAACTGGGCGAAATAGCAAGAAACCATATGCTGGAAGACCTCTTTGAAGATTGTGCTGGGATGTACACATTCCAGTAAATTAAACATTTACATACAGTAATACATTTATGGAATGTTGTTTCCTCCACTTTTATCATACAGTATTTCTTCTGCTATAGTAAGTCTGAAGCACATAAAGGGTCACACTTCACTCTTTGTCACCTGTCCATTTCTTGTTTTGTGTTTTTTTTTCCAATATTTTTAAATCACACTGTAAGAATTTGAACATTTCCGAAATTTGACATTGTGACCTTAATTCTGAAAGGAATAAGAATACCATATTTAATAATTTTCATCTATATTCAAAAAATGAATTATCCATTCACATAGTATAAATAGTTAGTTAGGGTGTATCTCACACTATGGAAACAATTAATTATAGCACAATTTCCAGACTCTTCATGCTGTTTGTGTTCTTTGGGGCAACTGTTGATGTTTATACACATATTTTGGCATAGCCCTCTGATATTTTCCTTTTGGGTGAATGTTTTGTTTCTTCTGCCAGATATTACTAACTGCAGTTTGACTTGTAGCCCACACATTTTTGTGCTTTTCGACACCTCTGCCTTATCTACCAATCCTCTCCGGAGATAGCACCTCTTTTGCTGGTTGATACTGCTGCAAAACTGGTAGCCTCATAAGAGAAGTCTCTACACCAACTAGCCCTAGTACACCTGGTGCTACAGTCGACCTAACTTGGAGATATCTTTAGCCTGGATTAGTGACATGCCTGTTATAACTCAAAATGGGGGGCAGTCAGCCATAAAGATCCTGGGAGAGAAACTGAATAGTCTTTTTTTAAGTTACATCAATACAACATCTTGTTATATTTTTGTAGTACATGACGAGGGGAGGGTACAGAAGGGGAGCTTAAATACCTTGGAAGTTATGTACTATAACTTTCTACTTGATTTATAATCTACATTTGTACTGGAAAAATTTACTTCTTATTAGTATTTTTGTTTACTGTGACTAAAAAAAAGCTGATCACAAAACATACAGCATATGCTGCCATCTATGGGTGCAAACTATGAATCACCTCATCCAGTCATACAGCGCATCTACACAAACACTAAAGCATTTTAGAGCTGCACATAAATCTGATAGTTTGACCTTGGACTATGAGGAAGTATCCCATGAGAAAACAGAGACAACATGCAGACTCAAGGCCAGCCCAACAGAGAACCAAGAAGGTGCTGTGAAATAGCAACACAAGCTGTAGAACTACAGTGCCACATGAACAAATGACAGTAAATAAAGAGTGTTTCCCTGGCACAGCACTACTGGACTTAATTTTATTTCTGGACTTTCTTTCTTTTTTAGATACAAATACTGGAGCTGTTGTTGCATTAAAACCACAGACTTTAATGCATTCCTAGACCAGAAAGGCTGTGCCACTGCAAAACATTTATGGATCGCAAAAAAGGTACATGCTCACTTAGGATTTTCCATCTGTGTGTCGTGAATCAGATAAAATAATACTTGTTTGCACACCTCCAGGAACTATAAAAAAAAAAAGAAAGAAAAACAATTAAAAATTGATCATGTAATCATGGGCCCCCAAGAGACAAAAAACTGTTGTGTAGAGAAAACTGACAGTATATCTCTTACATTAGGATACTGAGCAACATTGTATAATTGTGTTTTCAGAGACAAATTTGACCCTTCATGTATCCAGTGCTTGAATCACATATCCATTTTTTTGTGGTGTGTGTGGATTTCCTCCCCATGTCTGTATTGTTTTTACTCTGGGTACTCCCACATGCAGATGAAGTTGTTTGGAAATTTTAAAGGGGAACAGTCACATTTTTCTATCATTTGAAACGACGCAGCCATTTTCATATTAATTAACAGAAATGAGTAAACTGGTCTACTATTGAGCTGGTGGAAGAACTCAGAATTCCACAAATCAATGAGGTGGCATGAACTATGCTGTGCCTGGCCAGCAGGTCCTTTAACTATAGCATTGATTCCTGAGAGTTCTTTCACCAGCTCAATACTAGACCAGTGATCACTGACTTGTTCTTCCCTAGCTTTTAAACAAAAACAGCTGCATCATTTCACACTGTGTTTTTGTCAAAGCTCCCACATGAAGGAGTACTTCTCACTAATAAAAGATTGAAAATTTGTCTGTTTTTATTTACATTGACCACTGTATGGATACGTGTATGTGAGTAGGCTCTGTTCAGGGCTGATTTCCAACCATGATCCCTGTGTAGCTGTGATATGTTTCAGGAATCATTAGTATTATTCTCTTCATTAGGATAAGAAGATGGTATCTTGTCGTCATGACTGGCATCAGACAGCCTGTCAGGTGGTAATCACAGTGTATGCCAAAAACACAATACCAGACCTTTCTTACATTGAGGCAAACCGGACAGGGGTGAGTAGATCTGGTCTTGTATTCTTCTATTTTATCTTTATTTTTTCTTATTGAAAGCAATTTTAATCACTGAAGAAGAATGAAGCTGTGGTCCAGCATGCCAGTACTGTATAGGCTGCAGACATTTATTTGTCCACATGACACTATGTAGCTGAGCCAGCCAAGTCTTCTGCATCCTTGAGATCTCCGAGATCATTGGCTGTGCAATTTCACCATGATTTCTAGGTGTGATGGAGCTGTGGTCACAAATGTTATGCCATATATTTTGTGTAAATTGGTATTTTTGGTACAGGTCCAGTGAGTACACTACTGTATAACTGGTGGCTCCATTATAACCATTTATTTTTAATTATAGGGTATCACATTCTGTGACTGTTGTCTTACATAGATGTCTTCTTTAGCTGGTTTCTGTTCTTAGCTTGTAATCTCAAAATACACTTCATAGATTGTGTGTATGTCATTCATTTAAGATAATAGACATTTTTTTCTTTAATATGCTTTGTTATTGTCATTTGAGTACTTTTATTTTCTTGAAAAATTTAGACATAAAACATGAAATTTTAATCAGGCCACAGGCAGCCTAGGGGGAAATTCAAATAACCAATTAATAAATTTAAGTAAAACCACATTGTTACAAAATTCAATTTACAGCATCCATCAACTCACCATTTACTGCCAGGTTTTGCTGGTCAAGCTATTATTGATTCTGCCATCAATCATCCCAAGACAGGATCCAGTTATTGAAGGGATACCAGTTCATCGCAGAGAACACTCATTACTGGGCAGCAAATATACAGGCGATAAGAACCTGGACACAAATAGAAGAACATACACAGGCTTGGTCCGCAATAGAAGTAAAATCCTGCAGTACTTCTTTGTATTCCTTGCTCTGTGCTCCAATAAACACACGTTATCGGCAATACACTAATAACCCAATTGTGCTCCATTCACTCAGAATATGGAACCAATGTAGAAAGCATTTTAAGACGGAGAAGCTTCTATCTGTGGCACCTCTGCAAGAGAACCACCTCTTTCAACCTTCGCAAACATATGCAGTTTTTAATATATGGAAAAAATTTGGAATTAACTTGCTTAGAGATCTTTATATAGACATTGTCTTTGCATCCTATGAACAATTACATTCCAAATTTAACATTCCAACTACACATTTCTTTCACTATCTTCAAATCAGGAACTTTGTCAAACAGAACCTCCCAGATGTTCCTCATCTTGCACCCACATCCATGCTGGAAAAAATATTGCTCAATCTCAAGGACTTAGACACCATCTCTACAATATATAAAATCATTTTACAATCCCTCCCTTTCAAAGATCCAAGAGGTCACAGGGAAAAAGATCTCTCAATGAATACATCAGAAAAGGAGTGAAAAGTAGCAATGCAGAGAATTCACTCGAGCTCCATATGCGCAAAGCATACAATTATACAACTCAAAATTATATATCAAGCACATCTGTCTCGACTAAAACTCTCCAAAATGTTTCCAGGGCATGATCCAACCTGCGAACGCTGCAAACTAGTTCCAGCCTCACTGGGTCACATGTTCTGGGCCTGCACCGAATTAACATCATTCTGGACAAACATTTTTAATTACCTTTCAGACAGCCTTGGACTCACAATCCCTCCTAACCCATTAACAGCTGTGTTTGGTGTTCTTCCAGATGGGCTTAAAGTGGAGAAGGACAAACAAACTGTGATTGCATTCACTACACTTTTGGCACGCAGACTTATCCTGATAAACTGGAAGAACCCAAACTCTCCTCTTTTAAGTCAGTGGGAAACTGATGTGTTATACAGTACTATTTGAAATTGGAAAAAATCAAATACTCAGAGGATCTGTACAGACTTTTTTCAAAACATGGAAGGTTCTAATCAGTAATATTTTAAAATAATCTCATAAAGCACAGAGAATCTATTAATTTAGGTATGTTTACAGGTCTTAAATTTCATGCTGTTTGGCTTGATCTCTCTCTTAGGGATGGGGATCGATTTGTTCTTAACTCAAATTTTCTTTATGTAGAACTTGATTGATTTGTATGGAATGTAATAAAATTAATAAAAAAAAAACACACCAACAACAGAGTGTAACAGCAGTTTAGAAACATGTCTCAGCTTAGGGAAAGAAGAATGGAGTACCCAGGGGAAAGCCAAAGGAGAATGTGCAGAATCTATTTAGAAAGCAACCTGAAAGGTTTAAAATGAACATTCCGTTCATTCTTGGCAATTTACTTGCTAAGCTGTTATTCTTTTATTGAACACAGCTCCATCTCAGGAAAAAAAATAAACACACAAACTGCATCATCTTGAATGTGTGGATAACAGCTCCCTTAACAGCTGCTTCTTGCTTGGGTGCACCTTTTGTGTTCTTTAATAAAGAAATACATATAAAATGAAGACGTTCAATGTTCTGAAGAACTACAGGTGCCCATACCAAGGAAGTAAACCAGAAGGTCTCCAAGACATACTGCAGCCAGACTCACCTTCCTCTTTCTAAGACATACCACAAACCCTTTCAAGTGAACTTTGGGCTCCCTAGTGCCCTAGTGGCCTAGTAGCAATTGGTGAAGAGCCACCAACAGTTGTTCTGTATCTTACATTGCATCAATATGATTGGCATTAAAGTATGACACGTCACAAGCTCAAACAATCCTCTGAGTACATGTTGTCTCTTAGGTGCCATATAGACTAATAGAAAATTCACATCTAGAGGTATCATGAACTATTTTACATACTTATGGCAACACAGAGGCTGGTACAGTGGGTATTGTTGTTATCTCAAGATAGATCCACTCTGCTGAGGTTGAATCTACTGCCGGAATGTTGTCTGCTTGAAATTTTTATGCCTGAAGTTTCCTTTGTGTATTCCAGTTCACCTCCCACATCCTGAAAATTGTACACGTTAAGTGATTCTAAAATTGAACCATATGGGTGTGTGTGTGTGTGTGTTCTACAATGGACCATCCAGGGCTATTTACTGTCTTGCACACAGTGCTGCCAGGATAGACTCTGACTCCCTGTGAACCTAAATTAGATTTAAGTGGATCTGAGAATGAAACAGCTACATAAATGGATGGAGTTGTTTGCACTAAAACTACACAGCTCCAGAGACATGGGCTTGAATTCTGCAACCAATTGCCATATGTCTAAACTTTCTGCATTCTAAATAATAATAATAATAATAATAATAATACATTTTTATATAGCACCTTTCCTATGATCAAGGCGCTTCAGAAAACAACCGCAGGTACAGTATACTGTATATAACCTTGGATACAAATGTTTCCAAAACATAGATATAGGATATACAAAGCATCAAATAGAAAACAGAGTAAAATACTAAATGCAGTACTAAGAAAAGCCTAGCAAATAACATCATCTGTGATATAACACACTGAGATTCTGGACAGTGAGGTAAACTGAAAGAAGGGTCAGGATGTCAGATTAAGTTAAAAGCCATCCTGACCAGAAAAGTTTTAAGATTTTTTTAAAAGAATGAATAGGGTCAGCTGATCTAATTAATCTTGGGATGTCATTCCAAAGTCTGGCTGCTATACAGCTAAAGGCCCTGTCAACCACAGAATGCAGGTTAGTGTGGGGCACAACAAGATTTCCAGAATCAGAGGACCTTAGTGGGCGAACAGGAGCATAGTGATGGAGAAGGTCACTGATATAGTCTGGTGCAAGGCTATTTAAAGCTTTGTACGTTAATAACAGAATTTTATATTCAATCGTGTAATATACAGGGAACCGGTAGAGGCGAAGCAGAATGGGTGGGATGTGCTTGCTGTTGCTGGTTTGTGTTAAGATTCTTGTAACAGTGTTTTGAATCAACTGGAGCTGTGATATAAGATTAGAAATGGCACCTTCCAGTAGGGAGTTACAATAATTGATGTAGGATGTGATAAAAGCATGGACAAATTCTCAGCATTAGTAAAGGAGAGGAATTAGCAAACGTGATATCTTACAGAGGTGAAAGTAGGAAAGTGTCTTAATGTGGTTGGAATATGAAAGGGAGGAATCAAAAATGACACCAAAATTCCTTTCATCAGATGAAGGTCTGATGAGATCATCGTCAAGAGTGACTGACAAGGGGCTCATTTTCTTAAGCTGCACTTTAGTGCCAATTTGCAGAAGCTGAGCTTTGTTGCAATTTAATTTTAAAGAGTTCTGCTCCATCCAAGTTTTATTCCAGTGTCTGTGGATTCTTCCCCAGGTACTCTGATTTTGTTTTCATACACTAAAGACATCCATGTTAGGTTAATTGACCTAGTATAAATATGTGTGAGTGCGTACATACACGTAACCTATGATGGACAGGCATGCTACCCATTGGTTAGTTCCCACCTTGCACTCAGAGATGCTAGAGTAGATGTCAAACTTGAACTAGGGAAGTAGATTAGAAAATAGAAGGATGGATGAATAAATACCCACATCATCAGTCAAGTAATTTACAACTGCAAGAATGTCTTTCAGGGTGAATATAAGAAGCATATTTATGTTCATTGGTATACAAATAACCAACCTTTTTTTACGTAGCACATTTTCTATAGTAAACACCATCTCAAGGCACTTACATCACCAGTTACCAATATATTGTAAAATGATTTAAGTGCCTTTCTTATCAATCAAGCACAGACAGGTAGGTGACTTCCCTGGGGTTGAACAGTGAGCAAGAAGCAGGACTGAAATCTTAGGGTTTTCAAGTCCACTGCTATAGCCACTATGTAACACGTTATGTAGGCATGAAGAAGTAATATATTGAATTATATTAATTGCATGACATTTTTTTGCCTGTCAGGGACTTATTCCTGTGCCTTTAGTAAGTACTTTAAAATTCTGCTAATGCATAACTCATTAATACTATGACATATATTTAGTTAAACCTATTTGAAATCTACCATCACCTTAGACAGCCTTGTGATCAAAGCCTCTTTCTATGCTTTTTTTGTTTTTTAGCTAACTGTTCACATCCAGTTTGACCAGGAGAAAGTGTTTCACCAGGAATTCTACCTCTGGGGGGTGAGTATTGAGATATTTCCTGTCTTTTCTACTGCTCTGCATTTCTGTACACCATATCTATGCTTTTTTAGTGCAATACAGAACCTAGCCAAAAGTGTGAAAACTAATTTTTTTTTCTCTTTCCGGGAAAAATACATTATTTTAATCCTATAAGTTATATTAATTTTTAGCATGTACTTGATTATTTTCTATGATCCTGCTCAGTGGTGGCTGATAATGCTATAAGTTTGAGACCCTTTTGATGAATGGTTTCTGGCAGCTTTCTCTTTTTCAGTATTTCATTTATTGCTCATGATATTTTCTACCAGAATGTATTTAAAGTTATTGTCTTGACTTATGTGCAAGCTTTTTTTTTTAAATTGGGAAAGATATATGAAGCTAATAAAACTACAGTAAAAAATGCAAACAAGCAAAAAAGAAAGTACATTCAGTTAAACATGCACCACTACAAATCTGTCAGTTGGAGACATTAACTTTTATAACTACTCAGCATGAGGTGATTTAATAAAATTCAAAGATATTCCACTTGATTATATATTTTAAAACTATTACAAGCTAATCCATCTAAATTAATAGTTCCAATTTTCTATTACAGTGCATTACAGTTTCAATCTCACAGACTCTTGTAAAATAAGTCTAGTCAGAATGTGTATAAGTTTCACAGTATGTCACGGATTCAGTTCTAAATGTAAGCAGCTCCTATTCTTTCAGAATTCATTTTAAATGATGAGTGCATAAGATAACAATCGAAAATACAGAAAAGAACATCAGTGCATTCAACTCACTTGTCCAGTTCAGGGTCATAATCACACCAGGCCATTGCAAAGCAAATTCACTGTTACACTGAATTTAGAGTCACTAGTTAAGCTTAGTTTTTCACACTTCTAGATTTTGCAAAAAAATAAAAAGAAAAAAACTGAATACTCAAATTCCCATTAAGTGGAGACTGGGCTGAGACCCAGTTGCTGGATTCTTGAGCTGGCGCTCAGTAGCACTATGCAGGGCACTACTGTTTCTCCCAGTCCACGCAGAGTTTATAAAATTTATAGATTTGTCAACAATTAACCTGTGGTTATATGAATTGATTTGGAAAATGGCCACACTAATGACTGAATTAAGTGACATGCTTAGCTGAATTGAGATGTTCCATACTGAGAGGGTGCATGTTTTAAAATGGTGCTGGCACACGAACTTATTTAGGCAAAGACTAAACATGTAACCATCATTTAAATAATAAACATTTCTAATGGCCACCATTGTCCACAGAGTTTGCTGGATCGAGGAATAAACTGATAACTCCCTATAGCCTATACCCTCAGCTAGCAGAAAGTATGTTTCATTAGAATTACATAGTTTTTCTGTTAGTAAGTTAATGTCACAATCAGAGAAAATAATTTTCTGAAATAAAAATAACCACAATTCAATTTTTCCAGCAGGAACATTTTTTGATGTCACAATGGTGCAGATTCTTGCTCATGTCACTGTCTGAGCAAAGTTTGCATGTTCTTCCAATGTCAATGTGGGTTTCCTCCTAGAATTCCAGTTTCCTCTCCTATCTCAAAGATTTGTGCACTACATTAATGACTGATGGTGTATGAATGGATGTAGATGTGCTGTAGCTGGATAGAATTGGGCCTGCCTAATGACAGTCAGTTAATTTAGACCAGGAGATAAAGAGTATTTTATGGGCAATGTAAAAAATGGCAAGGTGAAAAGCCAGAAGGTGAAACATAATGCCAGAGACAAAGCAAAAATCAAATCTCAAACACAGATGTAATACTGTAAATACGTCTTGACTATAACAATTTACCCAAACTAAACACTAAGATTCACACATTTTTGATGCTTTTTTTTTGGTTAAACCCAAATGATAAACATTGAATATTACACACTGCCATCATAAAGAGTCTCTTCTTCATAAAGTCATGTGTAATGTCAGTGGTTAGCCATGTGATCAGAGAAGGATGCTGCAGTTAACAACAGTAACATCAAAATAGCAATGACCCTGAAAGAAATTGTAAACAAAATCATGTCTTGAATATGTGAACAAAATAATAAAATCTAAAAACCATAAAAAAAAGGTTTTGATTAATTTAACTACAATACAATAAGACACAAAATGAAATGAAACTGAGCTCACAACAGGGTGTGCATATGACTTACAAAGAGACGGACTAGCGCCCTGTCCAAGCTTTCTTTCTTTCTTTCTTTCTTTCTTTCTTTCTTTCTTTCTTTCTT
>JANRMT010062790.1:26309824-26331869 GCA_026402145.1 Polypterus bichir lapradei | reverse complement strand
CGAGTGGTTATTTCAGTCAAAGTTGCTCTTCTATCAGCTTGAATCAGACCGGCCCGTCTGGCACCAACAACCATGCCACGCTCAGAATTGCTTAAATCACCTTTCTTTCCCATTCTGACATTCAGTTTGGAGTTCAGGAGATTGTCTTGACCAGGACCACACCCCTAAATGCATTGAAGCAACTGCAATGTGATTGGTTGATTAGATAATTGCATTAATGAGAAATTGAACAGGTGTTCCTAATAATCCTTTAGGTGAGTGAATTTCATGTGTCTTTTTAATTTTTCATAATGTTTGAGTGAAACGTTACAGGCATAATAATAGTTACAGCCTTGTCGGTGCAAAATAAGGGAATCACCATTTAATTACTTCAGGCAAACCTAATAAACAAGTGAAATAATTTTTAAAATTAAAAATCAAGCTCATTTTAAATGTAGATTCATCCAGTTTCTCTGGAGGTGAAGATTGGGTAGTCACAGGTACCACCATTTTGTGTCTAATTTTGCCTGCCCTGGCCATATTTTTTATAGTTACTATGCTGATTGGTGGTCAGATGACATGGAAGTCACGTACATGCTGTGTCATCATGCTGTGCTTATTTAAAATGGCTGCATGCAGACTCTGGCATCCAAGCTTTGGACCCACTACTGAATAACAACTATTTGTAGATAGAGTGAGCGCTAAAGATTTTAAGATTAAGTTAGGACCAGGGCCAGCTCTAGTATTTTTGCTGCTCTAGGTGAAGTCCTTTGCTTTGAGTGAAATGGATTCATCGCTGCCATCCTGCTACATAGAAACTTGGAGACATAAGAGTGGAGCCAGGACTGGGAAGTGTAAAATATGGAGGGCTTGGATACAATTTACAACTTGAGAATGTCAAGGAGGACCTTTAATTAATTATAGCAATGTTTGTTTAGAAAACTGTCTGAGAAAAATACACAAATGAGGGTTGATTTTATAGAAAACAAATTGGATTGCATTTTTTTTGTATTTAATGTTTATCTAATAGGGAATGGATACCTTATGATTATGGTGACAGTCTAGTTATAATCTTAACAAGGCAGCTCCCTAACATATGCATTTCATTTAAATTAATGAAACACATTGATAAAATTTAAAATAATCAAATAATTCGATGAAATTAAAGTATAATGAAAACATATAAACATTTACCCACAATTCCTACTCATGGTATCCTCACATATGCAAATAATGAAATATAACTATCCAATCAATACAACTTTAAGACTAAACATCGCTAGTATATGACAATAATACTAAACAATGTGATTGAACAGTTGTATTGAGTCTTAGTGTTCATAAGACAGAGTTTGTACTATTATCCCTTTCTCTCCAAATTTTTCCACCTTAGGCAAGACATTAGGTGACCGTCTAGTTTTCCTAAATGGGAGAGCTGGCCCAGGTTAGGACTTAAAATACCTCCACCTTGCAAGCTGTTTATAACAACAAATGTCATTTCTTTTTATCTTAAGAGCAAGAGTTCATGTGATAGATATCAAATCCATGATTTACTTTTCCCCTAAAAGTGTCTATTGAGGGTCAAATATCTACGCCACTAGAAATTATCATCTTGGATAGTTTTTTTGTATATCACTATTCTTTCTTAGCATTAGATTGTAACTATTTTTTATTATTATTCAGAACCTTGAAGTATAATCTAATTTTTATGTATAGTATGCAGTAACAAAAACAATACAATAATAACAATATCTCTCCTTTTCTTTCTGGGTTTTGATTTTGGGTTTCTGTCTCTGCATATTTTGTTTTCTGACCTCATGTCTTCCTTTTTAGTTTCTCCCTGTAGTGTTTCTTTCTCCTATCACTTCTTTCTTTTAAACCTCTTCCTTCTCTCATTTTCATCTCTTTCTATTTCTATCACTTTATGTTTGCTCATATTGTTTTTAATTGTACTAATCTTTTTAAGATTATTCATATCATTTAATGTTTAACTGGCACCCTCTCAGAGGTTGTTTTGTGTTTTGAATTGAATGATGTTGGAGAAAACTTCGGCCTCCACAGTCCTGAGCTACTGTATATTAACAGAGTTTAGTGATGGATGGATTTATTATTTAAGGTCAACATAAAAATGTAGGGTGGGAAAGGAGATAGCACTACATAAAGATTATTACTACTAACTGTTGGTAATTCCTATTCATTTTTTTATTTGGAACATAGCTAAAAGTGTCTTATTCTCATTCCCCAATTTAGAATTATTTAAAACATTTTTTTTTTGTTTTCTGTGTTATGGATTAATGAACACCCAATACATTATACATAAACAGCAATGATACACTTTAGGTAGTGAAACGTTTCCATCACAACATGGCCATTGCATTTGAAATTCCCTTGGGGATCCTTGCTGGAAAACACATTACTATGTTTCCATGTAAAATGGAAGATCAAACATTTTTAAAGGATTATATAAAAGTATGAATTATGTAAAACAAATATAAGGAACACAAGAAGGTCTAGAAATATTGATTAAAATAAAAGTTATTTGGCATGTATTATGAGGTGTGCATTCAAATGAAGAACAGTCAATTGAAGCTTAAGAGAGCTTTTTCAACAGATACTGTTCTGACAGAGACCCAGAGAAGATGAAGAAGCATTAACAAATGTGGAAAAGACTTTTTCACCAGTTCAGAAAAAAGGTTTAATACATAATTTAATGGTAAACAGAATGAGTTCATTAACAGGATTGAGTATGAAATAAATGGATGAATAAAGAAGCCAGTAAAAAGGAATTTATTCAACAGAAACATTTAATTGAAGTCATGACTACAGAAGGAATGGGAAGTGTTGAGAAAAAGGGACACCAAACAATCCACAGTTTCAGCTGTTGGATGAAAGTGGAAACCAGAAGGAAATCAATTGCAAAGACATGCATACACCAGATGGTATCTTACAAAATAGGAATTGAGTCTAAGCACTTTATGATGTCTGCAGATATGACACCTTACTCTTACATCTTGTAAGCATATCAGAAATGTATGCAACCGGATGGTTGCAATGATGCAGAGACAGAAAAAGATAATGAGAGGTTAGTGATTTTAGGTCCCAGACTGAAACAAAAGGCAGATATTTGCATAATTATACCAGTTTAAATATCTAGAATTTTTTTCGAATTTGAAATCTCTTGACTCTTTTTGATCTCTATTAAATGTGGTAGGTTAATACTCCCAGGAGACTGTAATGCTAGGCTTGAAAACTCTAAGTCTCACCATTAGGCCACACTATACTGGGGTGTCAAAAGCTTCCCTTACAATTCCAGTGCCCTATGTTCAAATCATAGGGAAATCACTGTTAACAGAATCTGGATGTTCCCCTGGTCTTAAATGGCCTCTCTCTAGAATAAATGCATGATAGACTAAAAACAGGCCCTATATGAGTGAATGTAGCTCTATGCACAAGTGCGGACTCATATCCTATCTATGGGTGTCAAGATAGGTGTTGGATCCCTAAGCTCCTGTGCTAGAAAGAATAGGTTCAGAAAATTAATCATTTGATCAATTAAACTGTGTAAAAATGTTACACTGTAATAAACTGTGTATGCAGTGCTGGTTCTAGGTTATTTTGTGCTCTAGTCAAAGCTTATTAGTGCACCATCTGACTGTTTAGTAGTTAACCTGTGTGGTTGGGTTTTCCCCTCTTATGATCTGTGCCCCAGGTGAATGTCTAATTTGCCTTAATGGTGGTGCTAGCCCTGTGTGCATGATATTTGAAATGGCATTCACCATTGAAAACATTTTACAAAATATTTACATAGCTGGACTCTGTTCTGTTGGGCCCTTGAGCAAGACCCTTAATGTTAATCTGTATCCATCCCTGCATGTAGGCCCTCCAACTTGCAGGGAAAAACTTGGTTGGTTGGTGGCAGAATTGGCACTCCAGCCGCCATAAAAAACCTCACACTGTTCCACTCCATCTGAACTAGTGTGGTGCTGAGGTTTCACCCATTGCATGGCTACACTCGGGTCCTAATCTGGATCCTGAGTTGTTTTGTTGTGTGGTGGGTGCGGCAATGCACTGTATCAGTGCGTGCTCCTAACCTCTCTCTCTCTCTCTAAATACATGATCAAATCCTCTTGGAAAGACACAAAACACCAACATGTCAGAGAAACAAAGAACAAAAATGCCGTGCAGATTTCAAGATTGTAAAATATGATAAAAGAGAAGAATGTATGGACAAAGCATCAGCCCCATTGAGGAGTTAAAGAGCTATAGGCTGGGACTGCAGTGGAGACCAACAGTACCAGTGCATGGACTAAATGTATTGTGTCTGATCAGTTTTTAATGTAGGGACCAAATGCTCCATTGATCTTTACCACTAAGATTCCCAAAAGAGTCAAAGTAAAAATGGAAGATTTACAGAGAGAGAAATGGCGCTGGAAGAATTCCAGGAAGAGGGAAGTTCAGCTGTTGCTAAAATTGTCCCTGAGGCAAACAGCTTCTGTTGGACAACACAAACATTGAGAGAGGAGCGGCTTAGTTGAAAAATGTGAGAAAGAATTGGAAAGTTATAGAGAGAGAACAGTGCAAAAAACTATTCACAAAAGACCAAAATCTTAAAAATGAAGGGCAGTTCCGAGACATGTATAAAAGTTGCTCTGTGTGTCAAGGAGCAGGACTAGAAATTAGTCATTCCCCAGACATGTAGTTTAAGTGGGCTGGAAAATAAACAATGAACAAACTTAAATAGGGGCTGTTCATGACTTGTAAAAATACTATTTTTAAGTAATTTACCTAACAACTATGCAGAAACAAGCTACCTGGCTTGGACTTTGTTTGTATATCATAATGAAGATTTTGTTCATGGTTTTGGCCTTTTTCATGAATCTTTTATTAGTGCTATATTACTTAGTTCCAGTAAGCTATGGGGTAAGCAGTGAGGCAAAATAACAATTGATTCTAAATAAGATTTATCTGTCGAAGGTTTTATTTTTTGTTCAGTTTTTATATGGTTACTTTGAGATTTGCCTTCATATACTTGTAAACTTGTAAGCTAATTTAGATGAAAATATCTGCTAATTAGATGGAAGCAACAATTTTTTACTGGCACTGATGGAACCAAAAATGAAAATCTCAATAAAAATGTAAGCTGTACCCTTTGACAGCTGGCTGCTGAAAATGGGGTCTTGCAGTCATACAGTATGTGAATAATAAATTCAAAATCCGTCATTTCAAGCTGTAATAGCCATTAGAAACACTATTAATGCTTTTATTATATTTTTAAATCAATTTTATAGCATCTTAATAAAAAAGGTATCAATTTCCATCCAAAACTTGAACATTTCTGAGTATGTTCAAACTCATGGTAGTGCATGTTGCCATAATTTTTAATCAGAATAATTTTTTCTGTTTTTACCATGTTTCTAATTTACTTTTATTTACATGTTCATGTAGGTGAATAATAGTTTACAGAATTATAGTTGGAGTCTTTGGCAAGTGCTCTGAGCCTGTACTCAAGTGAAGAATGCTATACAAAAATAAATTGAATTGAGGGGTTTAGCATGCTATGTATATTGTTTTAACAGGCTGTTGTAAATCATGCCTTGTTGTTGGGATAGAACTTCAAAAACTTTTTAGGTATTTTGATAATTACTGGCATATTCCAGCTGGCCACTGCTACTGCAGTTGAAATACAAAACATACAGTTCATCTATCCATTCTTCCATTTCTTAAACCTTCTTAATCCAAATCAGAAACAAAGGAGATATGAAGGGATATGTAGGACTAAAATCCTTAAATTTGCCCTGTATAAATGAGCATCTGTAATAGACTGGTGCCCTTTCCAGGGTTTGTTCCTGTCTTGCGCCAAATGCTTGCTTAGATGGCCTCCAGCTTCCCCATGCCCCTGCTTTGGATAAGTGGGTTTGGAAAATGGATGGATGGATAAATAAATGTGTCGAAAACTGAAGCACAGATGGAGAACAACAAAGCTTCAGGTCTTTCAAATTGCATGGACAGAGAGTGTTAAAAAATATAAAAAAGCTCTCTTTAGAGCTCACTCAGAAAACTATTCTACAATAATAGATAGCAATAATAAAAATCCTCGGCACTGTTTAGAACAGTGGCTAAATTAACAAATGGGAATTCAGATCTACAGTGCAAAATACCAACAGATACATATTAGCAGTATAGACTTTATGAACTTCTTTAATGAGAAAATTAAAAATACTATATAAGATCCCAGATCTCAGGATCTCAGTGCAAACCACATACTAGCCTGGCAGACCCTGTCTCATATTGCATTCAACACTTTAGAAATTTTAATCCTGTAACTGAGCACAAACTGAGCACTTTAATTTCTAAAATGGAACCTACTACTTGTTCCCTAGACCCAGTGCCAACAAAACTAGTAAAAAGTACAATGGATGTTCTTGTAGTGCCTATTCTTAACATTATCAATAGTTCATTATTGCATGGCACAGTACCTGATGCACTAAAAATGTCAGCCATTAAACTATTACTTAAAAAGTCACACCTATACTCACACATTCTTAATAACTATAGACCCATTTCAAATTTACCCTTTCTCTCAAAAATACTAGAAAAAGTAGTTGCTTCAGTCACACCTTATGCATCACAATTTATTTGAGAAATTCCAGTATGCTTTCTGCACTTGTCAAAGTACCGAAACGGCACTGACACGTGTTGTAAATGACATTCTGATATCCTTCGATGAAGGAAACTCCACTGAAATTATGTTGTTAGACTTAAGCACAGTGTTTGACACCACTAACCATTCTATTTTACTGCACTGGCTAGAAAATTATGTTGGGCTCACAGTAAAAATACTATTTTTATTGTACTAACAGTGCCTGTGAGTACATTACAAATTTCTATACTGGATCAGTCAAGCCCCAGGTTAACAACAACCACCACCAGTACTGAGTCAAAAGGGTGCTGGCGGAATTTGGGCTACTGTTGGCCAAAGACATGTCTGGACACAGGAGGAGAGGAAGAAGGTAAAGAGAGTGGAACTGAGGGTAGGGACTTTGAATGTTGGCAGTATGACTGGTAAGGGGAGAGAGTTAGCTGATATGATGGAGAGAAGGAAGGTTTATATATTGTGCGTGCAAGAGACTAAGTGAAAGGGGGGTAAGGCCAGGTGGATTGGAGGTGAATTCAAATTCTATCATAGTGTGGATAGGAGGAGAAATGGAGTAGGGGTTATTCTGAAGGAACAGTATGTCAAGAGTGTTCTGGAAGTGAAAAGAGTGTCAGACAGAGTAATGATTATGAAGCTGGAAATTGGAGGTGTGATGATGAATGTTGTTAGTGCATATGCCCCGCAAGTTGGGTGTGCAATGGATGAGAAAGAAGATTTTTGGAATGAGTTGGATGAAGTGATAAACAGTGTACCCAAGGGACAGAAAGTGGTGATTGGCGTGGATTTCAATTGACATGTGAAGACGAGGAGGTGATGGGTAGGTATGGTGTTAAGGAGAGGAATGAAGAAGGTCAGAGGATAGTGGATTTTGCCAAAAGGATGGAAATGGCTGTGGTGAATACATATTTTAAGAAGAGGGAGGAACATAGGGTGACGTACAAGAGTGGAGGAAGATGCACACAGGTAGATTACACCCTATCCAGAAGAGTCAATCTGAAGGAGATTAAAGACTGCAAAGTAATGACAGGGGAAAGTGTAGTTAAGCAGCATAGGATGGTGGTCTGTAGGATGACGTTGGAGATCAATAAGAGGAACAGAGTGAGGGCAGAGCCAGGGATCAAATGGAGGAAGTTGAAAAAGGAAGACTGCAAGGTTGAGTTTAGGGAGAAGGTGAGACAGGCACTGGGTGGTAGTGAAGAATTACCACACAGCTGGGAAACTACAGCAGATGTAGTAAGGGTGACAGCAAGAAGGGTGCTTGGTGTGACATCTGGACAGAGGAAGGAGGAAAAGGAAACCTGGTGGTGGAATGGGGAAGTACAGGAGAGTATACAGAGGAAGAGGATGGTAAAGAAGAAGTGGGATAGTCAGAGAGATGCAGAAAGCAGACAAGAGTACAAGGAGATAAGGCACAAGGTGAAGAGAGAGGTGGAGAAGGCTAAAGAAAAATTGTATCATGAGTTGTATGAGAGGTTGGACACTAAAGAGAGAGAAAAGGATATGTACCGATTGGCTAGACAGTGGGACCGAGTTGGGAAAGATGTGCAGCAAGTAAGGGTGATAAAGGATAAAGATGGAAATGTACTCACAAGCGAGGAGAGTGTGTTGAGCAGATGGAAAGAGTACTTTGAGAGGCTTATGAATGAAGAGAATGAAAAAGAGAAGAGGTTAGATGATATGGAGATAGTGAATCAGGAAGTGCAACGGATTAGCAAGGAGGAAGTAAGGACAGCTATGAAGGGGATGAAGAACGGAAAAGCCGTTGATCCAGATGACATACCTGTGGAAGCATGGAGGTGTTTAGGAGATATGGCAGTGGAGTTTTTAACCAGATTGTTTAATGGAATCTTGGAAAGTGAGAGGATGCCTGAGGAGTGGAGAAGAAGTGTACTGGTGCTGATATTTAAGAATAATGGCGCTTTTCCACTGCATAGTACGGCATGACACGGTTCAGTTCAGCTCACTTTTGGGGGGTTTTCCACTGGGAACAATACCTGGTACCTGGTCCTTTTTTTAGTACCACCTCAGCCGAGGTTCCAAGCGCGCCGAACCGTTACCAAAACGTGACGTGTAAACTCTGCTGGTCACTGATTGGCCGGAGAAAATCGTCATTACTGCGTCACTGAACTTGCGACACGAGACACAACAGACCTGCTAGATTTTTAGCACAGCCAGCGAAGGTTTGGACGCACCATTTTGTTTTAACCAAAAATGGCTGTTTCGTGGTCTATTGAGGAAGTACAGACGTTCCTCTTGTTGGTAGCCGAGGAGCGGATCCAGCGAGAGCTGGATGGGGCGACGCGGAATGAAAAAGTTTTTCAGGAGGTCGCTAAGCTCTTGGGCGCACACGGCTACCATCGGACTTACAAACAGTGTAGGGACAAGTTAAAAAAAATGAAGAGCGACTACAGGAGTATAAAGGACCACAACAGCCGGAGTGGTTCAAACAGGCGCTCGTGGAAGTGGTTCGACCAAATGAACGCAATCTACGGAGCTAGACCAGCGAACAATGGAAGGGAGGGTGTCCTGGACTCGGCCACGCCATTGTTGGACTCGGCCACGCCATTGTTGTTGGAGAACACGATCGAGGATGGTACGTTGTGTTAATATAACGTTTGAAATCTTAACTTTACTGATTTTATTGACCGTCGATTCTTATTTTATATCGCAATTTGACTGTAAAATCATGGCCTAATGAAGCACGAAGTCCTAGTAGCTAACATTTATCAGTGGTAGTGCTATTGTTCATGATGTTCATGTTTTTTTTTTGGTGTGTTGCAGTTATTTGTGCATTCCCAACTGATTAGACAAACTGCATTTCAGACGCATTGTCCACGATCGATTCACTTGCACTTTTTTCTCCATGCAACGACGACTCCTCTTCCCAAGCGGTGCTAGCAGCGTCTCCACCACACCCGCCAACACCATCACCATCAACCTCCAGCGGCACGACGACACCACAGCATGTGGTAACGGGTATGATACAAATTTGATTTTTCATATATAATAGTATGTACAAATAGGATATCACAATATAGGATATATATCCTTATATACCGTGTCTCATGAATTCCTGTTGCTTACCATAAATAGTATAATATTACCATATAATGCCATAAATACTGTAAATTTAATTGAGTAAAATCAAAATAATTAAAAAAATAATTTCTCCCATTTTTACTCCAATTCTCTATGCTTTGGTCCAGGCAAGAGGAAACGTAGCCTGCACCATCAGGAACATCTTGCTGCATTGAGAGAGATGCAGGTGGCAGACATTCAGCAGCAGGAGCTGAACCGTGCCCAGAGGGAGCGGCACTTGCAGATGGCACTTGAAGAGGCCAAACAAGCGAGGGAGCAGGAAGCGGCCTTGAGGGCAGAGGAACACTCTCAGACGGCTGCTTTCAATCAAGCATTCCTCAATGTTATGGGGATGCTTGTCCAGGCAATGAGTGGCCGACGGGAATAGGAACTCTCTTGCTGACTAATCCCATAGGCATGTGTGTTTGTTTGTTTTTTGATACTGTTTGCACTACATGTCTGCACACTGTTAACAGTTTCTTATGTATATACTTATGTATATACTTTTTGCACTTTGTATTTTTTTTAGTGTTTTCTGTTCATATTTTTACCTTTTATAATTGTTTTGCTTTAATAAAAACAATCTGATCAAATACGTGTACCCCAAGACTATATTAAAGATTTATTATTGTATGAGCAGGTAATGTACCTCTTGATAAAGACAAATGATTAATGCCGCCACGATACAAGCCAAAACAATTTAAAAAAACAAGGAATACATTGTAAACTTTGAAATGTTGTTTAAAAATTTATTGATAATACACTTTACAGAACATGCTACGTGAATAGTTAGCTATTCAAGTAACGCATCAGACCTGCACGGACATCCCTGCCCTCCTCCTCTACAGCCTGTGGCACTGCCACCACAGTCTCTGCTGCTGCAGGTAAATCCCAAGCATTCTCATAGGTCTCACCATGACTCTCACAAAGGTTATGTAGAGCACAACATGTCAGCACCATGGACTTCACAAGGTTGACAGCACAGTCATTTCTTTTCATAATGCATCGCCATCTTCCTTTTAATCGACCAAAGGCATTTTCAACAACTACGCGTGCTCTGCAGATTTTCATGTTGTAGACCTGCTGTTCTGCTGTCAGGTGTCCAGTGTCAAAGAATGTAGTAGCCAGCAGTCACCCCACCTATGTTTCTGGTGTTAGCTGGTATGTGGTTTCCACGGCTTGCCAGCTCCCACAGTGTTGACAGTCTCAAAACCCGAGCATCATGCAGGCTTCCAGGCAGTCCTGTGAAAACATTCCAGAAAAGTCCCTTTCCATCCACAACACCTTGAAGGATGATGGAGTGCCAGCCTTTACGGTTGAAATAGTCACAGTGATATTCCTCTGGTGCTATGATGGGGATGTGTGATCCATCAATAGCACCAATACAGTGTGGGAGCCCCCACCTGTTCTCAATGTAGGCAGCCATTTCTTTAAACTTTTCCTGATCTGGATAACGAATTAGCTCTGGTACCAACAGGGTTTCTGCTGCTGCACAGAACTCCTGAACACACCGACACACAGTTGTTATGCTTACACCAAAAAGATGTCCAACACTTCTGTACTCAGCACCGGTTGCAAGCTTCCACAGTGCGATGGCTATTCTTTTCTTTAAAGGTACACACGGAAGGTACGCGGAAGTTTGTGTCCCGTCTCTCCATCGCTGGACACAGTTTGTTGCATAAGTGGATGAATGTTTCTTCAGACATTCGAAAGTTCTCCAGCCACTGAGTGTTTGTAAAACCGGGATCAATCACATCCCACCACTCTGAAGCACGGTTAAATGTCCAAACAGATAGTCTGTTGCGCCGACTTTTTTGCAAAATGTGGAAGATCTGTAATATACTATACTATATGCTAGTGATGTGCTTTTTTTAGATGCTTACCCTTGCGCGTCATCGAGCTAAAGTGTTGTCGTTGTCTGCGTGTTGTTGTAAAAGTTCCAAAACTCTCTTGTTTTTTTTAGCTGTGTTTCTTTGGCTGCCATCAGCCTCTTTTGAAACAAACTCCTTCGTCTTGCTGTTAAAAACATCCACATGCCGAGAATGAAGAACACCATTCCGTCGATATGATCCATTGTTGTGTGTTTGTTTGTGGCGCGTTTACGATGATGTCACGGCAGTAGAGGCGGCGCAACTATAACGACACGTGAATAATCCCGCCCACTCTAAAGCGGTACTAAACTGCAGTCGAAACGCAAACCGAGCCGAACTGAGCCGAACCAAGGTGAGCTGTACTGAACCGTGCTGTGCCGTACTATGCAGTGGAAAAGCGCCATAAGGGGGATTTTCAGGACTGTAGTAACTACAGGGGGATAAAATTGATGACCCACAGCATGAAGTTATGGGAAAGAGTAGTGGAAACTAGGTTAAGAAGTGAGGTGATGATTAGTGAGCAGCAGTATGGTTTCATGCCAAGAATGTTTGGTCTGAGGGTGTTGATGGAGAAGTATAGAGAAGGCCAGAAGGAGTTGCATTGCGTCTTTATGACCTGGAGAAAGCATATGACAGGGTGCCTCGAGAGGAGTTGTGGTATTGTATGAGGAAGTCGGGAGTGGCAGAGAAGTACGTAAGAGTTGTACAGGATACGAGTATGTACGAAGGAAGTGTGACAGTGTTGAGGTCTGTGGTAGGAGTGACGGATGCATTCAAGTTGGAGGTGGGATTACATTAGAGACTGGCTCTGAGCCCTTTCTTATTTGCATTGGTGATGGACAGGTTGACAGACGAGATTAGACAGGAGTCCCCGTGGACTATGATGTTTGCTGATGACATTGTGATCTGTAGCGATAGTAGGGAGCAGGTTGAGGAGACCCTGGAGAGGTGGAGATATGCTCTAGAGAGGAGAGGAATGAAGGTCAGTAGGAACAAGACAGAATACATGTGTGTAAATGAGAGGGAGGTCAGTGGAATAGTGAGGATGCAGGGAGTAGAGTTGGCGAAGGTGGATGAGTTTAATTACTTGGGATCAACACTACAGAGTAATGGGGATTACGGAAGAGAGGTGAAAAATACAGTGCAGGCAAGGTGGAATGGGTGGAGAAGAGTGTCAGGAGTAATTTGTAACAGACGGGTATCAGCAAGAGTGAAAGGGAAGGTCTACAGGACGGTAGTGAGACCAGCTATGTTATATGGGTTGGAGACGGTGGCACTGACCAGAAAGCAGGAGACAGAGCTGGAGGTGGCAGAGTTAAAGATGCTAAGATTTACATTGGGTGTGACGAGGATGGATAGGATTAGAAATGAGTACATTAGAGGGTCAGCTCAAGTTGGACGGTTGGGATACAAAGTCAGAGAGGCGAGATTGCGTTGGTTTGGACATGTGCAGAGGAGAGATGCTGAGTATATTGGGAGAAGGATGCTAAGGATAGAGCTGCCAGGCAAGAGAAAAAGAGGAAGGTCTAAGAGAAGGTTTATGGATGTGGTGAGAGGACATGCAGGTGATGTGTGTAACACAGCAAGATGCAGAGGACAGAAAGGTATGGAAGAAGATGATCCGCTGTGGCAACCCCTAATGGGAGCAGCCGAAAGAATAAGGAGACTATTATGCTGTATTGAGGATTACTTTGTTTTGTTCTGTGTATTGTATTGTATTGACCCCCTTCTTTTTAAAACCCACTGCACACCCAACCTACCTGGAAAGGGGTCTCTCTTTGAAGTCACTTTTCAAAGGTTTCTTCCATTTCTGTTCCCCACAAGTCTTCTTAGAGAGTCAAGGCTGGGGGGGCTGTCAAATGGCAGGGCCTGTAAAGCCCATTGCAGCACTTCTTGTGTGATTTTGGGCTATACAAAAATAAATTGCATTGTATTGCATTGTATAAATAAGAGTATGTAAACTGGAAGTCTGTCTAGGATTGGCTCCTGCCTTGTGCAAAATGCTTTCAAGGTGGCTCCAACTTTTTGTGTTATATATTTCAATTTATTCTTGTTTTAGATTTTGCTTCATTTTTGCATTACTGTCTGTCAAAACAAAGAAGCTGATCTAAGACCATATAAACTAAAAACTGTTTTATGATGTCTAACAATTAAAAATGTGTACATACTCTTCTCATTACCACACACCCGTGTGTATTTTATCAACCAAAATAGTAAAGCCTACAAGCACTAACAGCCGTAACGGTATTCCGAACCTATTAATTAATGTTCTACACGTCGTGGGATTCCGATCGCCTCCTTATGTGGTGTAACTGGAGTGACGCCTTGGAGGCCGTAAATCCCAGTATGCATGTATGTGATTAGAGGATCAAAATGAATGACAAGTAATTTCCTGTAGAGGATTGGTTGGATTATAAAGATTGACACGAGTTCTACCCACATTTCCAGGCCCTCTGGCTTGTCTGCAAGCGCTTCTCGTGAAATCTGTGTTCGACAATTTTCGGTAGAAGGCGTGTCCCGCCTACCTTCTTTTCGCAGGCCGGCTTCGCTCGGGAATTTCCGACACGGACTAGTGTTCTTCTTCGTGAAGTTCCGTCGACATTCGTCTTCTGCCGTAGAGAGAAGGGAAAAGTCTTTGCTGCGATGCCTCTGGGAAGATGGCAGCTTTTGGGATCCTGAGTTACGAGCACCGGCCTTTGAAACGGCCGAGGCTTGGACCACCCGATGTTTATCCTCAGGACCCTAAGCAGAAGGAGGTGAGGAAAATATCAATATAGTAATTTGATAATGGATGGAAGGATACTTTGTTTTCTGAAAGGGTTTAAACGCGTTGTGTCGATGAATCGTAGCTCAGGAAAGTCCGAGGATAGAGTCAGGGCCTACTGTATAACTGCGGAAACAAAAACAATGACTGCAGACGTAAACAATGTATGCTGTTTAGGAAGGTGATTTTAAACTTAAGGTCCTCCTTCCCATGGTTGGTGATTCCCTGTTTCGATTGACGAATAAGCTTAATCGGGAAAAGAAAAGTAAAACATAATTACACATGAATTAAATTATTATAATTAGTTCCTAAGCCTGAATCTAGTGACATTTATTCACATTTGAAAGGAAGGTCTGAAGGTATGTTGCACGGTGTGAATGAAGACTTCTGCTGTTGATCACATCTAGTACCGAAGCAAAAGTAACGCGGTTACACTGTGGCCAGAAATGTTTTTGACAGTTTGTCTGTTTGTTGTTGCTGAGTTTGCAATAAAAAAAGAAAACGAGTTAATATATTAGGGTCATTGCATGAACATGTGAACATAAAATTTTCAGTGTTGACTGATAAACCTATAGTCAGTATGACTACTGTGGGACAATTTTTTTATTTTAAAATAAAAGCAGTGTCTCAGATTAAAAACATCAGATAGAAAAATCGAACTACCTGTGTATTATTTGAACCTTCCCTTTCCCTTTGGGTTGAAGTTCCTTAAGATGTTTTTATATATTGTTATCCAGAGTTGTAGAAAAGAAAATTGCAATTACAATTGCAACATCACTGGGCATGAGGCAGGGAACCTGGATACCACACCAGACTTAGCAGCTTTACCATTGAGCCTAACCTGAACATCTTTGGCTTGTGACGGAAGGGGGAAAAATGTGCAAAATGCAGACTTTATTGAAAGAGTGTGGCAGATTTGAACACTTTTTGAGGAAGTTGGGCTATTCATTGTACCACAGTACTTTGATGCCCCTTTATGCATTCCTGTGTTTTCTGTCTGGTTTCCGTGTATGAATTGTCAAGCTACTGCTGTTAATTCATTACTGGACTGTATGCTTCTGTATTTATATATGCTTTTTTAATTTACAACTATCAATTATATGTTCTGGGGTGACTCAGTCCTAATTTTATGACATATTCTGTTAACGCTTTCTTGAATAAGGTATTGAATGACTCAGCTCATCCTCAGTGCAGTTATTTAGTATAGTAAGTTGCATGCTTGGTATTGACTTCAGGCGATGACTAGATTGTCATGTTCAGACAATATACAATATACTTGTCATGATTATTTGTAAAATTTTAAATATCTCCTGAGTAAATAATAAATCTATTATTTACCCTCTGTCAAATCTGTTTGACTGGTGCAGGTAGTTGGTAGGAATAAGAAGAATCTGCATTAATCAAGATTGTTTCAAGAAAAATATGTCTACCACAGTTGAAAACCTGTAATGCTTTTTATTCCTAGGATGAGTTAACAGCACTGAATGTGAAACAGGGGTTTAATAATCAGCCAGCAGTAACAGGGGATGAACATGGCAGTGCGAAAAATGTCAACTTCAACCCTTCTAAGGTAGGTAACAATTTATTAGTAAGAAAAAAAATGTGAGATTTGTAAACTGTTGCATCCCTAGTCTATGTAATAGTGGGCAGTATGGCCAAAATCCATATCACAATATAACCAAAAATGTAATGGTTTTAGTTGATGTTGATATTATTTGTGTGTATTTTTCACAAAAATGTGAAACAGTACTAAATGAACTGTCACTTGCCATAAAGGAGATGAATGCATCAGGATTAGTGCAGATATCTCCACTACTGCGTGAACCATAATTTTGTATTTTTTTACTGCCATAGAATCCCAAAACATTTTCATTGTGACTAAAGAGAAGATTAAAAAGTACAAAATAAAGAAAATAGTCTTGTATATCTGTTAATTTCAGGTGCTGTTTGTGGGGACCAGGCAAGCTGATTTTACTGCTTTTAAAGGCAGTATTGTTAGGCAGTGCCGTTTGATTAAATACACACTGTGTGTTATGCTCGTGGAAATATGAGACTATAGGTTTTATAGTGCAATAATCTCTGTGTTGAGAAAAGTGACAACATTCATTTAGTCCTCTTAAAGGTGAAGCAATTATTTTGCATCTTGTTTTAGAAATGCTATTTTTATTGCTGTTTTAAATTAATGAAATTAAATTGTTTTTTATTTAGTATGTATTAAAGTAATTTCATGCATATACTTTAACCTGTAATGCCTCTGATGGGATCTGTTGCATTTTTGATTTAATTGCTTAATTAACATCTTTCAGTCTTTCAGTTTATTACTAATTTTCTATATGTTGGCAAAATCTGCCTATGCATTTCAGACTGTGATATGATTATACATACCTTAAAAGCAGATTGGCAATTGCTGCACTCAAAAATAGTGGATGAGTGCAGTAGGTTTGTGCCTATAGGTAATCTAGTATACAGATTCAGAGAGTAGTTACTGAAAATGATAGCTTTTTCGACCACAATCTAAGCCTGTGGGTATCTCTTAAGTAACCCTTATTGAGGTGAGTAATTTGTTTTTGGCAAGTTGAAACTTTGAATATAATAAAACTTTTAAATATGAAAAGTAAACTTAGTGGTGTACAGTACACCAGTAAAAATTTGTCAGCCTGGAGATGTATGAAGTTGTTTTGCCAAATCACAAGTATTTAGATGGAAAAATAATGGACTTTCTTGTTGAAAATGGAAGGATGGATGGAACATAATATTTGGCCATGAATAAGGTGCTTTTCAGACAAAGAAATGATTTCAGTACAGTTATTATTATAAAAATAGTGCTGCATGTTCTGAATCACATTCATACACTTGTACGTGTTGTCTATTGGTACCCATATGTGAAGTGCTGTCTCACTCTCTTCCAGACACATAGAAAATAATCACTTACATTTCTTCAGTCCATGTAATAAAGAAGATCAAACACTAATCTGAAATGACATTACACTGTTTTCTCATACTTGGATTACAAAGTACACCACAGTATCATTTTCATTTGGGGAAAGGAGAACATGTAAGATGGCACATTGTGGAAGCCATGAGGTGTTTTTAAAAAATCATCCACAATGCTGTTGCAGACATGACAGTTGCAGCGTGACTTCTAAATGGGCTATCCTTGGCTGTGGCCCAGGTTCTTGTGGACTACTGGGGCTTTGGTATTAATCAAGATATATGAAAAAAGTATTTGTTGTTTGTTATTCAAAAAATAATTTCTACCTTTAGATTTGCCAATCCAGTCCTCATGAACACTTTACTGTTATTTCTGAAATATGCCATCCACTGCTAGTTTCACACACCCAGTCAGCTCCAGGGTTACATGTCTCTGGTGAATTGCAGGCAGTGGCGGTTGGCGGCTGTTGGGCAGCATTTTTTGGCAGAAGGAAAACTCGGTATGAACTGTTGAAATGGAAAGCGTCTAAAGAAAAAGCAAGTTTTTGTTGTAATACTCACAATTCTTCAGCTTTGGATAGTGAAGCATACAAAGGTGATGAATTTGCATGTAAACTCAGTAGCCACTTTTGAATGTGCGTGATGTAACAAAAGTGCTGGGCACATTTTTTAAATCTGCCGTGCACCAATATCCATGGTACAAGGCAGATTTTTCATGTGCATTTCATCCCTTACAGAATTTAAGTCTGTTAATAAGCTGGTAATTTGGCATATTAGCTGTAATTGTCACTGAGCACATGTGGTCAGATCTTTGCACTTAATGTATACTTGATAATAATTCAAATAATTGAAATTACTGATTGGCAAAACATTTACATGAAACACCTCTTGGGCCATCCTGGATATATATCAAAAGTGTGTTTTGGAGCAGGTTTAAGTATACCTTATCTTACCTATACCATTGTTAACTATACAAAATGGCGGTATTCATAGTTGCCTTCATTTTAGATTAATTTTGCATAGTAACAGTTGCTAGGGCTTTTTAAATGAGCAAGAAATATTTTTTTTTTGTATTTGGAAAAAATGAGCATATTCAATTTTATTTGATATTTGTTTGAACTACAAGGTGTTAGCCAAATGTCTTCTTCTTTCAACTGTTAACTCTATTATGTGTGATCTGTAAGCATGAAAGTGAAATGAGAGTTAAACTGAACTAAAGTTTGTAAAGTGTTGCATCCCTAGTTTAAGTAATAGTGGGCAACAACAACATTTATTTATATAGCACATTTTCATACAAAAAAATGTAGCTCAAAGTGCTTTACATAATGAAGAATAGAAAACTAAAAGACACAGTAAAAAAATAAGTCAACATTAATTAACATAGAATAAGAGTAAGGTCGGATGGCCAGGGTGGACAGAAAAAACAAAAAAAAAAAAACTCCAGATGGCCGGAGAAAAAAAAATAAAATCTGCAGGGATTCCAGGCCATGAGACCGCCCAGTCCCCTCTGGGTAATCTACCTAACATAAATGAACCAGTCCTCTTTGTATTTAGGGTTCTCACGGAAGGACTTGATGATGATGGTCACGTGGACTGCTGGCTTTTAGTCCATCAATGTTGGAGCGATTTGGGCAGTATGGCCAAAATTCATATCACAATATAACCAAAAATTCTAATGGTTTTAGTAGATGTTGATATTATTTTTGTGTATTTTTCAGACTGAAATTTATTTTCTAAGAAATGTATTGCTTTTTTTAAATTGTATTATTATTACCTCGCTTATTTTAACTTCACCTGTTTGTTGTCTGGTACAAACCGATATTTAACCCACTTCCTATTGTCCAAATGATTTGAAATTTTGCACACTTACTCACTTCCGATGACAATACATGAAAAGCTTTTCATCAATCAACATTCAGATTAAAATCTTAGCAAAAGCATGCACGCTTTTATTTTATGAGTGATGTATGAGAGACTTATTTTTGTACTTTTTAGTACACTTTTTAACTTAAGCGTAGTTTTTAAAAATTATATATATATATATATACAGTAATCCCTCGCTATATCGCACTTCGACTTTCGCGGCTTCACTCTATCGCGGATTTTATATGAAAGCATAACTAAATATATAACGCGGATTTTTCGCTGCTTTGCGGGTTCTGCGGACAATGTGTCTTTTTACTTCCTGTATATGCTTCCTCAGTTGGTTTGCCCAGTTGATTTCATACAAGGGACGCTATTGGCGGATGGCTGAGAAGCTAACCAATCAGAGCACGCAGTTAAGTTCTCCTAACTGAGAAGCTAACCAATCAGAGCACGCAGTTGAGCTCCTGCGTGCTGAATGCAGTTTTAACCAGGAAGTCTCGTCTCGCTCATTCAGCATCAACGTGTTTCGCTGTGTAAAGAGTTGTGCTCTTTAGTGTTTATCTTTGTGCATAGTCAAGCCCTTCATTATGGCTCCAAAACAATCTGCTACTGCTTCAGGTGTCGTGCCCAAGCGCAAGAAGAAGATGTTAATGATTGCCGAAAAGGTAAACTTTTTGGATTTGTTGAAGGCTACGATTCTTTTTATTTAAAAAGCAGGAAAGGAATATAAGATCTACGGCTGCAGCGTCCTTTTAACCAGGGTGCAAAACGAGTTGTAAGTGGATGTAATAAGGCAGTAGTCTGGATGGAATCTGCTTTAGGGATTTGGATTGAAGACTGCCAGAAGAAGAACAACGGCAGTGCTACACAATCGCCTGAAGTGGCTCCTTTACAAGGGCTGTAACGCTCTCCTTTGTTGTGCAGTAAAATTAAACTCATTGTTATCGGACAAGTCATCGTGTCATTGTTGGTGAGTAACCATAATTAATTTTCTTCTTACAGTGCTTAGTACATGTACGTACGTTTAGTGTCACTGTACACACATTTACTGTATACTATTTTTCTTGCATTGTACGTATTTATTGCTGGTGACCTGTCTATCGTAATGGCTGTAACATATGTGATATCGGAGACACTCAATATCTTTAAAATAATATTTAGGTTTTACTGTATATAAACAGTGTGTGTTTATATACATAATTTCAATGAATCTTACCTAATATCTAAGAGAATACAAAGGGATTATGCTGTATAACGCTGCGGGGAATATTTATAAACAGTGCGGGAGAGTTTATAAGGGCTTAAAATATATAAAAATAACCATACAAACATATGGTTTCTACTTCGCGGATTTTCACCTATCGCAGGGGGGTCTGGAACGCAACCCCCGCGATCGAGGAGGGATTACATTACATACATATATTATATGTAATTAACACAGTGTTTTATGTTTAAATGTCTTGGCACGTTTTTTAGTAATTGTGAATGTAAGAGTGAAATGATTTTCTCAAAATCCATGCTGGCAGAAGAATTTAATCAAGTATATCCTGGATCAGCTGGTATATTGTCCACTACCAAGTTCTTTTTTTTTTTAATTATTAGACATTTGTTGGGGAATAAATTAGTTTTGGAAAGCTGTATGCTTGTTTTTTATATCTTGCTTAGGTTCTGCTTATGAAAGTGTAACTTTCACTCCTATCTTCAGAGTGATAGTGATTCCTAGGGTGACTTTGAAAGATATACTTTTCTTAGTTGAGTGTGTATGTGTGTGTGTATTTTTATTTTTTTTTTTTTTTCCCCCCAGTTGATTTTGGGTTTACAACTTTTTGCTGCTTCATAATATGAAGGCTCTCAAATACTCTAGATAACCTCAACCAGTTAGTTATTTGATAAGGTTCCGACTCCCATTGTGCAAATGGACAACAAAATGGAGTAATCCAGGGCGTATTATCACTAAACCTGACTGGTTGAAACATAGAGACATTAAATTTCTCTCTAACGTGTTCTATGTTGCTAGTGGCCATACTGTTGTTGGCCTTGCCACTTCTCATCAGATTGTCATGTCCGATTACTAAAAAATAATTATTGTTGCTTGATTTTCTGAGGATAAGTACAAGTAAGAATTCTGATGTATTTGTGATATCTGGCAAATAATATTAACCCTAAGAGTGTTTGTGAGTCCGGTATACTTCTGCATCAAAAGATTTTACCATTGAGAGTGTAGGCAAGGTGGAATGAGTGTAGAAGAGTGTCGGGAGTGATTTGTGACAGGCGGATATCAACAAGAGTGAAAGGGAAGGTCTACAGGATGGTAGTGAGACCAGCTATGTTGTATGGGTTGGATACGGTGGCACTGACCAGAAAGCTGGAGGTAGTAGAGTTAGATGCTAAGATTTGCATGGTGCATGACAAGGATGGATAGGATTAGAAATGAGTATGTTAGAGGGTGAGCTCAAGTTGGACGATTGGGAGACAAAGTCAGAGAGGCGAGATTGCGTTGGTTTGGACGTGTGCAGAGGAGAGATGCTGAGTATATTGAGAGAAGGATACTTAGGATAGAGCTGCCAGGGAAGAGAAAAAAGAGGAAGGCCTAAGAGAAGGTTTATGGATGTGGTGAGAGAGGACATGCAGGTGATGGGTGTAACAGAACAAGATGCAGAGGACAGAAAGATATGGAAGAAGGTGATCCGCAGGCAACCAAAGCTACTTTATAAAGGGAGTAAGAAATGAAGGGTATCTTTTTCCCCAAAATGGAAACTTATTCTAAAACTAGCAAAATACCCGCGCTTCGCAGCGGAGAAGTAGTGTGTTAAAGAAGCAATGAAAAAGACAAGGAAACATTTTGAAAATAATGTAACATGATTGTCAATGTAATTGTTTTGTCACTGTTGTGAGTGATGA
>JANRMT010062790.1:26286380-26304824 GCA_026402145.1 Polypterus bichir lapradei | reverse complement strand
GCACTAAATTACAAACGCCAGCGGCAGCCTGTCTATGAACTTAATTTTAAGTGTAGGTTTACACTGTGCTTTGTTTCCGAAGTAGCAGAACTCATGAATATGGTTGTATATATCACTCGCTCGCTTCTTATTGTTTCGCTGCCTTCTCAATTATATAATGCATGTTTTCTAAAGCGCTTTTTGGGCCTCTTCCTGGTTTTCTACGTACTGCGTGATTACGTAGGAGGCGTGATGATGTCAGACGAAACTCCGCCCCCACGGGTTTCAAGCTCATCTCCATTACAGTAAATGGAGAAAAACAGCTTCCAGTTATGACCATTACGCGTAGAATTTCGAAATGAAACCTGCCCAACTTTTGTAAGGAAGCTGTAAGGAATAAGCCTGCCAAATTTCAGCCTTCTACCTACACGGGAAGTTGGAGAATTAGTGATCAGTCAGTCAGTCAGTCAGTCAGTCAGTCAGTCAGTCAGTGAGGGCTTTGCCGTTTATTAGTATAGATGTTATTGATTAGATCCTGCCATATTTAAAAAATGGTCGGAACAGATCCTCTAAGTGAGAATTTGATTTTTCCCAATTTGAAATATAGAACATTGGTTACCCACTGACAAGAGTGGTTGGGAGGGATTCTTCCAGTGGAGCAAAATAAGTCTACATGCTAGTAGTGTAGTAAAGGAAATTAATTTGTGTGCTGCTCCTTCACTTTCAAGCTGTCTGGGAGTACACCAAGCAGAGCTGTTAATGGGTTAGGAATGATTGTGACACCAAGGCTGTCTGATAGGCATGCAAAGATTTATCTCCAAAATGTTGTTAATTTGGTGCATGTCCAGAACATGTGGCCCAGTGAGGCTGGAGCTCGATTGCAACGTTCATAGGTTGAATCTTACCCTGGAAACATTTTGGACAACTTTAAACGAGATAAAGGCACTTGATAAAGGATTTTAACTCAAATGACTGAATGTTTTGCACATATGGAGCTCCAATGTATTCTATGCACAGCCGCCTTCCACTCTTTTTCTGAAATATTGAGTGACAGATCCTTTCCCCAATGTACTCAGGGGTATTTGAAAGGAAGAAACTTTAAAATATTTTTATAAATTGTAGAGATGCTATCTGAGTCTTCAAGACTGATCAGTAGTTCTTCTGAAATAGAACAAGGTGGAAGGTTAGGAAAATTGTGCAGGTTCTGTTTGGCAAAGTTTCGAGCTTGAAAGTAGTGGAGGAATTGTGTTGATGAGAAGTTGTATTTGAAGCGTAATTGTTTGTGGGATTGAAAGACATTATCTATGTACAAGTCTCTAGGTGTTTTAATCCCAGATATTTTCCAGACTTTGAGTAGTGTATATGTTTGAGAGGGTGGCAAAATGTGGTTGTTATGTAGAGGTGCAAAAGCTTTTCTGTCTGAAAGTGCCTCCTACATTCATTCCATATTCTGAGAGAATGAAGGATAATTGGATTTTTAGTGTAATGACAGTTTTTGTATTAACTGGGGCACAGAGCAGGGAATGTCAAGAAATACTGGAAGATTTTATTTCTTTTGCATACCAGGCTTGTGGATATTTATCAATTTGTGTCGATGTCTAGGTCTTTATAGCTTGTATATTTGCTGCTTACTAATAAAATTGAAAGTTGGGTAGTGCCATGCACCCTTCTGCTTTAGGTTGTCATAGAGTCGCCTTCTGGATGAGTGGATGATTCAAATTCCGAATAAATGAAATTATGATAGTCTAATATACATTAACAAATAATTTTTTAAGAAATTAGGCAAAGAGTGAGTGACCATTTTAATTATAGGACAAAATGAGTCTGAGTGTGGACAGTGAACAAATTTGTGTTTAGTACAGCAACTCTTATATTTCTAAATTGAAGAAATGAAGAATTTGTTCTTGCTGCTTAGTAAACATGTTAGGTTTGTATCCTCTTGATAAACATTTTATTAAAATTGTGGCTTGTAATTATGACAATAGTTTTTATTTTCTTTTATGGCACGTGCACTATAACAGAGGTTATCTACTTTCTCACATATGAAGACCTCAGAAAAATGCAAGTTTAGAGCATCTGCTATTTCGTTGTCTTTATTTTATTCCCCTTTACTATTCCCGAGGCACTTCACCTCCTCCTTGACTGTTCTTTTACTATTAAAATAATAAAAGATTTACTATTAAAATAATAAAAGAATCTATTTGAGTCATCTTTTGCCGTATCTGCTATATTCCTCTTTAACTGCCTTTTAGCCTCCCTAATGTATTGCTTGAATATGTCAGATTACATGACTAGAAGTCATTAAATTAGGTGAGTGTGTAATGGGTTTCTGGCAGAACCAGAGCTCATGTGAAGGCTTTACAAGTACAGCACGTTTAGCCACAATCTCAGCCCATTTTCCATTCTGTTTTGGTACATAAGAATCTCTCATCTGTTTGTCAGGGCCAGAACACTTGTGTTTCTTATTCCTTGTAGCTGCATCATGTGTATAGAACTTCCATGTGAACATTCACTGGTTGTCAGCAGTCCCATGCACAAAAGTATTCCCCTGCAATTTAAGACAAAGTCTGGGGCAAATTGCAGACTTGTTGGGCTGAATCAATGGGTTTGATGGACTAAATGACTGGAGAGTAAAGCAGTGTGCTTTGACTGCCTCTGACTTGCTAAGGTTATGTAAATAAATTCTGTGACTGAAAATTGTTGGAAGGTTATATATTGTGACATGGCCTCTAGTTTTTCCTTGAACATTGGTGTATGATATGTGATGACTTAGCCCAAAGATGCTTGATGCTTAATTGCTGTTGTGATATATTTTTTATAAGAGATTTTAATATACATATCCCGCAGCAAGCAAATGGCAACAAGTTGTGTGCGCTTAAATTGTTATAAAAATAAAGTATATTAGTACATTTGTACTTTTCAGTACAGTTGTATTTTTAATTATCTTCTTGAGAAGTTAGATTAGTTTCTTCTAAATGTTACTTATGTACAGGTATCTCCCCCCATCAGTTACTGAAACAGGTATTATGTCCATGATATTGTTCTGCCTATTTTGTAAAAGGTAGCCATTTTGGTTAAGTTTCTTATGTTAATACAATATAAAATGGTCATGTTTTACATTTGTTATAATGCTGTTGTTATACACACAGTTTGTCTTCCATTTTAATTATTTCTTACGTTTATATTTTTGCCTTTAGATCAGTTCAAATTTCAACAATATTATCACAGAGAAACTCCGATGCAACACATTCCCCGACACCGGAAAAAGAAAACCTCAAGTTAACCAGAAGGATAATTTCTGGCTAGTAACAGCAAGATCCCAGAGCTCCATAAATAACTGGTTTACAGACTTGGCTGGGACTAAACCCCTCACTCAACTTGCCAAAAAGGTACAAGAGTTTGTTTTTAAATATATTTAAAGTTTTTAATGTATAGTATATTTAAAATCGTTAATAATCTATCAGGTTTCGAGGGAGCCACTAGTGAGTTAAATTTTCAGTTTCCAATAAATTAATTGAATTATTTGACACATTTTTCTATTTTTCTATTTGTAAAAATTAATGTTACATATTTAGCACTTTCTGTTTAGGATTGTCTCAATAGATAATGTCCCTTAACAAAAACTAATGTTTATTTTGTATAGATGTCTAAACTGATTTTAATAGCAAAATGTATATATTTGTGTTCACAAGTCCTGGGATACATCCAGGTGCATCGTAGAACATAAGAACATGTCATACTCTGATAGGCTCAGAGAATTAAATGTATTTAAATCGCGAGCAAAGGAGAATGTGCAATGACTTAACTTGGAATTTCAGCAAAATTCAACTTGACAGCGAATTATGTTCTCAAGGATACCAATGGAAATAAATGGAATGGCTTTTATAACTGCACTTCTTTACGCAAAGAGTTGTGTGAATCTGGGACAATCTGTTGAGCCATGTAGTTGAAGCAGAAACCTTGACAACCTTTAAGAGGTATCTGGATGAGAGATTGGGGCAGCTTAGCTATTAGTTAAACAAACAAACTTAATGGACTAAATTGTCTCCTCTTGTTTGTCAAATTTCTTATGTTCTGTTAAATAATTTATCTTGTTGAATGGACAGCATTGTCATTAATGTAAATATATAGCATGGCAAAAATGGTTACCTTATTGAATGTTTATATTTTGTGTTTTAGGTTCCCATCTTTGGTAAAAAAGAGGAAGTGTTTGGCTACTTGGCAAAGTATACTGTGCCAGTAATGAGAGCGGCTTGGCTCATCAAAATGACCTGTGCCTACTTTGCAGCAATTATTGAAACCAAAGTGAAAAAACGACATGCAATTGACCCCTGTATAGGTAATGCAAGTACATGAAATATTTCTTTTTGTTGGGTTGGACTGTACAGTTTTGTTTGCTGCAGTTATGGGAGTTAGAGTTCACAGTTTTGCAGGGAGACTGTAGAGAACAGTGTGATTGTGTTTATTTAAGTACAGTACAGTCTGTGACTGGGCAATATAGACTTAAAGTGATATTGTGATATTTGGTATTGTTTGATATGTACTCAAAAGATAGGTATGTGTGTATATGCATACATCTATCTATTTATATGCATACGTTTTCCATACAGACCTAAAACTTATTAAATATTAGAGGAGGAAACATGTTTATTTTTCATAATGTAATACTTTAATGACTAGCAGCGACTCAAAGAAACAACTCAAATAACATATTTATCTCACCATTTTTAATTTATATCTCTTCTACTTATTTTTGTTTTATTTTCATTGGAAGTATTGTGATCAACATCTTGCCTATTTCTCCTGTATTTGTGTCTGTCAGTCGCTATCATCTTAGTAAACAATGTTGCAATTTTTTATTTTTTTTTGCATAAGGAATGACAAAGTTCTTGCTTCATTCCTACCCTAATCACCGATCATAAGACATGTATATTATATTGGGCAGCCACAGACAATTATAGTTGAACCTCATCATTCGCACATTTAACTTTTGTGACTTCAAGTATTTGTGCATTTTTTTTTTCTTTGTAACTTCATTTTATCTTTCGTGTTGGGAACTGCACACATTCACCAGATTCACGATTATGTGCATTAGAGGATAACAAATGAGAGGTATGATGCATGCAAGTATGGGGAGTGGCTTGCATCCTGTTAGGCGCTTCACCAGTCTTCTTTATTGTACCATTCTAGATTGAAGAGCTCCCATGTATTTATTGCAAATTGTTATTGTTTTACATTAAATATATATATTTAAAAAATCAGTTTTTTTTTTTTTTTTTTTTGTTGCAATTATGCCTTTTTGTTGCAATTATGCCTTCAAAGCATAGTGCAAGACCTTCGGGCTCTAAGCCTAAGCATGCAAATTCAGTGATGCAGCTTAGTGAGAAAATAAAAGTGCTCGATAAACTTAAACTTAAAGCCAGAATGTTGGCAGCCACCTTTGCCCATGACCAGCTGGCTAGAGACAACGAGGCCACCAATCCTACCATTGGCCACAGCCACAAGATTAAACATCAGCTTGCCTCTGCCGTTCTCCATGACCTTTAAAGATCTCAAGCAGCGCACAAAGCAGATGTCAGTAACGGATTATTTCAAGCCAATGTGTTTTTCATGATCTCCAGAACCATCTGCCAGCTGTGAAAGGACAGAGTGTTGGAACCTATGTTGAGACCTCACCAGTCTTGGTGTCATCTGAAAAAGCAACTAAACATTTTTTTAGTTAGATGTTAGCATAAAAGGTCACAAAATTCTAGGGAATAAGTGAGAAAAAATGTTTTATATGCTACAAATTTTATTATGTGAACTGCAATTTATGGGTTCGAATTTTCAGGGTTGCTCTCTTTTGAAAAGTGCATATTATCAGAAGTATTTTGTTATAAAGAATTATATGCAGAAAAGTGTATTTTGAGCAATCTTTAGCAAAAAATTATAGTTTTTGCTGGTTAAGGGGACCTAACCCCCTATTTCCCACTCGTTCAGTGTATTAACATTTGCGTCTTTGACTTTTGTGCTGTTTTATGGAAATGTTACCCCCGTTAAAGTTGAGGGTTAACTATTTTGCAAACAATCTGTTGACTATTTTATTGATTAATGTAAAAACTATTTTGTCCAAATAATTCAAGTAGTCATATGAATGTGTTCTGTATTTAAATCCTCCTTAATAAAAGGACAAGTGTCTGTGTCCGTCCGTGTATCTGTCTGGTTTCTGTCTCTCTGTTATTTGCCATTTGTTATGGGATTCATGAAAGCAGTGATAGTGTTTGTGATGGGTACTCTTTCTTTCTTGGAATGAAAAATGCAATGCATTTTATTAACACAGACATTATAAAACATTCCAATAGATGTTGCACTGGAAATGTTAATGCTGAATACACCAAGGTCTACATTGATTGATTAGTTTTCAACCCCTCTTAGACGGGTTGTACAGGTAGTATTGAATAATTTTGTATTTTGAATTTGAAAACATCAGGATATGAAAAAAAACAAAACTCTAATAATTTCCACAGGCAGATAAACAAGACAGCACTGTTTACAATAAAATATTTAAATCAAAAAGCTTCAAAGTAAAAACTGATATTTTTTAAATTAGTGATGGTCTTATGAACATAACTTGATGCCAGCAATCCAATTTTAAACAAGACAAAATAATTAAGATTTTGGGTTGTTTTATACCTCAGTATTACAATTGATCCACTGTAAGACCCTTTGCACATTAAATGCAAATTCTTTCATACACTTGAATATAGCTGCTAGGCATAATTGTCATAAAGCAGCTTAATATTTGTAAATAATACAGGGGTGGGAAAATTGTAAATGCATATGATAGTCTAATAGGCTACCAACTTTGCCGACCTGGAATTCCAGGTATGCTATCTAGTAGCCCAGCTTTATATACAGGGTGAAAGCTTACCTACAAATTTTGCTGCATTGCTTATTTGTAAAGTTTTGTTGTACACAAGTGTGTAGCACTCTTTCACCATAATATAAACACTAATAACATCTTGAGAATATTGTAGTAAATAAACAACATTTCTAGGATTATGTCATGTCGACACATTTTGTGGATTTCATTTAATTGTCAAAAGTTGTTGAGTATCAAAGTATTGAATATTGTGATACTGGCTTTTGCATGTAAATTATTTCTTAAATACTGAAGCAAATTGAACATTCAATATGTTGCTGTGCCTTAGTGGAGGGGTATTCAGTAACATTTCCAGAAGGTCCACACAGCCAGTTTTGCTTTAGAGCAGAGGTCTGAAAAATTATGCATCTCTAATGTCAAAAGCTTTATACTTGTTGTCAGACCATTTAAGCCTCATATGGAACCAAGTTAATTTCCATTTTTTTATGCAAACATTTTACTATTTGTTCTGTCATGCTTAAATAACATTTCAATTATACAGTAGAAAGAAAAGAAAAGCAACATAGTTGTTATTCAGAAAGTTCACAATGTTAATGTCCTGAGTAATGTATAAATAAAATAACTAATCTCTAGAACTAAGGTAGAATCCTGATTATATGTGAATTATGGTACATCAAAAGCAAAAACCATATTTTTTTTGGGGAAAAAAAACTGACATAGCTTGCTCTTTCCAATTGTTCTTTCCTCTGTTACTCTTGTTCATTAAGGAAAATAAGGTTTTTAGTTGTTCTGTCAGGATTTTAAATCTTAGCAAGAATTCAGTTAGTGCAATTCTCAAATGTGTTCTGTTGAACAGTGCTTACTTTAACCAATATTGCCTAGATTTTTTTTCTTGTGTGATATAGCTCCCCTCTCCTGTATGATCATGGCAGGAACACCACCTGTGGTGATTGAGATTGCTCACTGTATAAGTTTAAAATGCTGTCATGCTTAATAGATCTCACAGAATTACTTTTTCTTTTTGGGTGGAAAATCTCACACATAACTGAAGCTGGTCATTATCAGTTTTGTCATCAATAGCTAAGTATAGAAATTATGCACTTTGAATTGCTGCATCAAGCAAGATCACACATCACCTGTTAGTATTTCTGTTCTCCTCATTAGTGTTTAAGCTGACATTGTTGTCTTTTTATTTTTTCTTAGAGTACATTATTTTATTTAAAATCTGTACAACTGCATTTATACATTCTTTTTGTGTTACCCCAAATTCCATGCTATCCTGATCGAACATGTTTTTGAGATGTACCTGAAATTAAATTGTCTTTTGTTAGATTGTACTGTGATCTAAGACAGTTTATTTTTTTTGCCCTAAAATCTGAGTCTAATGGGTATGCTTCTTAAAACCTCCCGTGTAGCGTGGTGTGGTTTTACTTTAACAATTTTTGTAATAGTTACAAACTATTTACATATTTAACACACTGGTTTTATCCTTGATTTGGTAACAATAAACGCATATTTGTTGGCCCATTCATCTTGAAAATGATTCTCAGTGTCATCATCCTCTGTCACAAATAACCAACGTTCTGTCTTATTCAAGTTTTTCTCCACATTCATACCTTTTATCTTTATTCAGAATCACTGTATTATTGGCAGCTTTCGTCCTATTATTTCTATGGTTTTAAATCAATGATTGTATGAACTGAATGTAAATATTGGAATCGTATGTGTGGCTGGATGCCTTAGTTAAATTGACTATGGCATTAAAGTGAAAATCAACCCCCCCTGCTCCCCCCTTTATTTCTAGGCTTTGTCTTTGTATTCAATTGTCAGAGCAGGTTACCTTGCATTCTAGACATTTGTTTATATTCAAATTAATATCATTAAGGCAGATCATGTGCTCTGAACCTAAACTTTCCTCAGTTTCACACTTTGATGGGAGAGGGTGGGTAATTTACTAACAACAGAGAATGCATGAACAACTTGTAGTGCTATCAGTGCAACCAGGCAAGTAAGCAGCTAATCAACTTGAGCAGTTTTATTTAAATAATACAAAATGTTGAAATCAGTTTAAAAGTACAAATTACAATATCCCTGTTTAGTACTGTATTATAACCCTATGTGTGAGCATTTCCATGTATAGGGAAAAAGTACGAAGTTATGGCTGATAGTACTTTAAGATAATGATTTAGAAAGAGTACTGTTCCATTAATGAAAACATAGGTATTTAAGTGACACAAGTACAAATGGTTAGGGTTGCTTTATAATTTGTATATTTCAAGAAGGGGTTAAAACTTTCAGCAATTATAAATATTGCCATGTTAAGATACTATAAGATGTGCCTTTAACTGAATGTTCATAGAAGTTATAAATAGAATTAATACATTTTTTGGGGCAGTTGTTAAAAGTCGACAGGGATAGATAGGGGTTGAGAACTGTAAATGTTGCCAAAACGTGCTGTTACATTATAGGTAGACTGTGCTTGCTAGTAGGAATGTTAGACTTGTTGACTTCATGTCTGATTCCTGCATGTGCAGTGAAGAGCAAACAATGGCAAAAATGCCATGGACATCAATCAAGAATGAAAAAGCGAAGACACAAAGCAAAATACTCGGTGGATGATGTCAAACTCTGACTTTTCACACTCCGATTTTGATGCGAGTGATCTGGAGGTTGAACAGGAAAGTGAGGTACCAGCATCTGCTGATCGGCCCCCAGCTGAACTCATTCGTGCAGCTGATGGGTCTATGGCAAGTTTCACCTGGGTGGAATACCCAGACATCGATCCGTGAGAAGCAAGCTGTTTACCAGACAGAGCGGCTTGCTGGTGGACTCAATGGAGTACCAACCACTGGATTACTTCTTGCTATTTTTTCTTGAATCTGCCTTTCAGCTAATGTCTGATGAGACAAACCGGTAGACTGAGCAATTTTTTGAAATGTATGCTGAGCTTTCACTGCATTCTCGTTTTTGAAAGTGGAAGCCCACAACAAAAGAAGAAAAAAGGGCTACCTTGCATTGCAAATAGAGATGGAACTAGACTAGTGCTATAACTTTAGGGAGCACTGATCCAAACATTTTCTGTGCCCTGGTGGCTTTGGACAGGTTAAGTCGTGTAACAGGTACATGCTTCTGCAAAGTTTTATGCAGATGTTGTTGCACACACCACCTGGTTGTGTTTTGCACACCAACAAACAACTGAAAAAGAGGCACTAGTGCAACTCCTATTGCAAGTAGTGCAATGTGGCAGTACACACAGTTCTTTGCTTTGAATGTTGCCATACTTTCAGGACCATACTATGTAACAGGTATGCAATATGTATTTGGTATCACATAGTATAAAGATTCATACAACACAGTGACATTTGTCATAAATATTTTATTTATTCCATAAAAGAGTTAAATAAAGAAAAAGAAAACTAAACTATTTCTTTTCATTATTATTTGTTATTGTTATTTGTGAGCTTTATTTTTTTTTTGTGTACCAGTAGTGCAACACATGTAAACTTACCTAATTTTACCTTTCTTGTTAGAGTGGACTCAAATCATAACCAAGTACCTCTGGGAGCAGCTTCAGAAAGTTGCTGAGTTTTATCGACAGTCATCCAGTCAAGGTTGTAGCTCTCCACTTCCTACCACACCTTCGGAGGTAGAGATGGCCATGAAACAGTGGGAATATAATGAGAAGCTAGCAATGTTTATGTTTCAGGTGAGCAGAGTGACAGTTTTCCTTAGCGTTACATAAAAAGTTAACATTTCTCTTGCTTTTGCCTCCCCTTACACTACTGGTCAAAAGTTTTAGAACACCTCAGTTTTTCCAGTTGGTTTTTTAAATGTAATCAGCTGAAATGCAATGAATGACATGAAGTGGTGAAAAGGTAAGCAGTAAACTGCCAGAGGTTCAAATTTAAAGTTTAGGGTAGCAAAATTTGGAAAAAGGAAATATCAGAATATTACAAATGTGCCTCCTTCAGGGAACAACTAGTAGATTGCAACCTACAGATGTTCTGCAGCAATTAAAGTAAATTAAGCCTTGCAAGTTGAAGCAAACACTTTGCAAAGTTGTCCCAACTTCTGTTGATTACTTTAAAACCCTCCGTCTGTCTTAAAGCAGAGCTGGAACAGAATGTGTTACTATACCCTCTGAAGTACTAGTTGGACAATATTCCAGTGATGATGGCAAGAAAATGACAATTAACAAATGAAATGAGATGGAGCATTATTATCCTTAGAAGTGAATGCATTTCATTTAGAGTAATTGCAAAACAAAAAAAATGAAAGTATCAGTGAGTATGGTGTCCTACGCAATCCAAAGGTAATTTGAAACTGTAAGAAACTCTTGATAGAAAGAGATCTGGCAGACCCAAAGTGACAACCCAATTAAAAGGCAAGTTTCTGAGGGTCATCAGCTTGCATGATAGGCACCTCTAGCACAAGCGCAGGATATGGAAATTGTTATTGTCTGCATCTGCAAACTGGTGGGGTCCATTCCAGGTAGATACAGTTCTTCAGTCTCTTAGAAGTTACATACTATTAAGATTTAGCTGGAGTGTTTAATTTTGGTCGTTTGAGTGTAAAATAAATCTATATTTAAAAAGATACACAGACGTTTAGTTGAGATGGGATTTAGAGTCCAAAGCTTTAAAGTTTAAACAGGCTCTGTTGTTTTCTAAAGGCTGGCTGTTAAATGTATCCTAATTGCTATCATGTTAATCAATGTTAGTTTCACACAAATTAGATTTTGGCTTGTATTTTCAGTCCAAGTTCTTTAATTCATAGTTCAGCATTGTGACTTTTGAGCATTTATTCTTCATATTGTATATTTCTGTGCACATTTTTTTGTTCTCATGCATTGTATGATTGTTTTAAATTATTATTAAATTATTATCCAGTGCAATTAAAGGTACTCAACACAGTGGATCATCACCATTAGCATTTTTTCCCTGCCCTCATCTTGCTAATGAGCATTGGTGTAATGATGCTTTATACTGAAAATATGACAGTTTCCAGTCATTCTTTACTTTTCATCCTCAATTAATAGGTTACACAAATGAATAATAGAATGTGAAATTTTGCATGTTTTTTTTTTTTTTTTCACCATATTATGGAGAGCTAACATTGTGAAGGGCAATATTCACATTTACTCCCAAGAAATGTATTTACTACTGTTCAGATTGCTTTATTTTTTTTTTTTCAGTCATATTATTAGTATAATTTGCCTACATAATACTGTTCTTAATACTAAAGCTTATTGATATAAAAAGTGGCTTTTAGCACTACTCGAATTCACTAAAATATTGAAAAGACAGGTTTTAATCAGTCATTTTTCATTTTAACTTTTTCTTAGTTTTATTTGGGCCTGATTTAGAATATTATGTCCATAATTTCTAAAGTTTAGTTTTTTTTATTGTTTAATTTCTAGGATGGCATGCTGGACAGGCATGAATTTCTTACCTGGGTTTTGGAGTGTTTTGAGAAAATACGACCAGGTGAAGATGAACTTCTGAAACTGCTCCTACCACTCATGCTTCAGGTAAAAGTTTTAATTAAAGAACAACATTATGAAATTACACTGTTACAATAAGCATTATATAATTTAATTTTACACATAGCCACTCTTTGTTGATGGCAGCTTTGTTTGGCCATAGGCATTACTGCTAATTTGCTTCCCACAGAATCAATACTATTATTATCCTTGTTTTGCAAGGACTTGCTATTATACACTGAACATGAACACTTAAAATGTGACAGTTACAACTTCTGCTTCTTTCTGAGCCTTGCTTGTAATGTTTCTATAGCACTCGTAAGTTTAACATATTTTTTTATTCATTCAAGATTAATGTATGCACAATTGTTGAAAAGTTAATTATAACGCAATAGATAGCATTTGTCTCTATATACAAAGAAGAGTAAAATTAAAATTGCTGTATTCTTTTTGATCTGCAGTATTCTAGTGAGTTTGTGCAGTCTGCCTACCTCTCTAGGCGGCTGGCCTATTTCTGCACACGCCGGCTTGCCTTGCTGCTGAGTGATGGAAGTTTGGGTTCTGTTCCTGGGAGTCACCAGGCCCATGTCATTGCAGCACAACCTGGAAATCCCCTGCCTCCAACCCCAGCCCCACAACCAGCTGGTGGAAATCATACCCAGACTCCCTTTACAGATTTCTACCTTTGCTCTCAGCATCGGCCACTAGTTTTTGGCCTTAGCTGCATGTTACAAGTAAGTATTTGCTACTGTTCCTACCTGGGAGATGATATAAAAATACAATTTTACAATATATATTGCTTTTATGATGCATGATACATTTCTTTTTCTTTTGCATTTCTTATTGCATTTTGTATTCCAGAGCATTGTACTTTGTTGTCCCAGTGCTCTAGTTTGGCACTACTCATTAATGGATAGTAGAAACAAAACAGGCTCTCCTTTGGATTTACTACCTATAGCTCCTTCTAATCTGCCCATGCCCGGGGGAAACACTGTTTTCACACAACAGGTAAGACAAGCAAGTAACATGGCATGCTACTTAAACTACATGTAGCTTAATATATGACATTTCCCTAATACCAAACTGACTAATTATTAAAAAATATTCTTAGTATTTTGGTCAAACTATTTTTAATTGGGTTTTAATTTGGGGATAATTGTGCAATAGTACATGTATAAAGTGAGCAAAAATGTGTTTTTTACAATTTTCCAGTAAAAACTTTTAAAAAATTTTGCATTGATTTAATTTTACTTAGTTGTGATCTCTTAATTACTTAACACACCCAGCCTTCAAATGAAAATGATCTTGAATCTGAGTTCCAAGTGACAAATGCTGATGCATCTTTGTATATAATACGCAGTCACTGGATTAAGAAAACACTTTTCTTAGTTATGTTAATGTACATAATGAACTTGCATTAATTTTAAGTTTTTATCTGAATTTGAAAATTGTCAATCTTCTTCTGCAACAAATCAGTACATTTAATGCACATTATTTAAACCGTTGATTCATACCTAAATCAATTAATTAAAATAAAACAAATTTATATCGCTCAAAATATGCTTGTTAGCTGTAACCACAGAGATTGTTCATGAAAGTTGTTCCTGGTGCATTAATAACTTTAATATTTATCTTTACAGTAGTTATTACTGGAACTATATAATACCCATCATTAAATAACAGAGCAAAGCAAACTATAATAAAGGTTATTTTTTTGGTTTTAATTTTGAATAAATTGGGTGATACGTATGTGGAAGTTTTCAAGTTTCTGTTTCTCATGAAGCCAACTTTGCAGAATGTGGTTAACCTATTAAGTGCCCTCATTCTTTGAGCTTTTTAAGAATGATTCTGTTCAGTTTACTATTTTATCTGTTCGTCTCTCTCCTGTTGCTGTCATTAACTGAGTAGCTGACTTCTGAGATAATGGGCAGGGATGTCTGCTTGCTCTCCTTTTCATTGACTGTAATTCTTGCATAAAGGAATACTCCTTTGATGTCATTGATAAAGCTTAGAAGCTTTCCTGCTCTAATCTTAATGGTAATCCTGTAATTTGTTTCATATCAGAATTACACTCGATTTTTGTTTAGGGGAATATGGGTAATGCATAGATGTAATAATGTATACGTTTTTCATAATATTGCAGCATTCCATATCATGATTTTTTTTGATATTTATAGGGCTTATTTCCCTTCAAGCAGAATGTTTTTTTTTGGTTTTAAATGATACGCTCCCTCTTGTACAAAGCTGTGCATAATTTTAGTTATTAATTTTAAAGAGATCAATATAAGCAATGTCTGTCCTCAGTCATCTGGTGCTAGTCACATACTCCTGTCATTTGAAAGGTGCGAGCAAAGGTTCGAGAGATTGAAGAGCAGATCAAAGAACGAGGTCAGGCTGTGGAAGTCCGGTGGTCCTTTGATAAGTGTCAGGAAACCACGGCAGGTAAAACTTCTCTTTCATGCAGATATTTTTTCCCCTGTTCTTTGTCTAAATCAATTATACTTATTTTTATAAGCTTTTCATATACAAAATAAAAACTTAAATCTGCAAAACCTGAATTATTTAATTCTGTGTTAATATCTTGTAGAGTTAAGTAAACCCAGATAAAAAAACAAGACTGCAATTTTAGGATGTTTGGAAATTGCTGAACTCTCATTTCCTTAAAATTCTTAAATATTTCAATTATGGTGCCACACATTGTCACGTTATCTCTGTTGCTTCAGTCAAGAAACTAGGCAAAAAGGTTTGATTGCAAAAAAAGAAAAATGTAAAATGTTTGAGGATGGGCTGAGGCATTTTGTGATAGTGTCTGTAAGTTTGAAATAAATAATTTTAACTTTTGCCTACATTCAGTCCATGTGCACAACTGTTCAGAAAATATGGCATATGAAGAAAATCATGAAAAAAATAAAAGAATGAGTAAGCCTGTTTCACAAGACTGCGCAGCCAACCTAAAACAACTTCTGTCCCTTTGTTGCCCATTGTAAGTTTTCTGCTATCATCAAGACAGTTTCTTTGGGACCTGTTGATATCCTGGTAAAACTGCATTTTAATCCATTACTATGAAACACAGTTTGTTCTTCATTGTCATTACCACTCAAAATGGCAATGCAATTATCAAGGGGTGATTATTATAGGCAATTTAATGGGTCAGAATGCCTAAACTGAAAGTTTGCAATATATATTAATATATTTAATATCAAGGTTTGACAAAATCAAAAAGAACACTTGCCATAATTAAATCACTCTCAACTTTATGATCAAGACTAAGGGGTTTGATCCCTGCTCGCTTTGTTCGCCAACCCTCCTGGCCTGAGCTATGCACCAGCCACTTCGTGTCTATGCCGCTTGTGTTGTGATGAGTGGTCTGAAATCACCCCAAGGAGACGCGGTCATTCCTCCAAAACCCCCTCTTAAATGGTAATACAATGGGAAACAAGTACAGTTTTTTTTTTTTTTTTTTTTTTTTTTTTTCTCCCCCTCCTCCTCTTTGTTCGATCAGCTACTGGATTGCTGCTGCTGCCGTGCCTTGTGATATGCATCTTGCACAGCGCTTCAAACATTTAAAAACCTGTACAGCAGTTTTCCTACTCTTTGTCTTTTATTTCCGGCCCCAGGCATGGTTAAATCTCTTGGCACAAAGTCTTGTCTTGTGGGACGTGAGTTCTTGATATTTTTTAGTCTATAATTTAAAAATGGAATAAGAATCTGAAAATCTAACAACATCACATTCAAGTTTGATACATTCTGAAAAGAATGATACCAAACATATATATGTAGGTTTTAAAATAAGCCTGATTTAAAGTGTGACAAAAAATTGTTGCACTTTTAGGCTTAGGATTTTATATAGAGAGTGTAGATATGGTAGGCTTTATGATCTGTTTAGTTGTAGTACAAGAGCCAGATGGCAATTCTTTATGGATTCTGTTTTCCCTGACACCTTAGAATCCTATGATATTACATAGGCTTATTTTATGCAATTGTTATTAATGCCTCATGAAAAGAAAATAGTTAAAGTAAGTAAAAGAAAATGTGCTGTTCAGTTGATTTTTGTGTAGCATACTTAGGCTTACTAGTTCAGTGATGTACACATTTAGCAATATAATTTGTTAAAACACAAAGACACAACCCATTATCTTTCCCTGTCTTGCTCTTTTGTTTATGTTCCTCCATCCATTTTTAGAACACACTTAATTCAATTTGTGTTGAAAACAGCCAATCCCAGAAATGTAAGGTGGAAGGCAGGAACTAACAGTAGATGTATCATCCAATTGTTCGGTGTACTTATTTACACACCCACACTATACCACTTTTATGATATCAGTTTACCTATGTTTGGGATGTAAAAGGAAAACCAAAGTACCTGAGAAACAAAACACCACATGAACTGTGACCGGAACAGGATTTAAAACCAGTTTTCTGGAGTTCTGAAGTAGCTGTGATAACTACTGGGTCACTCTTTCCCCTTATACTGTATATGGATTGACTTTTATAATTAGGTTCTTTAACACTAGAATTACCAGAGCCTACGAAAAAAACTCGTAGGTTCGTCCCACCTTAAATCGCTTCTTAAAACCGTTCTCACCTCTCCGCCAGCATCTTTTGTTAATCTAAATGTGCTGATAAAAGAAAAGCTGCAAGTAGCCGGCTATTCCATCCCCCCAACGACTTAGAACGTGCACAAACTTCTCCCAGCTCATGCCTTGATTATCTGGGAGTGAAGTGGAGTTTTAGAGTGGAAATAATAGATCATTATTTGGAATACACGCATTTCACGTGTGTTCTGTTTCTACAGTAATCCGTGTAAACACATTTTTAAAACAGAAACGTTTTTCATATTGTAGTAGTAAATGACAAAATGTAAGCATAAACTATATAATGTATGAAGCCTGAAGTCCAAATATCAAACACATTTACAAAAGGTACAAATATAACAGAACAAGTATGCTTTTATTCAAAAATATAACTGCAGAAAAAAGCCACCTTAGCATGCCACATTGACACATACTTACTACAACTGCCACGGTAGCATAATGGTATCAGCCGCAGACTAGTATTCAAAAGGTCATGAGTTCGGTCCCGCGCAATTCAGTTTTGAGACGTAAACTGCTGTTATTCTTACTATTTTATAATAAAAACATACATTTGATTTCAGTGTGTAACAGCCGGTGTAATTTATGATACTTGTAAAGGTTAGTTTTTTTTTATTCACTTTTCATTTTCTCAGTCGTGTTCAAGATCCTTCCCTACACCCCCACCCCCCCTCCAAATTGAGAATGCTGTTTTCACATAAAGATGTGCTATAGCTCTGCAGCGTATTTGTGACTGCATTCTCGTACCAATGCTTGCGAACTGAAGAGCCTGCGTGCACTTTTCGTGGCATTACACGTCTATTTTTTTGAGCATGCCCGTGTCGCTCAAACACAGGAACATATGTTGGTGTACAAGAATAACAAAACAAGTGCACTTTTATTCTAGACTATACGTGAAGAAAAAATAAAGCAAGTTACAGTAGGTGGTTGATACGACAGCTTGCGTGGTGCAATGCTAAGAACTACTGATTTCCGATCCGTGCTATATAAAATCATCACATTCAAATATTAACAATTCCCACACACCCTTCCTAACATTCACGACATGTGTACTTGTTACAGTGTACACATCTCTCTGTGCTATGGTTCTCATTACACTGAATGAGCACCTGACATTGTACTTTCTTCCCTATACAAATAACATTCGAGTATAGCGCGTCTCTAAATAAATCACATTCGAGCTATATCGCGTCTCCAAATAAATCACATTTGAGTTATAGCGCGTCTTTATGTGAAAAAAAGCAGTGCCAGATTGGGGGGGGTGGGGATCGTGGACGCGACTGAGAGAATGGAACTGAATTAAAAAAAAAAGCTAACCTTTATAATTATCATGCATTTACACTGGCTCTTACAGACTGACTGAAATCAAATGTATGTTTTTATTCTAAAATATATCAATACATGCAATATTATTTGAAAAAGAAGAGCATCAGATCGGGTTTGAATACACGCTGACGCTGTTACAGAAGGAGTCTGCTTATTCAGTGCAGCAGTTTCAACGCACAGTACATGCAATATTATTTGAAAAC
>JANRMT010062790.1:26234553-26276380 GCA_026402145.1 Polypterus bichir lapradei | reverse complement strand
CAGTACATCGAGCCCGCGTGCTATTGTGGTTTTGCTTGTGTGCTTCAGTAAGTTACCGTCCCCTCGCTCTTACTTTTTTACCGTTCATCTAATGAATACACTGAGTATGGCTTTACCAAAACAATCATTGATCGCGAATAAAGTATCCATTATTCATGAAGCTTCAATAGGTGATCTATCTTTCTGCGTTAACCGCATGCGTTTTCATACGTCTCAAACTAAGGGGATGCGAGGTTAAAATAAATCGAGAAGCGCGCGTACATACTTAGTGAATCCCCTCTCGGGAATCGAACCTCAGACGCGGGCGCTACAGGCGAATGCTCAACAATCGCGCCCCGGCGTGTGGTTTATCTATTTGAGCGTAGCAGTGTAATTCGGTTTTTGTTCAGCAATCTTTGGAACCGTTGCTTTTTGTCTGCGCACTGTGTCAGTTCACGTGAGCCGCTGAATATGGTTTTATATGTCACTCGCTCGCTTCTAATTGTTTCGCTGCCTTCTTAATTATATAATGCATGTTTTCTAAAGCGCGTTTTGTAGCTCTTCCTGGCTTTCTACGTAATGCGTGATTACGTGAGAGGCGTGATGATGTCATACGAAACTCCGCCCCTCCAGCTGAACTCCATTACAGTAAATGGAGAAAAATAGCTTCTAGTTATGACCATTATGCGTAGAATTTCGAAATGAAACCTGCCCAACTTTTGTAAGTAAGCTGTAAGGAATGAGCCTGCCAAATTTCAGCCTTCTACCTACACGGGAAGTTGGAGAATTAGTGATGAGTCAGTCAGTCAGTCAGTGAGTGAGTGAGTGAGGGCTTTGCCTTTTATTAGTATAGATCTACTTAAGCAAACACTAGTATGAGTTTAGCTTAAAGATTCATCCTTCTAAGATTGGCTCTTACACTATGTATCTAACTTAATATAGCCTAGTTTGTGATAGTGTGCCTTGTTACATACATGTTTAACTGTTTTCGATATTATAATAAAAATGTTAAAATGTAGAAAGTGTTCATCTGTTGGCATTGCAGTTATAATCTAGGGAACTGTAATAGAATTATGAAAGTTTCATCTATTTCTAACAAAACTACCATGCCACAACAATGTTGATGAACCATCCCACATAATTTTTGATTATAAATCACCAAATAGAATAACTTAAGAATACATATGGTCAATTTAAATATTAATATTTGAATTAAGAGGTATCTATTTTTTATGCAGCCTAAAAAGAAAAGTATACCTACAGTGTGAATATTGCAATAATTTTCTCTCAGCCCAGGTAAAGATCCTTAGAAATTGTGAATTAAGACATAGAAACCCACAATATATACAGTGTACTGTGTAACTGTATTTATAATCTTTTGTGCAAGCGAACAATGGTGCTACTGCCACTATTGACATTTACCATTATACAGTAGTAATTAATGAATATATTTTACTTATTTTACTGTGGCTTTAGAATGGTTTATAAACAAAAAAGTGCACAAAAAGTGGACAGGTATTTTTCCTCCCATAGATGTCTCCAGATGATGATGCTGTTGTGACACTGCTATGTGAATGGGCTGTGAGTTGTAAACGCTCTGGGAGACATCGTGCCATGGTCGTAGCAAAACTTCTTGAAAAGAGACAGGCTGAAATTGAGGCTGAGGTGAGTGTAAAGGATGTCATCCAAACTTCCTTGAGGACTGATGTGCTGCAAACACAGTGATGCCTTTTCTATTGTTTAAATGATGTCAGTTATAGTTTTATGATGGCAGTAGTGGGATTAAGGTTAAGATAGAATTTAAATTAAGTACGAAAGATATAATCACACTTTATAGTGAGGTTGGTGCACTACAGAAAAACATGAATTGTAATTGTATCTGAAAGTAATGGTCATTAGTAAATGTGGTATTTTACTTTTTTGACCGCAGAATATATATTCTTTTTTCACTGGTGTATAAATAGTAGGTTATAATCACTATTATACTGCCTTCTGTCATTATTTGTGATGTCAGTCAACTGTGAAAGGTTTCAAAAGATTCTTTTTAATTCATTGGGATAATATTAGATAAATATTTGTACAAAGGAAAAATGTAGCATTTTATAGAAACATTTGTTGAAAGGTATGTTTGAAATTAAACGAATGATTATGTAATTAGAAAACTGCTTACTATGTTTTATGTGTGCAGAGGTGCGGAGAATCTGAAGTTGTTGATGAGAAGGGTTCTGTTTCTTCTGGATCACTCTCTGCTGCTACTTTGCCCGTTTTCCAGGATGTCCTGCTACAGTTTTTGGATACTCAAGCACCCATGCTTAGTATGTGCTATTCATCTTATTGCAACATTAAATTATAAATATTAAATAGCTTTTTATAGTGTTTAGTGTTTTGTTTTACCTACTTTACTTTACATAAGAATATTTAATTCTTTATTTGTATAGTGGATCCTGGAAATGAGAGTGAGAGGGTGGAATTCTCAAACTTGGTACTCCTTTTCTGTGAATTGATTCGGCATGATGTTTTTTCTCATAACATCTACATGTGTACCCTCATTTCACGAGGGGACCTAGCACTAGACTATCATTTGCCACGTCCCCGCTCACCAAGTGAAGAACCAACTGATGACACAGACCGTAAGGAACAAGACCCAGGAGGCAATGGGAAACTTGAGGTATATTTCATAGAATAATGAAGCCATATTTTGGATGTAACTTTTCCATTTTTTTAGCCTTTTGAAACACAGTAAAAATAACAGACTCTACATTAGCCATATATAAAGGTGTTTCTCCTGTAAGAATATACTGAAGCCAAAATTCTAGGAGAAACAGAGGAATTTGCATGGTAATGAATAAGAAAAAATGGAGCTTGTCTCATTCCTTCAGAGCACTAGGGACTTCATTTATAAAACCTTGCTTGAATTGCTTATTTAAATTTTGTTTATGTATGCACAAAAATATTTGGATTAAAAAAACTATACACATACCACGTGCCACCCCAAGTTCCTTCATAAATCTCAAATCAATTTAAAGTGAGCATGAACTTTTAGTTACTTCCTGTCACCTGCATTCCGTAACCATATATGGCTTAAAGGTACCTTTTTGAATATTCATGATCTATTCACTATATCAATTTGACCATATTTCTGAATGTCGTCTTTACTACAAACCTTGAGTTATTACTAACTGAATTGGAGAATTGCAATAACATTCTTTTTGCTGGTTTCTCTGTGGGATTCACAAATAAAAGAAAAAACACCAAGAGAGGAACCAAGTGGTAGCTGCTGAGTGGATACTGCAAACGCAATGTACCAACATGCAATACCCAGACTCCTGCCAGTGCTGTGGGACCCACATAGAGTGGGTTGACTGACAAGGTGCTGCAGACACAAAGAGTTAATTCAGGCTGTTAATGCCTTGTGTCAAACGTCACATGAACTGACTCAGGTTGTATGCACAGAGCTGTGAAATATTAAGAACATTCTTTGTTGTTAATATTTTTGTTATTGAACTTGTAATAAAATAATTTTGCCAAGTAAGCATCAATTTTGCAATAATACTTTATTCTGTTACTATTATTACATTTGGTGTACAAAATCCAAACGTCTTTGAATTACCATTGAGCTGGTGTCCTTAGGGACAGGGTTTGGGTCATCCACATTTCAGGTAGCAGAAGCAACACTGCACAAAGATTCACAATGTGCCAAACATTTTTGGGGCTGTACTGCAGTGTGCCGCCCAACAAGTTCAAAAAGAGACATCTGTCTTTTACTGAACCAGGGGTGTTTTCTGTCACTGACCTTATGAGAGTGCCTTTCATTTTATCTCCTCTCTTGTGTTGTTTGCTGGGTTTTGAGTGGGGAGAGGACCTAGGCTTTGAAGGGGTAACTATCACCTGAAAGAAAGCTTGTACGAGTTATTAGTAATGTAGTAATCTTAATTGCAATCCTGTCAATCAAGTCTACTTCGCAAGAAGCCAACCATCACACACAGCATGACCCAAAGTCTGTTTCCCACACTACTATTTGATAAAAGTTCTGGTTTGAGCCAGGCCCAACTTGCAACAGTTTTAGACACATTTAGGCATTACATAGTAGTCATTCATTAATTGAATGAAAGTTGCTTTCCATTTACAAAAGCAAATCTGTTATGTGTTGGTGCCTTTATTGCATCATGCGTGCAGTTAAATGCACTGATTACATTTAAGAGAATTGGCAATTACTGCAGATGGCTTTTCGATCTTCCCCTGCTCACGCTGACTGTAAGGAAATTGGATGTATCTGCATAACATTTTAATTATACCTTCTCATACGGATGGTATGACATGGCTGAGGGATGACTGCAAGATTCCTGACTGGTCTGCCAGTTCATGTTGAAAAGCACCAGTTGTCCCCCAAACAAACTAATGCAGCCATTGCAAGTTATGTTGTACAAAACATAGTACATCCAGTTTATACACAAAATAGATTGGCTACACACAATTAACATTAAGCATATGTATTAGACATAGTTACTAGTGTTGAATACGACTGTATTGAGAGAAGAGGAGAATTAACTGTTATATGTGATTAGTTCAAGAACATTGGAATGTGACTGATGCATCACTGAAATGTGCAGTGAAACAAGATTTTTTGTTCACTTTATTATTTTGCTGCCTGGTATTGCTATAAAGGACTTACAGATGGTGGAAATTTGCCATTACTTTAAACCAATTTTCATGTCAAGTTCCTCTGTTATAAATCCCATCTTTTGTGTATGAAATGGCTTATGCATGTTTCAGAATGCACATGAGACCCCAGGTTTGTACAAAGGATATTGAACTTTTAGAGCTTAATCTAAGCCCTATTATTCAGCAATAGAATTGCATTAAACTAAATGTTTTGCTGCTTATGTTTTTAAAATCTGTTGTTTCTTGAGCTGCTTCTGGTGTTATTCATAATATACTGTCTGAAACCAAGGTATAGTTTCTAGATAATGTGAAGTTAATTGTAGAAGCTATTCTCTAGTATTTTTTGTGTAATTTACCTGTAGTACACATGTTCAAATTCAGTTTTACTTATTACACTAACATTTGTTTATCATGTTTCCATGTTTTTTCCACTTAGGACACTGGTCTCTCTGAGTCTATGGAGATTGAGCAAAATCCAAGTGCAATTTTTGATGATGTAGTAAGTTGTCATTATTTGAAGACTTATACTATAAAAGGCATAGTCTTACTTTTACACCTATTCCAGAATCTTGTACCATATATAACTGAGCAATCAAGGACTATGTCATTCATTATGGACAGTTTTCTTCTTTACATTGATCTCTTATTAGGTAATTTGTAAGGGTTTCAACTTTGACTGTAAGTGGCCTATTAATGTAAAATTATATGTTTAACTTGAAATGATTCATAAAATGAATGCCATGTTATTCAAATCTATAACTATTATAAATGATCCACATTTCTTTTTAAATACAGTTTTAGTGACAGAACAGTACAAAGATTTCACATGCCTTTTAATTTTAATAAGGAAAGCTAAAACACATTGCGAAGCACATATTATTTCTGCTATATGTGCTTTGATATAGTCATAGCAAATAATGACTATTCATTCCTTTTGTCCTTTTCTACTGATATTTTAGCCTATTAACTTTATTTTTATACAACTTATCAACATTATAATGTAGATGGTTAAATAGAGGGCGCCTAAGCAATTACTTTATGTACAGTACAGGCTAAATCTAAAATTTTGCTTCTGATTAAACATGCTTCTCCATTTTTCTTTATATAATAAGCAGTGTTTGTAACATTGATAATAGTATTTAAATAGATCTTCAAGGTTTGTGCAAAATGATATTACCAAATTGAACAGGCAAAGCACTAGAGAAAAATAAGCTATTTCAGCAGCTGCAAAATATTTGTGATATTTAGTTAATTTGTAGTATTTGTTTTCTCTTAAATTTCTCCACATATTCCTTACTTTTTTTTACTTCTCAAAATAGATGTTCTCTCCTCCTATGCACTGTGAATCCAAAGGCAGCCCTTCTCCTGAGAAACCTACACTGGATCATGAAGGGAAGACACCTGCTAAGGATAAGAGTGCAGATACTACATTTCCTCTAGTGTATGAACTGCCACGACACATCCAATATGCAACACATTTTCCTATTCCTCAGGTATAAAGTTGTAGACAATTTATATATGTTTATATACACATGTGTATTGGTTTTTACAGTTATAACCCTGGAGCTAACTTGAATGTAACTTTAGCATATGATAACTGTAATGAACTGTCAGTAACATCCCTGTAGGAAGGTACACTGCTTAAATATTATATATACAAATATATATATATATATATATATATACACACACACACAAATATGGTCATTAAGTTGTATATTGTTTGGTTCTTGTAAAAGATTGAGACATTTAAACTGATTTTTACAATACAAAATAATTTTTGTGAAACTCTGTATGATAAATATCATAGTGTATTTGGCATCATATTTTTGTTACTGCAGTACATGAACTAAAGAAGAAAGCTCGTAATAAAAGGTCTTTAGAAACGCAGTTAATTCAAGAAACTCAAGATAGTTTCATATCTTTATTTTCTGAAAATTATAATGTTTTGTTACCAGTTAGTACTGGCATGTTGTTCAACTCCAGCTATGCTATCCTTCTATATAAAAGCGGTCGGGATTGTCCTTCCGTCCCGTGAGTGCTACGCAGGCACGGAGTTTCACACACGCCCCATCCATTTTGCAATGCATGATGGGATTTGTAGTTTCGTTTTTCCAGGTAAAAGATGATTTTCTACTCCAGACTGTGCGATATCTTCTTCTTCTTTCTTACTATATAAAAGCGGTCGGGATTGTCCTTCCGTCCCATGAGTGGAAAGCGTAACGGTATTCCGCTTATCACAGACTTACTACTTGCAGCTTGCGGTACAAAGCGACATGATGTGAGCAGAGTTCTGGTGCTCTCATCATTCCCTTGCTTTTGTGCGTGATGCGCTGGAAAAATAGACAAAATTATGTCTCTGGAAATAATTAATGTTGATGGAGTACAAATGCCTCACCGCGTAGTAAATATCAGGGGGGTTCAAAAGGGCGACCTCAATATAGAAAAAAAGTTTAAATTTCATCACAAAAATAAACTACGAGTATTAAAGTGATACCGCTCAAATGCAATATAACCAAATTAACGAGTTTGTATAAAATATCAAATTGATCTACATATTGAATTGCCTTAAGAAGTGGTCAACTTAAAAGTCGGCCGCCTTAAAAGGCAGATCAGCCTAGTATTCACATAACAGTGAAAATTATTATAGTCAATGAGGTAGGGAGAGAATCTTTGGTTGTCAGTGATTAATGTAATTTAAATTATCCATGTTATCGTGAAAAATAATTCTTAATTTACAGTAGATCATTCCCTTCTCTAAGTGTCAGTGCAGTGATGTCAAAGTAATTGTATATAATAATCGCTCGGATGCTTATAACTCACTGACATCACCTACAGTATATTTCTGAATTTTTGTTCTTTGGTTGTATGGGTGTTTGTAGCAAAGAAATTCATATTTAGTTGTACTTGTGTCAGGAGATTTTCATGGCCAGTCTAACATTTTTTCTTTAGAACTTTAGTGATAGTAGAAGCAAGCTTTGAATCAAAATTTGCTACACAATGAAGACCTTGCCAGTGAGCATTAAGGAACTTATTTTTACAATGTAAGATACAATATTGCTGTCTACATTTGAAGTTACTCTTTTCATCATAATCAGAACCAAGAGTCCTCTTTAATAAGGGGGTATGCTTTTTTCACATTTCCTCCCCTTAAAATTTGGTTGCATTTTGTTTTTGTCATGTCATCTCAATAAGTTGAAATATTCTTTCATTCTAGCTGCTATTAAATTAAAATTCTCAGTAAAGCTTTCTTTAATATACTTAAGTGGGCATAACTTATGGTCCCAGAAGTTACCAATTTTGTTAATCAGTGGCTAACTCTTAATGTTGGAATAGTTTTTTATATAATAAATATGACTTTTCATTGTACAATATGCAAATTGTTCGCTGCTATGCTTTTGGTACATGTTTGGTAGATTAGGTTTTTGTCTGCTATCTTTTGTTATTGTGATGTCGATATTTGTCTAAAATAATAGTTGTCCATAAGCCATACTTACTTCTTGGGTCAATAACAATTTTGATTGAATTAATCTATACTGATGTTTAATACATTTGTTCCCTGGTGGCATGATGGGACAGGTATAGCAGTGACGCTTCACAAATGCATATTTCTGGGTTCAAATCTTGATCATGCTCATTGTCCCTGTACAGTTTACAAATCATCTTTGTATCTGTATGTATTTTTTTCTGCATACTTCAGTCATCCTCAAAGATATGTGTGGATATTAGGTTGATTGGCAGTTGCAAGCATGGCCCCATTTGAGTGTGAGTATGCATTTATGGGAGTGTCGAGTTGATTTCTACCTTGCTACTAGTGTTGCTCAGTTGGCTCTGGCTCTCTGCAACCCTGAAATGGATTAAGCAATCTTGATAAAATTTTGTTATTTGTTGCATGATTCCAGTTGATAATATTGACAACAACTGGTGAGTTTTCAATTTAATTGTAGTTTTCCTGTTCTTAGTACATTATATCATGCACACACTCTCATGGTTCTCTTGCCTTTTTTTAGTTTTAACAAATACATTTTTTTTGCTTCAGCCTCTTTTTTTTAAACCCTGGGTAAGTAAGTAAAATTTCAAGCCTGATTATAAAACTAGCAAAAAAGTGCCTTCAGTGCATGTTAAAAAGACAAACATGTGAGAAAAAAGTGATTGTGTATTGAAATCTTTCTTCAAAATCTAAAATAGTAAAGATGTACTTACTATTACTAAAGTTTTTAGTTTTGTACATTTGTCTGCCTTGTAGGAGGAGAGTGCCAGTCATGAGTGTAACCAGCGTCTTGTTGTTCTATATGGTGTTGGGAAGCAACGAGATGAAGCTAGGCATGCTATAAAAAAAATAACCAAAGATATACTGAAAGTGCTAAACCGGAAAAGCACAGCAGAAACAGGTAGGAAGACACCATCTGCTGAGAGAGAGAGATTATTACCTGTCATGATCTTCAACAGTGGCAGCAAAATCATCACTCCTGTGAATTGCTTAAGGTGCACCATGACTTAGATGTGCTGTACTTGTGTGCCAATCTTTTTTTTTTTTTTTTTGCTTCCAGCTCTTTCATAAATCCTTTTCCAAGCAAAACAAATTTAAGACCACAACTGATGTATTCTGAATTTCTAGATATTTACAAAGGTGTAGAAAGTACAAAAACTTTCAGATTGCATGTTTTTGACTCTTTAAAAATGTTAGTTAACCTTTTTATTTTTAAAAGGATTTAATGTGAATTTAGTATCCTTTGGCAGTTCTCTTCCAAAAATATTCTGTGCAAAATGTGTTTTGATTAGTTAATAATGAGCATATTAATTTGGTTATCATTAGGTTATTTTTCATGCTGTTGTTTTGAACTGAATTTTCAACATCCATATTATTTTTCCATGAATAATAAGATTTGTTTTTTACTCTGTATTTTTGCTGCTATGAGGTGAAGAGAGTCAGAAACGAAAGAGAAGCAAACCGGAAGCATTTCCCACAGCAGAGGACATTTTTGCTAAATTCCAACATCTTTCCCATTTTGACCAGCATCAGGTCACCTCTCAGGTGCAAAAATTGTTTTTTGATATTGTTCATAACAATGAAAATCAGTATTGCTAATCATGTTGAAGACTTCTATCATGTCTGATTGTTTTGGTTTAAAAAAAAACAAAACTATATTATATGTTGCAGGTGTCAAGGAATGTTTTAGAACAGATCACAAGCTTTGCATTGGGAATGTCCTATCATCTTCCCTTGGTTCAGCATATTCAGTTCATCTTTGACCTGATGGAATACTCCCTTAATATTAGTGGTCTCATTGATTTTGCTATTCAGGTACTTATCCTCTTTTGTAGATTTTTTTTTTTGCATTTTATGTATATATACTATATGCTTTTACATTTATTTGCATAGCAGACACTTTTATCTAAAATGACTTAGAAAAGTCGTCTACATACATACAGTAGATAGATGGATTATACATCCTCAAGTAACATCTGTTGTGGTACTATTACTGGACAAGTATCCAAAATTGATTTCCACAAGTGAAAAACTCAAAAACAAAATACAAGTAGTTAAAATTCCCAGATTTTCAAAACCTTACAGCTATTCACAAACCAAGTGAGTCTTCAAGCACTTCTTGAAGCTTCTGAATTTGATGCGGGCAGCTCATTCCACCAGCCAAGAGCTACATATGTAAAGCGGCTGGACTGAAATCTGATACTATGCAGATGCCATTCATTAGCAGATCTGAGTGGTCCAGAAAGAGCATAGGACCTTACAAGTGTCATAGATATACAGTATATACAGTAAACCCCCAAAATTCGCGGGGGTTATGTTCCTAGAGCACCCGCGAATTGTGAAAAACCGTGAATTTTGGATGTGGTTAAAAAAATGCCTGTTTTTAGTTTAAACCCTAAATATGCCCCCAAAACACTTTAATTTAATTTCAAACTCAGCTTAATACATTACCAAAAAAAAAGAATGTAAAGGTAAACCTGTATGCTGTACTGCTATGTCTCCTGTAGTGCTAGAATGTAAAGTACAGATGTTACCACTGTATGTACTGTAATTCATGGAAGCACGTTTTCATTGGCAGAAGCCTTAGAGGGTGCAGGGCGTTTCGGCGGCATCTTGGGGCTTTAACCCTTAAATGCCGCATACTTGGGGGTAAATGCATCCCTGGAAGCCAAATACTTTTTTGCTGCACTTTAAATAAACGTCACAATTCACAAAGAAAAAGTGACATTTTAATGGAACACATTTTTTTTCATGCAGAATTACTGCAACACTTATCATTGTATACACTGCTAATGAACTGTAAAAACTACTTAAAAAAACTACTGGAACAATATGTACAAGGTGCAACTGACGCCATGGATGAAATTCAGTAAATCACCGAGCCAGCTGCGCTTGAACTGGCTGCACTCAAGTACACAGAGGTAAGTGCTGATGCTTACAGGCCAGTCTAGTGCAGCGGCTCAATCCCAGGGACAGTGAGGCTGAAGGGTGTCACGCTTGGGTCACAGAACTGCACAGAAACATAGGAGATTGTAGAGACAGGAACTTTATTCAAACACTTCAAACAAACATGTCTCTTTCAGAAGTAAAACAAGCTCAGTATGCAGTTAGTTCTCGATTAAAGAATAGACAAACATCATAGGGGAGGACAACGGAAGCAGGACCCCCAGCAGGAGCAGAGGATGTCGGGGGTAAGAGAGAGAAACAAAGCAATCAGCCAAAAAGGACAGGGGCTGTTCAGGCTTTTAACTATGCGTAGCATCGCGTGAGAAGCATATCGCGCGACAGAGCAGCCGCAAGTAACCCAGCAAGTAAGGGAGTAATGTGAAAGTAGTCTTATCAGCGTTTTTTAAGAGGGTTTTTTTGAGGAGTGTCCGTCTCTTCTAGGGGTGCATTCAGCCCCCCTGCTCACAAGGGCTGGCAGTGGTCATGAGCTGGCTGCTCAACGAATGTAAAGCACTGACTGACCAGCTTCAGCGTGCTTGCAAATGGCACTGGGAAATGACTATAGCCGGTTGTGGCGGTTTAAAGGTTAAGAGGATCAAAACGGAAAACACAAGAACACTCAGCTGGAGATGCATCACAGTCAATCAGCAGCAAGGAGAAATGAATAACGGTGTAGCGGTCTGGGGCCGCTAAGATTCACACCGTCGAAGACTGTGATTTATTTATTTTTATAGCCCGACCCACACACACACACAGACAGAGACAAAAACAAAGCAAACCGGTAATCAAACAACAAATAAAGAATGTAATGAAAACAACGATACCACCCCTGTTCCCCTTTTGGTGATTTCACATTAAATACCACAAAGCACAAACAAAACACGCACAGTAAATCATGAAAAACGGCAACGGATGAAATGTAATGATGCAAATAGATAGTTCAGAGATCCGCACGCTGAATGGGAATGTAAAGATAGTCCTTACCGTTAGTTCATAAAATGGTGAAATTCGGGTGCACGGGTTCAGGAGCACTCCTTTATTTGCAGGATGGCCATGAATCCACTTACAGTCCTCATGTACACAGGCAGACGGCAGACAATCCAGACGCCAACCACGAAACGTTCAAGGACAAAACGAATGAGTACGTAACCCAACAGAAGGCAGGCAGAGAGACAGGAACTTGAAACACAAATTACAAAAACTTTTTTTTTGCTTTTGGTCACTGGCTACATTTTTAAAAGCTGCGCTGACATCCTTTGACCCCAACAGCCCCAGCACCCTCAGTAGAAGACCAATCAGAGCCACTGCAGGGACTGCTGGAAGTTGCAGTTTCAAATTCTATTGGCTACTCTCACCATTCCAAGCCGCGTTTTCCTCTACAGTTGCTTCCTGTTCTCTCTACAGTACAGTATTGCCACAAAAAAAGCCATAAAAATTGCAGAGCATATTTGTGGTTTCCCCTAAAAATTATTAATTATTATTATTATTATTATTATTAGGTTCTAAGGAAAAATCCATGAATGACTGAGGCCACGAACTCTAAACTGTGACTTCACAGTGGTCTACTGTATGTATATGTATTATTATGCAGAGTGGGTCTGCCAGACCGAAGAGACCATAGCAACATGACCCTTGAAGGACAGCTGGTCATCAATTCCCACCCAAAGGTTGCACACTGACTTGGCAAGTTTTAATGATGATGAACAGAGATCAGGAACAGAATAGACAGATGAGCTGGGAAAACAAGAAGGTGGTTCTTTGCCAGGTTGAGCTGGAGATTGTGTTCCATCATCCAGGATGTAGTATTAGTGAGACATGCAGAGATTGTAGCTGATACCGTTTTGACCTCTGGAGGGAAAATATAGCTGTGTGTCATCAGCATAGCAGTAAAAGAAAAAAACAACATAGGACTGAATGCCTAGTGAATCGTAGAGGGCCTTGCAATGACCCTTGGGACACCGCCATGCTCATGTGGTATTCCCTTGACATCTCTCCATGTTGGGACTAATGTTAAGATCTGCAGAAGAGGTAGGACTCAAACCACTTGTAGTCTGTCCAAGTGTTGCCAAGGTCAGTCTGACTAATTAGGATTGAGCAGTCTGTTCTGTAGAAAAAATGAAGAGACCTGGTTTGAGACGGAACGTTCTAGAGTTTTAGATAAAAAGGAGAGACATAAGGCTGTAATTACTTATTTCAGATGGAGCAAGAGTGGGCTTCTTGAGGAGAGGAGTTACTAGGGCTTATTTAAACAATGTGTGAAAAGTGCCTATGCTGAGAGAGGTGTTTGACTTTGAAATTTGATTTGATAATTTAACAAAACAGGGTCTAATTTGAAAAGGAATATAATATGTTAAGCAGTTTGTACTGTAAATGTTAATACATATTGTAATTGCCAAGTTTTGATTACATGCAAAAGAGATTTAAAAGAAAATAGCAAACTTTATACTGAATAGTAAATTCTTATAGTTTATTAAAATATTTGATGCATCATTAACAGAAAAATCTGAGTAGTCAAATCTAGAAGAGGATTTATTTATTTTTTTTTTATTTTTTTTTATTAATTTTATTACAATCCATACAAAGCAATCAAGTTTTTACAAAGAGAAAAATTAAGTTAAGAACAGATCGATCCCCAGAAGAGGATTTATGATAGTTCATATGTGACTTTAACACAACATTAACTATGTTTTGTAGATATAATTTTATGTTAGCAGCAAAACTACTGTGACCAAGTTGTGAAATAAAATAATTGGGTCACAAGTACAAAATTAGACAGAACTGCTGTAAAATCTTTCTTCTTAATGCATCGTTTAAAGTACTGCTGTAACATACAACCCCAATTCCAATGAAGTTGGGACGTTATGTAAAACGTAAATAAAAACAGAATACAATGATTTGCAAATCCTTTTCAACCTATATTAAATTGAATACACTACGAAGACAAGATATCTAATGTTCAAACTGATAAACTTTATTGTTGTTTTGTAAATCTTCACTCATTTTGAATTTGATGCCTGCAACACGTTCCAAAAAAGCTGGGACAGGGGCAGCAAAAGACTGGGAAAGTTGAGGAATGTTCAAAAAATACCTGTTTTGAACATTCCACAGGTGAACAGGTTAATTGGAAACAGGTGTTAGTCATGATTGGGTATAAAAGGAGCATCCCCAAAAGGCTCAGTTGTTCACAAGCAAGGATGTGGCGAGGTTCACCACTTTGTGAACAACTGCGTGGGCAAATAGTCCAGCAGTTTAAGGACAACGTTTCTCAACGTACAATTGCAAGGAATCTAGAGATTTCATCATTTACTGTCCATAATATCATCAAAAGATTCAGAGAATCTGGAGAAATCTCTGCACGTAAGTGGCAAGGCCAAATAGAAACACTGGATGCCCTTGACCATCGATCCCTCAGGCAGCACTGCATTAAAAACCGACATCATTCTGTAAAGGATATTACCATGTGGGCTCAGGAATACTTCAGAAAACCATTGTCAGTTTTCACAGTCTGTCGCTACATCTACAAGTGTAAGTTAAAATTCTACCATGCAAAGCGAAAGCCATATATCACCAACACCCAGAAATGCCGCCGGCTTCTTTGGGCCCGAGCTCATCTGAGATGGACTGACGCAAAGTGGAAAAGTGTGCTGTGGTCTGACAAGTCCACATTTCAGATTGTTTTTGGAAATCATGAATGTCGTATCCTCTGGGCCAAAGAGGAAAAGGACCATCTGGATTGTTATCGGCGCAAAGTTCAAAAGCCAGCATCTGTAATGGTATGGGGGTGTGTTAGTGCCCATGGCATGGGTAACTTACACATCTGTGAAGGCACCATTAATGCTGAAAGGTACATACAGGTTTTGGAGCAACATATGCTGCCATCTATACGACGTCTTTTTCAGGGACGTCCCTGCTTATTTTAGCAGGAGAATGCGAAGCCACATTCTGCATGTGTTACAACAGTGTGACTTCGTAGTAAAAGAGTGCGGGTACTAGACTGGCCTGCCTGCAGTCCAGACCTGTCTCCCATTGAAAATGTGTGGCGCATTATGAAGCGCAAAATACGACAACGGAGACGCTGGACTGTTGAGCAACTGAAGTTGTACATCAAGCAAGAATGGGAAATAATTCCACCTACACAGCTTCAACAATTAGTGTCCTCAGTTCCCAAATGCTTATTGAGTGTTGTTAAAAGGAAAGGTGATATAACACAGTGGTAAACATGCCCCTGTCCCAGCTTTTTTGGAACATGTTGCAGGCATCAAATTCAAAATGAGTGAAGATTTGCAAAACAACAATAAAGTTTATCAGTTTGAACATTCGATATCTTGTCTTTGTAAAGTATTCAATTGAATATAGGTTGAAAAGGATTTGTAAATCATTGTATTCTGTTTTTATTCACGTTTTACACAACGTCCCAACTTCATTGGAATTGGAGTTGTAGATATTAAACTTATTTTATAAATATGTTTACTTGAGGAACACATGCAATTTACGCTGTAAAGAAATGTTCAAATGTTTGTATTTCAAGGATGCTCTAAATTCAATTTTTATTTTTTTTTCTTAGTGGCAAATTGTTGTGTAGAAGGTCTAAATTACAGTGCTTGCAAAAGTATTCGGCCCCCTTGAACTTTTCCACATTTTGACACATTACAGCCACAAACATGAATCAATTTTATTGGAATTCCACGTGAAAGACCAATACAAAGTGGTGTACACGTGAGAAGTGGAACGAAAATCATACATGATTCCAAACATTTTTTACAAATAAATAACTGAAAAGTGAGGTGTGCGTAATTATTCAGCCCCCTGAGTCAATACTTTGTAGAACCACCTTTTGCTGCAATTACAGCTGCCAGTCTTTTAGGGTATGTCTCTACCAGCTTTGCACATCTAGAGACTGAAATCCTTGCCCATTCTTCTTTGCAAAACAGCTCCAGCTCAGTCAGATTAAATGGACAGCGTTTGTGAACAGAAGTTTTCAGATCTTGCCACAGATTCTCGATTGGATTTAGATCTGGACTTTGACAGGGCCATTCTAACACATGGATATGTTTTGTTTTAAACCATTCCATTGTTGCCCTGGCTTGTTTAGGGTCGTTGTCCTGCTGGAAGATGAACCTCCGCCCCAGTCTCAAGTCTTTTGCAGACTCCAAGAGGTTTTCTTCCAAGATTGCCCTGTGTTTGGCTCCATCCATCTTCCCATCAACTCTGACCAGCTTCCCTGTCCCTGCTGAAGAGAAGCACCCCCAGAGCATGATGCTGCCACCACCATATTTGACAGTGGGGATGGTGTGTTCAGAGTGATGTGCAGTGTTAGTTTTCCACCACACATAGCGTTTTGAATTTTGGCCAAAAAGTTCCATTTTGGTCTCATCTGACCAGAGCACTTTCTTCCACATGTTTGCTGTGTCCCCCACATGGCTTGTGGCAAACTGCAAACGTGACTTCTTATGGTTTTCTGTTAACAATGGCTTTCTTCTTGCCACTCTTCCATAAAGGCCAACTTTGTGCATTGCATGACTAATAGTTGTCCTATGGACAGATTCCCCCACCTGAGCTGTAGATCTCTGCAGCTCGTCCAGAGTCACCATGGGCCTCTTGGCTACATTTCTGATCAGTGCTCTCCTTGTTCGGCCTGTGAGTTTAGGTGGACGGCCTTGTCTTGGTAGGTTTACAGTTGTGCCATACTCCTTCCATTTCTGAATGATCGCTTGAACAGTGCTCCGTGGGATGTTCAAGGCTTTGGATATCTTTTTGTAGCCTAAGCCTGCTTTAAATTTCTCAATAACTTTATCCCTGCCCTGTCTGGTGTGTTCTTTGGACTTCATGGTGTTGTTGCTCCCAATATTCTCTTAGACAACCTCTGAGGCCGTCACAGAGCAGCTGTATTTGTACTGACATTAGATTACACACAGGTGCACTCTATTTAGTCATTAGCACTCATCAGGCAATGTCTATGGGCAACTGACTGCACTCAGACCAAAGAGGGCTGAATAATTATGCACACCCCACTTTGCAGTTATTTATTTGTAAAAAATGTTTGGAATCATGTATGATTTTCGTTCCACTTCTCAAGTGTACACCACTTTGTATTGGTCTTTCACGTGGAATTCCAATGAAATTGATTCATGTTTGTGGCTGTAATGTGACAAAATGTGGAAAAGTTCAAGGGGGCCGAATACTTTTGCAAGCCACTGTATATGGCAAGAGATAAATTGATAACTTTGGTATCATCCAGGACCTGTTTTAATAAGATTGATATTTCTGACTTCTTTTCCTGTTGGTTTTAAAAGTACTTTCCCTGTAGCACTGTACTCAAGGCAGACTATAGCTTTAGATAGGTTGTCACTACATTATAGGGCAGCCACACATACTCCCACTCTTATCCTCTACACTGTGCCCAAGGAACACCAGCTACCCTATCTGACGTGTCTTTGGATGAAAACCTATGGAGAAATGGGGAGAGTGATAGTGTTTGAGATTTTATTTTAATATACTATGCATTGTGACTTTATTTTGCCATCATATTTGAACCTAATTGGTAAAACTTTCACTTATACTTTTGAAATAAAATACCATTATAGACCTAATAAGAAAAATTCTTGACAACTTATCCACACCAGCATTTTTCTTCTGGTGTAGAAATGAAATTGTCTACAGTACATAACACATTGGAACATTGACAAACCTTTGCCTGGGATAATAACTTGTCAGATTACCTTATACCTTAAAGGATGAGTTTTGAAGTATTTTTTAACAGTTGGGGAATACATTGATTTGCCTGAGAAATGTGTATTGTTTGGTGATGCATTATTTATAAATTACAAAAAAAGTCTCCCTCCATAGCTTATAATATTGGTCTAGGAGAGACATAAGGAGGAAAATAGCCTAAAGTTGGTGCAGCTCAAAACAACTGGTGATATGTGAAGTAATGCCTAATGAGGACAAATGTCTTTGCCACAGAAAGTGGAACTAACCTACTGCTGCCACAGTTGGAAAAGCACAAGCATTTCTGGAAGGCAAGTTTCTGCTTTCCAAATGTCTTCAAATAGGGTGTTTACATCTAATTTAAATAATGCAATAAGACAATTTAATGGATACTATAGGCATTATTTTTTAACTTCATTTGAACCTTAGCTTTTGTCATACTGCCTAATATTTATATAAAGTTCACTCATTCTAGTTGCTGTGAACAGAGAAGTATACACAAGTCTACTTCCCACAGAATAGATAATGGAAAGAATCTTTGATTAAAAATTAATTACTTTAAGGTTTGTTTTTCTGTCATAAAAATATCTCAGAAACACCAAAGGCGTGTAATCTGAAGTCAACTCCTTTGCCACTTCCAAATGGATCTATTGGTAAGTTTTAAGGCTTTTTTTCCCCACATTTTCTTTGGTGCCACAGCGCTTTAATTTCAGCTTGGGATTGTGGAATCAAATCTATTTAAAATCCTTCATAATTTAATTCAGTGAAATTGGGAAATCCTGATCCCATTTTACAGACAGAAAGTTCTTTTATCATTGTCAGTATTATACCATAATGAAATTAGTTCATAAGCAAAACACATGATTCATACATACTTGGAGAGTTTGATAATGTGACCAATCATCTGTGAGTAGCTGTCATTTTAACTTGTAATGCAATTCATTTGAATAAGGGAATGAGAAGTAAAAAAGTGATCTATTTCACATTATTATAGCACCTTACATAGCCCTCTATAAAGGAACATTTGCTTCACATTCATCCTCTGAACCTAATAAAACTTGGCTACAATTGCCTGTCCAACCATCTGACTGTTTTCTAACTACCCTGTATTGTTCAGGGTCGCCAGGAGACTATTGCTTTGTACCCTCCCCCACCATAGCGTCAGCTTTATATACATCAAACATTTCGATCTTTGGTTTTTGACTTTGGACTAAGGTCCCTTGATACCGAAAACATTGATATCTCAATGATGTGTGTGTCACAGTTTGTTGAGGACAGTCCAAATTTTTACAGCTGCAAGGAGAATAGAGGGTGATCCATGCATCACTCACCCACATTTACTCATATGGTGACAATTTAGAGACATTAGAAGAGTCTAACTTGTCTTTAGGATGTGGGAGAAAAGCAATAGTATCTGGAGAAAGTCCTCACATGCAATGCAGCTGCAGCTTTAGCAATAAAAATTGAGGTACATACTAAACGAATCTCTGTACCTGTGGCTAATCTACAATGCTGACAAAATGAGCTGCTCATTATAGTTGTCTTGGCGTAAAATGTTTTTAGTCATCTACATTAAGCATAAATTTGCGTGGCTTGGTTTATAAATACTTGATAGCATTGAACATAGTAACAGCACGTATAATATGCATTTGTATATTGTATTAATAAATGGGATGCTGTCTTTATTTTTGAGTAATTATTGCAGTTAAGTTCAAATCCCCGGTTAGTATATAGGCAAAGGCAATAAGAATGTGTGATCATTTATGAGAAACATATTGAAAATAACAGAGCAAAGGCTGTTTTATAGGAATTCTGAAATAGTGGATTAATTTTCAGTTAACAAATTTGATTTCACAAAGGTAGCCTTGAAATTGATGCATATATGAAACGAGGGATACATTTGGAAAATTGATGCATCAGGAATTTGATACATTTGAAATTTGAACAAATTATGTTAACTGTTAAGTATCGCTCTTACGTAAGCGTTTTTAATGAATAAACGTTTTCTCCATAAACTGATCAGGCATAAATCTCTCAACAGCAAATATCACAAATCTGAAAAAGTGAATTTCTGACAAGCCTACTCTGTGCATTTCAGTCCTTTTTAACACAATGGGACACCACCATATTTCAATGATTTTTGTGTAATTTTCAATAAACCCACAATTCAATCAAAAGCATTAATGGTATTTTTACATAACCAAAGGGTGTCTTCTTTCTAATAAAATGTAAATTTCCATGTCTTCTGCTGCCTTTCATAGTAAAATATGCGATTTGCACATGTATATGCTGAAGGTGAGCAGTGCGTCAAAGCTTAATGGTTCTACTTTTATCAAAGATCACACCTTACGTTTTTTCTTGGAAATACTAAATATGTATTATTGGGCTAAAGGGGTCAATTCTCATCAAAACTTTGTCTTAAGTAACATGGTTTTGAGATGTCATACATGTAGCACTTATAGCAGTTCAGCATCCATCATTGACTAATTTCTTGGCAGATCTGCTTATTTGGTTTTAGGGTTTTTGAACCAATCCTTATAGTATTGGGCTTGAGGAAGAAACCAATCCTGGATAAGTCCCCTTTCCTTCAAAAGATTCAATAAACAGGCATGGCAAATGTTAAATTAATTAGGAGATTTATTTAAATTATTAGTATTAGCACTTGTTTTGCACGGTAATGTAAACCATTAGCAAAGCCCTGCATTGTTTTGCACATGAACCTCTACCCATTTGTATTCTGAACCCAGGATAACAGGGAGACAAATTCAATCTCTGCAGAGACCACCCTCAGATGTCAGTCCATCACAAGAAATCCATGTACCAGCACTCATTTATATAGTACAGGTTTACCATTACTAGTCATTTTAACAAGCATATCTTGGAGATTTGGAAGTTGTCGTCTTCATTTTTCAGCTGCTCCTGTAAATATCCTAGCTATGCTTGAACCCAATCAGCAACCATTTCAGCACCGTGCTACCAGTACCCATGATACAAGAATTTTGTGAGACATACATAAGTACACATTTGGTTATATAATCTATGTAATTGGAATGCCAGTTTGTGTCTATTCACTTTACCTGCACTGTCTGCAAAGACTAATTGTAAGCATTTAATGTTGTGTAAAATATTATTTTTTCACCTTTTTAATTATCATTAAAGGATAGAAAAACTCTGCATATGTTTTTCAAGTTTTATTCTTTGTGTTTATATTTTGCAGCTGTTGAATGAACTCAGCCTTGTGGAAGCTGAGCTCCTTCTGAAGTCGTCTAGCTTGGTTGGCAGTTACACAACTGGCTTGTGTTTATGTATAGTGGCTGTGCTACGTCGTTACCATTCCTGCCTGATCCTCAATCCAGACCAGACGGCACAAGTTTTTGATGGGTGAGGCACATTAACAGCAATTTAAGTTTTCACTGAATTTAAGAAAAGATAGAAACGGCTATTAATTAATCTAGATGTAAACAAATTCTATCAACTATTTTCCATTTTCAGTATTTTTTATTTTCTATAGTTTTTATGCTTCTGTTTACTTGAGTCTTATTACAACTAGTACTTCAACCCAAATATAAATTCTTTGTAGTGCGAAAACACTTGCATGGTTTGAAAGTGATTACACCTGTGTAGGGCAGATTTTATATGGGTTTAACTTAATTAAAAAAATAATAATAATGAAATATTTTTCGTACATTCATACTTTTCTTCAAGTAATTAAAACAATTATTCATGGTAGTACATAAGGTGAATAGTTGTCTTTATTTATTTTAAAATTGTCCTCTTATTCTGCCTGTTGTCTTTTGCAGCCTTCACTGTAGTTATTACTTACACAGGTCTGCTCTAATGTAAAGCAATAAGAATAGAAACAGCTACACTTGTTAGTATCTAGCTTCAAAAAAAGTTTTTAACAACTATTCATTTGGTCTTTTATCCATTTACCTTAAATGCCTTTTTCTTCCAAACTACTTTTCCATTTCGGTATCTTCAGTTATGCTTCACGTTGTACCATCAATAAGTGACTGAATCACCATAATAAAAAAGTTCCCATGGCAGTCATTCACATATATATTTGGTCACCTTTGTTACTATTATTTAAAATCATGGCCTCAGACTGGATTTCTTGTGCAGTCCCACCTTCACATTAAAACTCAGTTTCCCCATTTGCTCTCCTGAGCACTATTTGTAGTTTCTCACCACTGACTCTTAACTATTCCTCCACACCTAACTTTCTCAAAGCCTCTTGCAGCACCTTGATAAATGATTTGTCCAGATATACATATGCAAATGCAGCTTTCTTCTTTCATCTAATGCTTTTCCTTTCCCCAGCATGAAATCAAACTGTTTTTTTAAACATTTTACCAATTTCTTTTGCTAGCAGTTTTTCAGCCACTTTTATTACCTTAAAATGTTGATCCTCGATGTGACCCACTCTCCCAATTTATTATGCTTCTCTGTGTATATTTAGAATGAACACATTTATTTTCCAGTCTTCAGGAGTCCTCCCTTCACACACAATCATGTTGTACAGGTCTGTCTACCATTTAGCTCCAGAACCTTCTGTTGTCTTCAGCTTTTCCTTTTTTCAATTTTTTCAGCTATTTTGCAACCTCCTATTTTAAAAATATTTATCTTGGTCCCTCTGTCACTTAACATAATGAACATCATTATCCTCTTCATTATCCTCATTCAGTAACTTCTTCATGTGTTTTTTGCAGATATCTTTACATTCATTACTATCATTCACAATGCCCCAATAAGTATTTTTGAAGCATATCACAACTATTGATTTCTATCTTTCATTTGCTGTCATGCAATGTGATTAAATTTTTTTTTGTACAATATACAATTATCATGGGAGTGGAATAGGTTATTCTTAGCCAGTCTACTGCAGTAATTGCAGTGGAAAATGTGGTTAACATCCACTTCTGCATGGGGAAAAAAATACTGTTGAATACTGTGAAACTGGTATAATTTTGAAAAATACCGTGATATAGAATTTTGGTCATACCGCCCAGCCCTACCCCCCACCCATTTTTCCCCTTTTCTTTGCATCTAGAAACCTTTTGGGGCATATGTTGAAACTTTTATTAAGCAGTTGCTTACTAACAATAATCTTAGCAACTACAACATGCTAGTCTTACGAGGCCAGACATGATTAACACACATCTTGGGACCCCAATTCCCTCGAGTTGTGCATTTTAAACGTTTGTGGTTGCAGTCTCCCAGTTATACACATATATTAGAAAACTACGAAAAAGAAACTGAATACAAGACTTGAGAGGAAATAGGTAAAATTGCTGTTATCAATGCAAGAACTCCGTACCTTAAGCTTAATGATTAATTTATATATCTTGCTGTCATTTTGACTATTGTGTCACAACATGGCATAACAGCAGCACATAGTCTTTCAGTGACCTCATTTTTTAATTTTAATTGGTGTGTGTTTTACAAAGAAAATGGAAAATACAAATACCCACTGAAGAGTTAATTGAACACCATTGCATGTATACAGACCAGCCAAGGTTATTTTTCATCTTTAATTGCAATCATCATCTGCTAACAAAAGGAAAATGTAAAATACATATCATTAAATTGGTTAATACAAACATTTTAACAGAGTTACCGTTAGGTTTTGTTTCTTAAACACTAACATAATATGATAATTCTATAAAGATTCAATACAGAACAAGGAAACAGCATATTAATGTTGTAATGAAAGTATATCTGTATTACAAAATATTAAAAATTCATTATTAGTTTACTTCACACCACTAGCCCTTAGGTAGTACCACATTTCCAGTGAAATAACACAAATGCCTGAAGATACTCTGCAAGATTTTTATGTCACAGTACCAGAACTTAGTTTTTCCAGTGTAAAAGCTTGTATAGACTCCACTTAAGTTGTTATTGTTAAGAAATGTGGCTATACAAACTATTGAAGTGTTTGAATATTTATACAAGCATATTTTCTTTTTCTTCTAAATATATATACACAGTGGAACCTCAGTTCACGACCATAATTCGTTCCAAAACTCAGTTTCCCCCATAGGATTGTATGTAAATACAATTAATCCGTTCCAGACCGTACAAACTGTATGTAAATATATATTTTTTTTAGTTTTTAAGCACAAATATACAACCCCAATTCCAATGAAGTTGGGACATTGTGTAAAACGTAAATAAAAACAGAATACAATGATTTGCAAATCTTTTTCAACCTATATTCAATTGAATACATTATAAAGACAAGATATCGAATGTTCAAACTGATAAACTTTATTGTTGTTTTGCAAATCTTCACTCATTTTGAATTTGATGCCTGCAGCCTGTTCCAAAAAAGCTGGGACAGGGGCATGTTTACCACTGTGTTATATCACCTCTCCTTTTAACAACACTCAATAAGCATTTGGGAACTGAGGACACTAATTGTTGAAGCTGTGTAGGTGGAATTATTTCCCATTCTTGCTTGATATACAACTTCAATTGCTCAACAGTTCCGGGGTCTACGTTGTCGTATTTTGCGCTTCATAATGTGCCACACATTTTCAATGGGAGACAGGTCTGGACTGCAGGCAGGCCAGTCTAGTACCCGCACTCTTTTACTACGAAGTCACGCTGTTGTAGCACATGCAGAATGTGGCTTCGCATTGTCCTGCTGAAATAAGCAGGGACGTCCCTGAAAAAGACGTCGCTTGGATGGCAGCATATGTTGCTCCAAAACCTGTATGTACCTTTCAGCATTAATGGTGCCTTCAGATATGGAAGTTACCCATGCCATGGGCACTAACACACCCCCATACCATCACAGATGCTGGCTTTTGAACTTTGCACTGATAACAGTCTGGATGGTCCTTTTCCTGTTTGGCCCGGAGGACACGACGTCCATGATTTCCAAAAACAGTTTGAAATGTGGACTCGTCAGACCACAGCACACTTTTCCACTTTGCATCAGTCCATCTCAGATGAGCTCGGGCCCAGAGAAACCGGCGGCGTTTCTGGGTGTTGTTGATATATGGCTTTCCGAGTTTTAACTTGCATTTGTAGATGTAGTGACGAACTGTGTTAACTGACATTGGTTTTCTGAAGTATTCCTGAGCCCACGTGGTAATATCCTTTACAGAATGATGTCAGTTTTTAAAGCAGTGCAGCCTGAGGGATCGAAGGTCACAGCATCCAGTGTTGGTATTTGGCCTTGCCGCTTACATGCAGAGATTTCTCCAGATTCTCTGAATCTTTTGATGATATTATGGACAGCAGATGATAAAATCCCTAGATTCCTTGCAATTATACGTTGAGAAACGTTGTTCTTAAACTGCTGGACTATTTGCCCACGCAGTTGTTCACAAAGTGGTGAACCTCGTCCCATCCTTGCTTGTGAATGACTGAGCCTTTTGGGGATGCTCCTTTTATACCCAATCATGACAAACACCTGTTTCCAATTAACCTGTTCACCTGTGGAATTTTCAAAACAGGTGTTTTTCGAACATTCCTCAACTTTCCCAGTCTTTTGCTGCCCCTGTCCCAGCTTTTTTGGAACGTGTTGCAGGCATCAAATTCAAAATGAGTGAAGATTTGCAAAACAACAATAAAGTTTATCAGTTTGAACATTTGATATCTTGTCTTTGTAGTGTATTCAATTGAATATAGGTTGAAAAGGATTTGCAAATTATTGTATTCTGTTTTTATTTACGTTTTACACAACGTCCCAACTTCATTGGAATTGGGGTTGTAGTTAATTATACTGTAGAATGCACAGCGTAATAGTAAACTAAATGTAAAAACATTGAATAACACTGAGTAAACCTTGAACAACAGAGAAAACTAACACTGCAATAGTTCGCGCTATAGTGCTAGGAACCGCTCGCTAAAAACACTTTTTTTTTTTTTTTTTTTAAATGAGCTTTAAGCACAGGGAAAAAAATGGAAATTTGAAAAATCTGTAATTTAATAAACCACCAAGAAAAGTAACATTGCCACAGTGCACGCTATGAACTGATCGCTGTAAACAGAACTGAAAACAAAAACAAGCCTTTTCTACGTTATGCGTCCAGCCCTCCCTCCCTCTCTCTCTTGCTCGCTCGCTCTCTCTCTCTTTCGTGTGTGCGTGTGTCTCTCTTTCTCTCTTTCGCGAGCCTGGAGCCCCTGTGTGTGCCTCTCTCTTGCGTGCCTATGTGTGTGTGTGCCTCTCTCTCCCGCGCCTGTGTGTGTGTGTGTGTCTCTTTCGCGCCTGTGTGTGTGTGTCGCGCTCGCTCGCTGCACAGGAAATGCACAGGGAGAGACTGAACATGTACAAACCGAAAGGGAAACTGGCTTGTTCGTATACCAAGTGTGTGGTCGTGAACCGAGGCAAAAGTTTGGCAAACTTTTTGGTCGTAAACTGATTTGTACGTGTACCGAGACGTTCGTGAACCGAGGTTCCACTGTACTGTACTAACCATGTAAGCTCGTGCTGTAAAAAGCCCAGCTCCTAGGAACTATTGAAATTGTCAGAAAAAAATGGAAATGTAGATATATCAGGTAATTGAAAGGAACTACTCTAGGCATCTATCTCTTAGGAGGATTCATTTTGTCGACGTGCTCACATCACTTGTGCATTAGTGGCGGGAGGAAAAATAAAAGGGATACTGATTTGTTATCAGCTAAGCAACTTTATTTTTCTTCTGAGGTTTCGTTTTGCCGATCTGCTGGCCTTGCTTGTGTTATTAGTGGATTTGCGAGTTATCTGTTTCCTTGGAGGTGGAGCCATTACCCCGACTCCACCTCTCTCTTTCGGGCCAGACAGACACACACTTCCATGCGTAGACATTTATATAGATATATAAAACTATTTTGACTGTCTTCTGAAATAAAAGCAAAGAAAAAGTTACTAAGTACAATTTGAATTTTTGGATCTGAAAAATTTAGCAAGGCATTGGGTGTACATGTTTAAAATTTCTCTAAAGTCTTATGCACAGATTTCTACAAACGTCCTGGTTGGTAATACGCTTTCAAGAACACTGGCAGAATAGACAATAATACAAAGTTTATCAACATCAAATAGAAAGTGTTTTAAAGTTGCCAGAAATCTGTGCTAGCAAATGTATCTTTGTGTTGGAAAATGCAGCAAAATGTATTGCTTTTGAAAAACAGTTCTGGATAATGTTGATCTGGCAGACCCAAATACCTCCTGTTGCAGTCATATAATAAAGATTCTTCTTCTTTTTTGTTTTTTGCTTATGTCATCTATAATTATTGCTTAAGCATATTGATGTCTTTTCTTCTAGGCTTCGGATTGTGGTAAAGCATGGAGTTAATCCTGCTGACTGCTCTTCTGCTGAACGATGTATTCTTGCATATTTATATGACCTCTACACATCCTGCAGCCACCTTAAGAGTAAATTTGGTGAGATTTTCAGGTAAAGCATTTTTAAGTGGCAGAAAAAGATTAGGATTGTATTTTTTTATTTAGTCCTTCAAGTTTATGAAGAATGCTGAATTTTAACATATAAATGAATTTGTGTTTCAAAAGGTTTTATCTTTAACTATAATGCAATGCTATAGTATTCCCTTGATTCCAGGTTTAGATTTTTGAATTTTATATACAGTTTGTGTAATAGTAGTATGTTTACCAAGGTAAAGCACAGGAGTCCAAGCACATTTGTTCATATGATTCCAGTCTGTCCTAAATACAGTTAGTCTAAAAGAAATATGCATCAGAAAGTTGAGTGGAAGTTTAGAAATGCTAAATACACTATACAATCTATGTATTCATTGTCTGCTTATTATATTTATAATTAACTTTGCAGTTGCTGTTGGGCTTTTTCCATTCAAAGGTTTTGGAACATTTCCAGAGTCCATGATACTAGCCCACCCCTACTTACCCATGGTCTAGGGTCATCTCCACTAGTTGTAGCATACCCTCCAGAGTCACCAGCGCTTTAGAGTAGTTGTGCACTGATTATGATATGTAATTTCTTTGGCAGAATATCAGCCAACTCTGATTCCACTTGCTGATTTCAGTGAACTATTGTCTGCAACTGTAACTCAAGTAATTCAGATCAATAAAGCAATGCTAAACTTTGGAAATTTCATGCTATTATTATAATATAGTAAACTGTGCAGTCCTAAAATTATAAATAGTAAATCTTAACTGCACTTATTTGAATTCAGGTACAATTTTAGCTTTCTGTATTTATGTTTTGCTTACGGCTTGCACATTTTAACGCAAACTTTTTTTGTTCAAGCACATGTAGCAGTCATTTACACAGATAATGCACCCTCCCTCCTTTAGGCTGCGGTGGAAAGTGATTCACGTGAGTCCATACAGAATAAAGTAGTAGTGTATGCTCATGTGCAAGTAATTCATCTATTTGAGTACATCTTGCCCCACACCATCATTCTAATTTAATTTGCTCAATTTCTTAATAGCAAGCTGAAACAAAAAAAAAAAAATAATCCCCATGTGCCTTGCTCATTTCAAAGTGTCAGACATTTGATTAGTTGTTATTAGAACATAACTTGTATAAAATAACTGAAGACCTTTATGTGAAAACAAGAACTGAACACTGTTTATAACTGATTATTGTGCTGTGACTTTCCTAAAAACAAATAGAAAGACACAAAATCAGTAACTTTCTTTAAATTTTTTCTTAGTGTCCTCCATCTTATGGCACACAGTGAAACAGGTTAGTAAAAATAGAGAGCTTAAGCACCTAGCACCAATCACAAAACATTAAGCTTATAGTGTTCATAACAAACCTCTTTCCAAAATTAAGCAGTAAACAGCTACACATATACTACCAAAACAACAACATAATCTAGTCTCTGCTCTAGCTTAGAAATACTACAATCTGATGAATAAGATATATAACGCTATTTGTTGTTAAAATGTGGGTACACATGTAATCATATTTATCATACAATATTGCATGCAATACAAAATATCCCACCAACTAAAAATATGTCATTCTTTAATATTTAGAGTATTAAGATTTTGGGTAATGTTGTGTAGAGGCACTGTTCATGTGTATGTTTTCGTATGTTCATTCGTGCTGGACAGCTTTCAACCCCATTGTAATAATTCTGTAAAAGTGTCACAGCAGTATGCTATATTTAAAATTGCAAGCACCAGCTTTCTTCATCATCAGTATAAAGCACATATATCGAAGTTAGGACCTTAACTGTGTGACTTTTTGAACCCTGATTGTTGCCTTTAGAAATAATCCAAGTTTTGTTGTTTATAGCGTCAGTGTTGTCACCTGCGCAGAGTGCAGTGAAATACTTACTTACATTTGCTAATCAACATTTAGTACATTTCCATTCTCCGGTGTCATGATTAGTTTGTATATGTTCCTTAATTGAAACTTTTCTCTCTGAAAATTTCAGAACAGTCATGCCTCACAATGTTAAATGAAAATGTTCTGAAAATAGGTCATGCCTCTGTCTACTCAAATGGAGCTTGTTTAATGAAACAAAATTAAAGATTAAAGGATAAGTGTGGTATTTTTCAAGTCAAAGTTATTTCTTCACAATCAAGGTGTATATTAATTTGCCACATAAAACTGTTTTCTAAAGTGAATTTTTTTTTAAAATAAATTTTAAGAGATACTGGTTTACATTGATAGAGTATTGTTTTAACAATACTTTTGCTTCATACTTTTCTTTTAGTAATGCAACTGAGGAATATGCTTGAAAGGAAACAAAACATTTATTTTTTTATAATATAGCCATTGTAATTTGTCTGTTTATGACTCCAATGTAATTATAATAATAATCCTCTTCCTGTGTCCCAGGACGGTATTGATTTTCGTATTTGGGTTCTCATTAAAAAGTTTAAGAACTCCTGAACTAGAGAATGCAAAGAGGAACCATGCTTTTAGGAATGCAGTGAAGCGTGCTATAGACTTTTTTTGTGGGACAATCCCCCCCACCCCTTCTGTGCTCTTTAAAATCTGCGGTGGAAAATCATCATTCACTCCCTGTTCTTCTCTTTGACAGCAAATTTCGATGCACTGGAGAATTCAAAGGGAAAAAGTAGCTTGTAGAAAAGTAGGGAGGTGCGTAATTATGTGGGGTAACTGGTGCAGCACACATTTATATGGCACACTGGGTAGAGTTGCAATTGTTCAACCCGATGGGGAAATGGGATTTATGGGGAGTTATCCTTTATTTGCTTTAGTACCATTTCAGTACTGGTACCGTGGTCTGAAGGCCAGTATAAATACCAAAGTCAAGTTTTAATACTAATCCAACATTATTGTGAAGAAGTAACTTTGATTTGAAAAATACCAAACTTATATATTTAGCAGATCTAGTTTTGGAAAATAAAGTTCTGCTAACAAAGAAATTGTAAAATCCAACTAGATAAAGTACACTTATTTTCTAGAGAAATGTATATGCTACAGATAAAAACAGAGCAGCAAGGACACAACAACACATCTAATACATTGTCTTTAGTAGTGATATACTAATTTACTATAAATGTTCATATGAAAATAGCAAACTGCTTAAATGAAACTTCACTGGAAGCAACATATCCACCAATTGTGGCTGTTTATTAATGACTCACTTAAACTCCCTTAGGCAAACTTGTATGGATCCAAGTGTATCATTCACAGAAGGTTGGTTATGAGATGATGAAATTTTATTATGAGAAATGTCAAGTAATTGGGTCAGTAGTCACTGAAGCAGCATACCATGGATTTCTTTGGAAAATGAATTATCATAATGAGTCACCCTCTTTAATCCATTTAGAAATTTGGTCTATGTAATTAAGATTAAAAGGTCAGTGAGAATAGTAGCAAGCTTACTGACACAGATCTTAAGTATACTTCACCTGCATAGACAAGGTCAGTTCCAGGCTTTTCCTGTTATATGTGCTATGAAACAGCCTTTCATCAAGATTTCAAATAATAAACCAGCAGCTGAAGTTCGGCCTGTTGCTTCCTCTTGTTTTGTACTTCAGACTGGTATGATAGAATTCATTTGGTTTTCTTCTTATTGTGGAATTATCTGTAGTAGTGATGAGTAAACCCCACAGATTTCATTTTTCTGCAAGTTTGGCAAAATTGTGGAAATATTTGGAAACTTTGCTGAACCTGGCAAAGTGCCTTGAAGTCAATGGGAAGGAGGAACATATCTAGTTTTGAGCAGATTGTAATGGTGCAGTTATCTTTTAAGTGTCCCTGAGGGCTAGGGAAGCGTTTGGCAATTATAGTGATCTGAATATTGTGGTGAAAATATGTCCTGAGCTGTGAAGGAGCAGTGCTAGCCACTGTATAACAGTGCCTTAAACAACAAAAGCGGTAGATAAAATAACCACAAGCAAAATGCAACAGATGGCCACAAACTAGCAATAAGTGTGTGTGTGCATAATCATTACACTCTCCGAGTTCCAATCTTCAGAGTACTGCTTGACCATTGGACTGGCTTGTTCCATTTTTTAAAGCATGGCTTCACACAGCTGGCACATCTTTTTTGTTTCCAATCTGTCTCTGCAGATGCTTCATATTTTTTTCTTCCAGAGATGGAAACACCTTATAAATAGTAATAAATCTTATTATTATTTCACAGGGTTTCATGTGTGTTCTTACTCTGGGAGGGGGAGGGCACCTTTAAGGTTTGTTTTTCCTTGGTACCAAGGTCCGCGAGTAAATTGGGCATGCATTCAGCCTGTGACCCCTTCCCTTAGATGGACCTAGCACGTGGCTGGTGAGTAGGCTGGGGTTCTTGTTGGTAGGATTTGAAGATCTCTTTGCACAATTTCATACCGTCGTCACCCGGTTTGATCTTGATGAATGCCAGTTTGTATTGGCACACTCAGAGAGCCTTTAAAGCAAGGGATCACCATTATACTTGAGTGTGGGGTGGGATTGGTTGTAAGGATGGCTGTGCCTGTCTCTACCTGATCTGTGCTATATAGCAAGTAGCAAAACCTGCTTAATCCAGCAGAGAAGATCTAATGCAGTGTTTCCCAAACTTGGTCCTGGTGGACCCCTGTGGCTGCAGGTTTTTGTTCCAACTGGATTCCTAATCAGTGACAACACCTGATAGCACTGATCTCATTTAATTAGCTGGTATTTTTTTTCTTTTATTTGACACTAGCAAAATACCCGTGCTTCGCGGCGGCTAAGTACTGCCTTAAAATTTTTATTAAGAAGAAAATGAAACCTTTTTAAACTGAGGGAAAATATACCAATAATTATTTGTTAAGGATCTCTTTGTATACCACATTGTCAGTTCGACCCTCTGGTTGTAATATGACCAAGCTGTGCGCTGAGCCTACTCTTGAGCATGCAACGTACAGTTGGCCATGTGAAAAGTAATCTTGTCTCAAATCTCACAGCTTGGATTGCTGCTGTCATAATCGGTTTGAGTTTCATGGTTTGTTTCAATTATAACAGTATTTGCAGGACTTGTTTTGAAGTGACATTCGGCATCTGTCAAGCGTTGTAAGCACACAACCGGTTTCATTGATAACTTCACATCCAGCTTTTGGGAGTTTAAACATTCATAAACATCAAAGTGTCCACTACTGAAATCGTCACCTGTGAATCTAAGATGTTTAAGAGGCATTGGCGGTTGTCGAAAGGTGTAAAATATTTGGCCATTTCCGTACATTTGAAAGTGACAACCGAACAATTCAGCGGCAGCCATCAACTCACATGCAGAACCATAGGTGAAGGGCTTAAGCATTTCACTCTTATAGTTTTCCTGTGTAGTATAATTATCTCCTGTACCATCGTCTGTCCACACCTTGAACCTGTCCCAGTTATTCAATACATAAGACACAATGTTCCTCCGGATATCAAGAGAGAGCCTGATATGGCCATGCAATATGTAACAAAGAGATTGGAAAAAGTAGGTGCCATCTCTGGGCATGGAAACCACTCGGTAAGTGACAGTTCTTTGATCGATGGTGATCACCTCAATAGACAAGTTAATGGGGGAACGGTTGGAACGATAAAGGAAATGGGTACCTGAACAAAGTAAATTAAGTCTAAAATAACTACACAATAACTATAATCATAATAAACAAACAATAAAACAGCGGAGAAGCCATGGATTAAATAAAAAGGCTGTAGTTATCAGCAGGGAGATGTAAATCCCGTGGCGAAGCAAGGAAGAGAATGTAGAGACCAGAGCGACGGACGGCCTTATATAGGCAGGCAGCCAGCCAACAGCGTTAGAGGTGTTGGGATGGGGGACCCAACGCCGCCTCACACGGTGACCGAGCTGCAGGCTATGGATGTATATATGTACGTAAGTAGGATTCAGTTAGCGTTGGGAACCCGCGTACCAGATTTCTTGAAGATGGGCCCATAAGTAACAAAGACCGTTGGAAAGTTCAATATGGCAGCCGACAGTGGCGTCATTCCACTGAAATAAGTATGTGCATCGGTTTCGGTTAGCGCAGGGAAGCCGCCTACCAAATTTTGTGAAGATGGGGCCATAAATAAGAAAGTTCAACATGGCAAACGTTGTCGACTGTTATGACCGTTACGCGTAGAATTTCGAAATGAAACCTGCTTAACTTTTGTAAGTAAGCTGTAAGGAATGAGCCTGCCAAATTTCAGCCTTCTACCTACACGGGAAGTTGGAGAATTAGTGACGTTGGAAAATTCAATATGGCGGCTGACAGTGGTGTCATACCACCGAAATAAGTACGTACATTGGTTTCGGTTAGCGCAGGGAAGCCACCTACCAAATTTCATGAAGATGGGGCCATAAATAAGAAAGTTCAACATGGTGGATGTTGTCGACAGTTATGATCGTTACGCGTAAAATTTCGAAATGAAACCTGCTTAACTTTTGTAAGTAAGCTGTAAGGAATGAGCCTGCCAAATTTCAGCTTTCTACCTACACGGGAAGTTGGAGAATTAGTGATGAGTCAGTCAGTCCGTGAGGGCTTTGCCTTTTATTAGTATAGATTCAGAAAAGCTTTAGCAGCATGATTTTTACGTTTATAAGATGTTTAGAAATATTTCTGCTTTTTCTATGATGCTTAACTCTCTTTTGTTGATTTCATTATACTTTGCCCTCTGTGCAGTGTTTCCCCCTTTGTTGTATCTTAATGACAATTTAAAACAAGCAGGTCAGACAACCAGGCAAACAACACTGAATAATCAAAGGCTGTAACTACTTTAGAGTCAGACCCACTAATTAGTGAAAATTGGATTAATTAAACAATTAGAAGACCTAGAAAAGTAGAATGAAAATCAAGATAAAAATACTGTTAAAAAAAAAAAAAAACATTATTCCTATATAACTGCTTGGTACATTTTAATTTTATTTTATTTTTTTTTAGCAAACTTAGTTTTATAATTTCTATATTGTTCCCTAAACACAGAACTTGGGAAATATCAGTTCACTTAATTAGCCCAGGAGTCCAATTAAAAACAGAATCTGGTTGGAACAACAAGCCACTGGGGTTCACTAGGACCGAGTTTGGGAAACACTGATCTAATGCATAGTAAATCTGTGTAGAACAATGCAGTAATTTCATAAAATTTTCATCATGGTCAGCTAGTGTACCCCTTAAATGAAAGTAATGCAAGTTTTCTTTTCTTTTATCCTTTATAAAACAAAAAACAAATGTATTCGGGGGTGCAAATCCATGACAACAAGAATGCATAAAGTAGATTGGGCAGCAATGTAAAATAAGGTGGACAATGCATATAGTTAATGCATGAAGGTTCCTTGCAAAGCTTTTACAGCTCTGTGATCTAGCACTGGCCTTGTAAAACATCATGGGGTGCTGGAATTTCACTAATCAACACTAATTACTAACCACATTGATAAAAGAGCATCATGGCAAACTAATAGACTTTTTTAAAGATATATTACGTTTACATTACACACAAATGATTGAAATGTACTAAGTATTTAGAAAATCTCTTAAATATCTAATCTTTACTAAACATCACCTTAGTTGTAAATGTTTGTTTAAAATGGTATGCCCCCAATTCAGTGTTGCTAACTTCTTCTTCTTTTTTTTTTTTTTTAATAAGACATTTAGTAACAGATGTAAAGCAATGGATAGAAGCAGCAATTACTTGTAGCTTTACAAAATGAAAAATCAGTAATTTGCTCAGAAAATAAGTATTTTAATGGTCATGAATATTTTTATTTGTTTACTGTTTACTGTATTTTTAAATGTTCAGTGGTTTTAAGAGCAGGCTATCTACAGTATATAAACCCAGCCTTATGTCTATTATGTAATTTCTTTAGGAAATTTTTAGATTTATTTCATCATCTTAGATCTTATTATTTCTTTGCATTTTTCTCTTCAGTGATTTTTGCTCCAAAGTTAAAAACTCTATTTATTGCAATATTGACCCTTCTGATTCCAACATGCTGTGGGACCCTGAGTTTATGATTGATACTATAGAGAACCCTTCTGCCCATAACTTCAGTCACTCTATGGCAGGCAAAATCCTCAATGACAACCCAGCCAATCGATACAGCTTTGTGTGCAATGTACTCATGTATGTTTGTGTTGGACACCATGACCCAGAAAGGTAAGCTTCCCATCTATCTATGTTCTCTGTATTGCTGTGTTCTGTATTGATTGTTTTTTTTTCTTTCACATTTATTCCTTGACAGAGTGAATGAAATTGGGATTTTGTGTGCAGAGCTTACTGCCTACTGCCGGTCATTGAGTGCAGAATGGTTGGGAGTGTTGAAAGCCCTTTGCTGCTCCTCGAACAATGGGAATTGTGGCTTTAATGATCTTCTGTGCAATGTTGATGTAAGAACTTCAGTGTTGTTCCTTAGAAATATCTTTCAAGTAAAAATGCCTTGCTGTTTTTTGTTTTTGGTGTATATGGGGCGTACCAGAATGAATTAGCATATTTGAACCACCAAGAAATTGTTGTAATATTGAAATGTACAGCATCATAACTAGTAGTTCCACCTGTTGCAACAGCAAATTTATTTAAGATGTTCTTACTACCTTGGTTCCATTGTTACAGCCGACAAGCACATGTTATTTTGAATACACTTGGTACCTAGTTCCAGGGTCCACTGCTGTACGATTTTAGTGTACGAGTTTACATCAGCTTGTTGAAGCCATACATAAATATCAGCCATAGGTTATTTCTTTCTTCACAAGAAATTCAGTTGCCACATATTGTTGAAATAGAATGCTATTCTATTTATATTTTGGAATATTCTGTGATTCTATTTAATATATTCTATATTATGGAATAAAGCCACTCTTCAGAAAATCAGTTATAGTATAATTGTTATCTTTGGGCACATTTTTTCATATATAGTATACAAGAAAGTTAGATTTCACTTCTCATGATATTCATGAAAGAGTGCTTATTTTAGACATTATTCCTTGATGTTTCAGTAATTTCTTTTGCTTTAACAGTATGCATTAAATGATACAGACTGGGTTACTTTGAATCAGTATAATTCAATACATTTAATTAACTTCAAATTATTTTTAATCTTTTTTTTTTTTTTTAACATATAGGTGAGTGATCTCTCCTTTCATGATTCTTTGGCCACATTTGTTGCTATTTTGATTGCCCGCCAGTGTTTATTGTTGGAGGATCTTGTTCGATGCGTTGCAATTCCTTCCCTGTTAAATGCAGGTAATATGCCAGCTTGGCCATGATTGCTAAGCATTGCTTTTTTCATATTCCAAGATGTTTTTCTTGTGCAAAATTCAGTAATATGGACTGGCATCCTGTATACAGTTGATTCTAGCTTAAAATATCAAATATAAGAGCCCACTATTGAGCATGTTTTGAATGGTGTATGTGGTTTTTGAGAGAAAATTTAATATTGACTTTATTTTTAGTCCATAGCCGCAAACATTTTCAATGTATTGAAGAGAGTCTTTTTGTACTTTGTAATAACATGTCCTTTCTTGGCTTTTAAAATTTATCTTGATTTTTAAATATCTTTTACTTCACTTTTAGCCTGCAGTGAGCAGGACTCTGAGCCTGGTGCAAGGTTAACCTGCAGAATTCTTCTTCATTTATTCAAAACACCTCAGCGTAACCCCTGCCAACAAGATAACTCTAAATCAGGTATTTTATTGATAGTCATGTACTTTCATATGCCTTTTGGTAAAAATTAGAATTAACAAACTAATATAATTTCTTGTTTCTTTTCCTTAGACAAGCCCTCTGTTGCAATACGTTCCTCATGTGATCGCCATCTTTTGGCTGCATCCCAGAATAGCATTGTTGTAGGTGCAGTGTTTGCCGTTTTAAAAGCAGTTTTCATGCTAGGTAAGGGTTCAAAATGCTTTTCTTTGTTTTCTAAGAAGTTTAATAAGCATATTTGGGAGTTTTTAAATATTTTTTTATTTCACTAGAATCTCCATATTTATGACTTGCTTTAGGATGTCTAGAGTACTTAATCTTACCATTCAGTAAACATTTTACTCTAATATGAAAATATGAGCTTTCAAAGAATACCTTTTGAACACAAAAAAATACAAAACACATTGAGTGTTATTATGTGAAAAAGTTTACAAAGAGCTTTTCTTAATGCAATGTCAATCTAGCTGGTATATTAAAGCTATCTCAATTAAAAGAGCGCACTAAAAAAACAAAGGTAAAAACTATAGCCTTTATTTTTTATAAAGATTGTTGTTTTTAATGATGTTTTATGTAGTTTCTCTATTATCAATACTTGTTAATGCCACCAGCTAACAAAAACATGCGCTTAAGCTAAAGTAATGTAGTGAAGGTTAATAACATTCTAGAATAAGCTTCCACTTCAGGGAAAAGGGTACTCTTCCTTTCTTGTTTCCTTTTATAGAGTAGCTCTGGATGCTGGCTCTCCTCTCTTTCTCTTGGATGGGGGTTGAAGTTTGCTTTGTTAAATTTGACTTAATAGTATGGAATGTTATCTGCTTCTAATTCAAATCAATAAATAATAAAGTAGCATAGTAAAGTTGACTATTGTGATCCACTGAATTTGAGTATTTGATTTAGATGATCTAGTGATTTAGTTTTTTTTATTATAACTTTGAATTCTATAAGCAGCATGGTTTTTGTTGTTGTTTTTTTTTTAATATCATGCCAGATTTCTTAGTTTCCATTAACTTCAAGACTTTCTCTTATGTGGATTTCTTTCTCAGATTTAATTTACATTAGCCTAGTGGACTTGATCAAATTACATATTTTCATTTAAGCTAAAAGTCAGCAATTGAACTAGAAGTGTGAAGGATCAATGAGATTTATTGGCATTTTGATTTGGCTCTAACTCCAGGCCACCTCTGTACTGCTCAGTTTGTTGACACATTGCTCAATGACCTGAAATGTTAGCTCCCTCCTTAATTCTAACATAAGATTCTATATTTAAGTATAATGTGTCATTATCCTTTGATGTTAGAGTTCAGTCTTTATAAACATTTTTCTGGACATCATATACATTTTACTTTTCTGTTTTATAAATCATTTGTGACTTATTTTCAATGTTTTTGGATATTTTTTTGTCTTTGTCCATTGAATGAGATTACACTTTCAAGTACAGCCTGTCACTTTTATTCAGTCATAAAGAAGTTCTGGCCTATAACTTTATTCATTTTTTCTTTTTAACATTCAGATATAAATCTGAATGTTGGCTCTAAAGCAGTGGTTCGCAAACCTAGTCATGGCAACCCACTGTGGCTACAAGTTTTTGTTCCAACCAAGTCCTGTTTTATTTGGATTCCTAGCCTAATTAAATGAGCTGTTACATCCCATTTTCTGTGTTTTGTGGTGAGTGTAGAAAGTACAAAACTAAGTTTGGTAAATTTTTATTAAAATGTAATAAGCAGTTATTATGTAGTTTTTTGTGATATTTTTAGTTTTTAACACTATTATCATCCTGATCATCATTCTACTTTTCTCAGGTATTCTTGTTATGTTATTAGTGGATCTGACTCCGAAGTAGTTGCAGCCTTTTCTCATTCGATGTTGTTACAATGCCTTGGTGTCTGCTCTGTAGGATTCTAATTGTAATTATTACGATACAATGAAGGGAGCAAACTACACAGAAAAAGTCAAAAATAAATATTTCCTGCTGTGCTTTTTTTAAATACAGAATAAGAGAACAGAAGAAAAGACCAGCTCATTAAATTAGATGAATTATTATCACTGACTGTGAATCTGAATTGATCAAAAACATACAGCCACAGTGGGTCCCCAGGAACAAGCTTGGGAGTCACTGCTGTAAAGAATGTGGCTTTTGCAGGGCCTTTTTTCACCCGTAACAGACTGATAAGCTGTGAAATGCCATTTTTTTTATCCTTATGGATATATTTATAGTTGCCTATTTATACTGTTTAGTTTGCTTGCTTATAAATAAATAAAAAGAACTTTGGAAATTATAGACAGATGACAGTAAAGTACTACATTATGATTATTTTAAAGTTTATATTGGGAAGAATTGCAAATATGTTAACATGTTTTCTGTCAGCTACTATGGTAGTTGTTACTTGTCTTTCATTCTAAATATTGGCAAGCAGGTTTAATTCCACCAGAGGGCAGTGTAAGATAAACTGAGTGTGTATAATAGTATGTATGTTTATTTCCCCATGTATATGTGATGCTCTTAAAGAATTCGACCTTTGAAACTTCCACATTACCGCTGTTTCATCTAATTTGGCAACAAACCCAAATGTACTGCAGTCTTTCTTGAATTTAGTTTTTAAGAATATGTATGGTAAATTGTAGGACCCCTTTCTCTCCACAACCTTTTATACTTAAATTTAGCCATTGGGTAACAGCTAGAGGTGCAGAAAATGTTGACCTTGTTAGATTTGAAAATAAAAATATTTTGAAGAAAAAGTATGTAATTTGAATAATTTTACAGTTTCTTTGGCCATTTTGTAGTGAGAGCGCCTGCGTTCTCATTGTCAAGATAGTGCTTTACATATGCATTATATGAAAGTTGTATGGCCATTTTATTTGTTAAATTAGAGGACTTTGAACTGATCCACAGCTATTCCTGTAAGTATCTGTGGTTTCACACTTTTGCTTTTCTGTTCTCTATTATGGTTCACTCTATTACGGCATTTTCTTCTTTTGTCGATGATGAAGGCCAAGCATACCTTGGGGCATCTGTGAGCGATATCCAGCCTCAATTCAATTCTGCGATCCCTTCTTTTGAGTGTGACATGTGAAGGGGACTGACTCTGGAAATTTATTACATACTGTAGGCAGGTCGTAATCTTTAGGAATGGAAAAAATTAGTAGTATATTTTATTTCTTCAGTATCTGAGGTGAAAGAAGAAAATCTGAACCTGCAACAAAACAACAAACCAAAACAACAATGGAGAATTTGACCACCTACAGCTTGTAAAGAATTAAGATGTGTGGATTGTAATTTTTTTTCGTGCCTCAGACTGATGTTCAGGATTGACGAGTATTCAGATGGTAGTGTCCGGTTCAATCAGATTGGCAGTTTTCTGATGAAAAGATGTTGATGTGTTTTCCCAAAATTACCAAAGTTCTGAAGCTTTAGTTTGCTTCATGGGATTCTAGTAATAGCCTGACATATTGAAATGATTCCACAGACCAATTATTTTCGTTTTTAAAAGCTTTAGTAGAAGTTCAAAGTAAAACTGTTCACACAAAAATAGCTTATCTTGTTTTGTTTCTTTAATTTTGATTATACAGTTGAACCATTTCTAAGTGGTCAGAAAATTGTATGCCCATTCACAAACTGCAAATAAATATATCAGTCCATGCTAGCAATGAGACTTAATTCCAAGCTCACACTGACTCCGTTAACACACTGTATTACTGATATAGGAAGAAAGTTCTATCTCATATTAACTTACAGGGGGTGAGAGGCTATACTATAATCTATAACTGTGAAAGAAAATTGTGTTCTATTGTACTTAAGCAAACACTGCTATGACTTTAACTTAAAGCTTTATCCTTCTATGATTAGCTTTTAGAGGTAGTATATTTTATTTATTAAACCTTCCTTTCCATGTATCAAAAAACATAGCGATAGATAGATAGATACTTTATTAATCCCAAGGGGAAATTCACATAATCCAGCAGCAGTATACTGATAAATATTATATATATATATATATATATAATATATATAAAATTAAATACTAATAAAAATGCATGTAAAAGCAGACAATAACTTTATAACTTTGAGTAATAAAGCAGACAATAACCTTGAGCAATGTTAGCATTTAAAAGTATGACAAATTGCTATTTACTTTTAGGAATGATATTTTTGTTATTGCATTCAGTCTTCTGTTGTTTGAGAGGCCCTGCAAATTTTGCCTTTGTTTCCATTGTTTTATTGAACCAATTAATTCCAATAACATTGGTACTACTGTTAAAATCACTGCCAGAAAAAGAAGTCAACTATATTTGAATAATATTGGTTTAGTATTTAAGATTTGTTTTTTTTTTTTTTAAACCATGCATCCTTGCAAGTTTAGTTTGGCAATAAATATAAATTAAATAAAATAATAATTGTAAAATGGTAATTTATATTAAATATAAATTTTGCATGTAATGCTTTTTTTAAGGGATTACATAACATGATCATTTTTTTGTTTTTCAAGGAGATGCAGAGCTGAAAGGATCAGGGTTTTCTCACACAGCTGGTTTGGATGACATTTCAGAAGATGATCTTGGCTCTAAAAAGGCCGGTGGCCGAGCAGTTTCCATTGAAACAGCCAGTCTGGATGTGTATGCCAAGTATGTGCTGAAGAGTATCTGCCAGCAGGTAGGACTTTTTCATGGACTGTATAAGACTGATAATTAGACAAAGAGACCAAATCTGTATTTAATTTCCGTGCAACTATTTATAGGCAAATGTTTATTAATCTGCAGTGCTGAATGTTATTTTACTTTTGCAACATTCATAATAGAATAGGCTCCAGCCTAAGTGGTCTTAAAAAATGGTATGGTAACATTCATAATATACAGTGGTGTGAAAAACTATTTGCCCCCTTCCTGATTTCTTATTCTTTTGCATGTTTGTCACACAAAATGTTTCTAATCATCAAACACATGTAACCATTAGTCAAATATAACACAAGTAAACACAAAATGCAGTTTTTAAATGATGGTTTTTATTATTTAG
>JANRMT010062790.1:26220506-26234543 GCA_026402145.1 Polypterus bichir lapradei | reverse complement strand
CTAAATAATAAAAACCATCATTTAAAAACTGCATTTTGTGTTTACTTGTGTTATATTTGACTAATGGTTAAATGTGTTTGATGATCAGAAACATTTTGTGTGACAAACATGCAAAAGAATAAGAAATCAGGAAGGGGGCAAATAGTTTTTCACACCACTGTATTGTCAATGTCAATTTATTTATATATCACATTTAAAACAACATAGGAATGCTATGGCCAAAGTGCTTTACAATAATAGAATAAAAGAAAACATTTAAATAACATAAATAGAAATAAAATATATGAACATAAATAAAATAAAAAATAAATAGAAGTAATGTTACATAATCACAATGAGGAAACCATCAGTATTACTGAAGGTCACGGAATGCAAGTGAATAGAAATGAGTCTTTAATCTTGTTTTGAACAGTTCAATTGTAGACGACTCCTTTATGTAAAGAGTTCCACAGGCGAGGAGCAGCAGCTGTAAACGCTCTGTCTCCCTTAGTTTTACACTTAGTACGATGGACAAGAAGAGACAACTGACCAGAAGATCTAAGCACTCTAGATGGCTTGTGTAAAGCACACAATTCAGATAAATAGGCAGGAGCAAGCCCATGTAAAGATTTAAAAACTAGCAACAAGATTTTAAAATCAATTCGAAAACTGACGGGCAGCCAGTGTAAAGAAGCTAATATTGGAGAAACAGAATCATACTTTCTTGCCCCAACCAGGAAGCGAGTAGCAGCATTCTGGACCAACTGTAACCTGCGTATCAGGAATTTGCTAATCCCAGAATACAGCGAGTTGCAGTAATCAAGGCGAGAAAAGATAAAAGCATGAGTAGCTTTCTCAAGATCCCTAGAAGATAAAAAAGGCTTGATCTTACCTAATAGATGAAGCTGGAAAAAGCAACTCTTGACTACAGAATTAATCTGTTTCTCAAAAGAGATGTTACTGTCAAAGATAACACCAAGATTGCGGAGTTGGTTTGCAAAAGACAGAGAAAGAGCCGAGAAATCCAAGACCTATTTGTGCTTTAGCTGATGGACCCACTATAAGCATCTCCGTTTTGTTTTGATTCAGTTCAAGAAAATTATTAGCCATCCAGGATCTTAGTTCAGAAAGACAGTTGTGCAGTTGATTTATTGCAGAGTTGCAGACAGGAATATAAACCTGAGTATCATCAGCATAGCGGTGAAAATAAATGTTAAATTTCCTAAAAATAGCTTTAATAGGGTGAAGGTATATAGAGAATTAAATAGGACCCAAATTGGATCCCTGAGGAACACCATATTTAAGAGGAGCAGTAGACGAAAAAGAGGAATTGGAAAGTCCCTGAAAAGTATCTACCAGTTAAACATGACCTGAACCAGTTAAGAGTAGCCCTTTAAGCCCAACAAGATGTTCAAGCCACAACAGCAATATCTCGTGGTCAGTAGTGTCAAAGGCAGCAGAGAGATCAAGGAGGACAAGGACTGCAGCACCACCTGAGTAAGTAATAATAGAGATGTCATTGAATACTTTCAGGAGAGCCGGCTCAACACCATGATAACGCCTAAAACTAGATTGGTAGATCTCAAATAAATTATTGGAGTTAAGGTGATCAACCAATAGATTATAAATAATTCTTTTTAAAATTTTAGCCAGAAATGGCAGTTGGGAAATGGGCGAAAATTGGCTAAAACTCCAGGATCTAATTCTGCCTTTTTTAGACAGGGAGGCACCACAGCATGTTTAAAAAATGAGGGCACAGATCCCTCACTAATAGAATCATTTATAATGGCTAGTAAAGATGGACCCAAAACATCAAAGGCTTCCACTACAAGGTGTGGTGGTACAATATCAAAAGTACAGGGAGCTGATTTAAGGGTGTTGATAATTCTTTTTAACTGTGAAAGTGAGACAAGATCAAAAGATTCCAAGACAATGCCCTGTTTAATAGTAGGAACTTCATAGCCAGTTTGAACAATGCCACAGCGGATAGTATCAATTTTGCTGACAAAGAATGAAAGAAACTGCTTACATGAATGAGCAGTGCTATTTAATCCCATCACAGAATGAGGGTGAATGGCCGCATTAATTGAATTAAATAAGACCCTAGGATTCTTAGAATGATGGGATACTAAATCAGCGAAGAAATCTTGTTTAGTTTTCTTAACTGCAGCCTGGAAGTTGAATAGAGAAGTCCTAAAAATGTGTTTAGAAACAATCAAACCATCTTTTTTCCAGCGCTGTTCCGCAGTTCGACAGGCGCGGCACAGCGATCATGTAGTTTAGCCAGGGAGCAGGTCTTCCCTTATTACAACGTATCTTGAGCGGAGCAATTGAGTCTACAACTGTTTTACAAAAATAATTAAATTTTAAGACAGAATCATCGATACCATCATTTTGGACATGCACATCAAGACTAGAGAATATATATTTTAAAATCGGATATAATAGAAGAATTTAGAAAGCGAGAACAGGGTGGGGGGCAACTAGTGTTCGGGACATCAACAGTAATATTCAAATCCATCATTATAGAAAAGTGATCAGTGAAAGAAACATTGCCTAAATCAATATTATTAACTTATATATCACATGTAAGAACAAGATCAAGGGTGTGACTGAGAGAGTGAGTTGGCGTATTAATATGCTGGATAAAATCAAATGAGTCCAATAGTGATAAAAAGTCATTAACCAAAGGTTCGATTGACAACAAACGTGAATGTTAAAATCACCAACAATAAATACTCCAACAACGTCATGGGAGAGGGTAATATCAGCCAGGAGATCAGAGAATTCAGAAATGAAGATATCATTGATTACAGGACGTCTATAAACCGCAGCAAACAACAAAGAAGGGGAGCTGCACAGTTCGAAAAGTTGTAGTTCGAAGCTACTAAATGGACCCTTTGTAAGGCTACGACACAAGAACATACTTTTAAAAACCGTGGCAATGCCCCCACCCCGACGAGTCAGCTGTGGAGAGTTTAAAAGTGAATAACCTGATGGTACTAAGTAGGTAAAACATGAAGAGTCACCATTTACAAACCAGGTCTCAGTGATGAAAAAGAAATCCAGATTATTTGAGATAATAAAGTGTTGCAGAATAAAAGTTTTATTAGACACTGATCTCACGTTCAAGAGAGCAGCCTTGATAGAAGTAGATGAGCTCACTGCGGGACGAGCACGGGTGAGCGTGCGAAGATTAGCAGCGTTTACTCCCCGAGAGCACACCGAGGAAGAGTGATGCCGCCTTGAAATGGAGAAATTAAATTCGGTGTTGAGCGGCCATGAACCAGGTATGGAGTCCTGTGCAGGAGAAAATGGGTCATAAGTGACTCTTGGGCATCGGGAATCCAAGCTCAGGGACTTGAGTTGGCGTTGTTTAACAGCAATACCGGCTCTTTTTTCCACGGCGGCGGTGGGTGCATTTGCGTCTCTGAGAGGCATTCAACTCACTGATACAGGTGAACACTGGTGTCCAGGTGAAGAAGACAGGAGATGAATAAAACAAAGGTGGAGGTTCACATAATACTCTATCAGGAGATGAAAATTGAGAGGAAAGCAAGCAAGAAAATATGTTCAGTAAAGAATCACAATTGTAGGACAGTGGCCGTTGGGATAAATTTAAAACATAAAAACAAAGTTAAAACATAGATTAGTGAGACGAGCAGACGGCCAGCCACACCAGTCAGCACCATCTTGAGAACTCATTCTACTGTGTGAGTTATTTAGATTAATTACCAAAATTGTACTTTTTGGATCATTACTGTATTCCCATAAAGACTTCTACAGCTGGTGTTTTCAGGTGCTATAATTGCTTCTGACCATAGTTAAAAGAAAAAATGATGCTCCTCTTCTGGATTTACTGTAGGTATTCATTTAGATAGATACTTATTAATAGCATTTATACTAATGTGTGAGATGGACTAAGTATCTGAAACAGCCAAACACTAACAGTGGTTTGAGAGTGAATTGAGTTGGTGGAAAAAGTGCATAGTGATTAAGTAACTTTGAAGGAGGTTTTCTTGTTTGTATGTTCAGGACTGTCTTCTACAAGGATTCTGTCTTTTATTGTCACATTCGTGTTGCTTTCTATTTTGGAAAATTAAATATTAAAATCTTGAAAAAAAATCCTCATCTTAGAATTTCATCTTTTGCCTTTTCGTGTTTCACTGTTAGGGTTGTAATTAATTCCCCATCCCATATAATAATCAAATTTTTATGTGAATACATTGCATCTATGTTAGCTCAAATAATGTCAGACATCTTGGAAGCACAGTCATTACTTGTTGACCTGCTTCTTGCAGGAGTGGGTGGGAGAGCGCTGCCTGAAGTCTCTCTCTGAGGACAGTGGATCTCTTCAGGATCCTGTACTTGTGAACATTCAAGCACAGCGCCTTCTACAGCTCATTTGTTACCCACACCGACAACTTGACAGTGAAGAGGGGGAGAATCCACAGAGACAGAGAATCAAACGCATTTTACAGGTACCTTAAAGTAGTTAAGATTAGATTTGCTAAAATGTCTTTAAGCTTTTTTTTATTACATAGAAGGTATGATCTGTCCAAACATAATTGTGTTTCTTACCATATGTAATTTGTAGTAATGGCTGAGAAAAAATTTGAATCTCATGTATTCATACAGAATGAAGATAAAGTTTCAAATAGAAAAAAAAAAACTTCTATGGTGGCCAACATTGGATAACAGCAAACATTGTCAAAACGCCCATGAAAAAAATCCCTTGTTACTAGTGTTGTAGAATCCACTTATGACATAATTGTGCCATATGCTCACTATGTCCCAAACACATACATTTTTACTAAAATATTGGCAAATAAGACCCTAGTAGAAAAGGATCTTGTAAACTAAAATAAGATGTAAATGAGCACTTGAATTTGTAGACCTGTCTCCCATTTATAAGATTTATATTCACATCCACAAATTGAGTACTTAGGAATTATTTAGCAGCCGGTTGTTAAACTGCACAGGTGAATTGAGTTTCTGCTTAGTAAAGCAACTTGGATATGCTCAAGTCTGTATAGAAGATTATTCATGCCTAAATTAAATTAAATACAATTTATTGCATATGAACATGTTGCACTTTCCATAATTAATAAAATATCAACCAAAAGATCAACTGCTTTTCACTACACCATACAATTTCTGTGTCAGTTGAAAATGCGATGCATTTAGATTCGAGGCCACGTATTAATCATGCCAAAGTGAATGTAATCAAATGACCATGAGGCAATTAAGAGTAACATGAGATTTTCTCATGGACATTTTGATACAGCTTGCTGTTGTCCAGCTTTGGTCACCATAAACTTCATCTCTGCTGTACATACATAAATTGTGATTAATTTTTTTTCCAGCTATCACTAAAAATACACCAGGTAAGTTGAATCTGAAAAAAAAAGTCTTTAACCTTTTTCATGTCACATTAAACCTTTTAAAACCCTGTTTTAACATCAAATTATATAAGACCATATTTCTGAATCTTTCTAATTTTTTTCTTGTTAGGAAGATTTACTCAACATTCATTTTAGAATTATCATGGACACAGAAGTGTATTTGGGATGTGTACATGGTGTTTTTAGTGTTTTGAAAGATCGACATAACCTTTAAAACCTGTGTTACTTACTGCATAGCTTATAACCCACAACCAGCTATTTATAGCAGTGAATGAAATTATTTTTTCAAAAAAGATATAATCGATTTAATGAAATTAGTGTTTTTCTTATCATTAAAATAGAACTATGGCAAACAAAACCAATATACCAGTGAAATATTACATGCAGAGTCATTTTCCTGAGTATGTAATCTGTAATCATAAAACAATTAACTCTATCTTACTGACACACTTGGTGTAAAATGGTAGAAAAAGCAGCCTCCTGAATCTGCTATTGGAATTTCTTGTGTATAATATTATGGAAGCTAAAATTAAATTAATGGTGTAGGGCAAGTTTAAGTGCCTAGGATTGTTTAAAATGGAACTTTGAAGATGATACTCTGATACTTTTACATATACAAGCAGATAGCCCAATTTATAGTGTGTTTTGTTTAATCTAAAAGCAAAATATTGTCAAGATAACACAAATTGTCTGAGGTTAGTTTCAGTTAGTACTTTGAGAATACTTACTTATGTATAGTAAAGTAATTTTCGCATAATTTGTTTTATTCTCTATGATTTGTGGCTACAATAACTTTTTTCATTTTTTATCAGTACAGAATATTTTAAGTATAATTTCTTTCAAGATGCATGCTTTTTTAACATTAATTCTATTCCACTGTCAGCATGTTATTCGCTTACAGCTCCTGTCAGTTTCATTTGTATTATTGTTTTGCTGTGGACTGCTACACTATGTAATCATCAATTAAACTGCACACAACATCCATTCTCAAACAATCGACTATATTTTACATTGACCTACTGCTTCCTGGTATAGCTATTTTCGACTCTGTTATGCTTTATGTTGTATTTGCTTAGTTACTCCCTGTGCAGGTCTCTTTTCTTAGAACTGCTTCCTACTTGCACCGGCAACAATATAACAGTACCTGAACCACTGCGTGCATGTATGTTTTAATTCTGCAATTTTTACCAACCCATTTTCCTAAGAACCACAAGCTGATATCACCTGAACCTATATATCTTTATTATTATGAATGACTGAAATTGACTGTGTGTCAGAACAGCTATTTGTATTTGGTACTTCATTGAATATATTAGTATAAAATACCCCAAACAGCATTTACATATGCAGCAACTACTGTGAAATTAGATGTTATTGTATGCCTGCCTTTGTGGGCCCTCTGTTCTATTTACATATTTACAGGTATCAAAATAATTCCTACTCCAGCATTTTTTTTAGTTTTTTATTTATTCATTTATTTACTGCTTGTTAATGTGTTTTAGTGAGGATTCTTACAGCATAGAGCATGATATATGTATCTCTTCTAAAAACTCCACTATAACAAAGAAAAGCTGAATCCAAAAAGACTTTAACAAACCGAGGAAAAGATTGAGGATTTAGATAACAAGCGCTGACATGTCCAGCACTTTAGCATCAGAAGAGATCCAACTAACATGCTGTTCACATGGAACTAGTCTTTTGTTTAGCCTGATCTGGCCAGGACAACAGTAAGAACATAGTACTTTTGTCTTCCTTAACAAAAGCAACTCATCCAACATCTCCTCCAGCAACATTAACACTAGAATTAACAGAGCCTACAAAAAAACTCGTAGATCCGTCCCACATTAAATCGCTTCTCACCTCACCATCAGTGTCTTTTGTCCTGTAAATGTGTCGATAAGCAGCCTATTATCACATCCCCCCACCGCTACACAGTTTTCTCAGCTCAAGTCTGTTTACCTGCGTGTCAGTTGCTTAGAGTTGTATAGAGTGAGAAGTCAAGCAAAATGACACCTTTTATAAATACTATATCATTATTTGGAACACATGCATTTCATGTGTGTTCCGTGTCTACAACATTCTATGTAAACACATCGTTAAAACAAAAACGTTTTTCATGTTTTAGTAATAATTGATGAAATTTTGACATGAAGTGTATAATGTGTGAAACCTGAAGTCCAAATATCAAATAAACACTTTCACAAAAGGTACAAATATAACAGAACAAATGTGCTTCTATTCAAGAATAGAACTGCAGAAAAAGAACCCATGTTAGGGTGCGACATCGACAAGCATTTGCTACGACCGCTTTGGTGGCGCAATGGTATCAACTGTTGACTGATAATCAAAACTTCACAGGTTTGAGACCGGACAAGTCTGTTTTGAGAAGTGAGCTGCTCTTATTCTTACTGTCATAGAATAAAAACATACATTTGATTTCAGTCTGTAACAGCCGGTGTAAATTTATGATACTTGTAAAGGTTAGCTTTTTTTTTTTTTATTCAGTTTTATTCTCTGTCGCGTTCACGAAACCACAACCCTGCCCCCCCACATTTGACACTGCTGTTTTCACATAAAGACACGCTGTAACAGAGGTGAACTCAGTTCATGGCGACGGTTCTGCATCGGAGAAAGAATGCACTTTTGCCGTCACTGTACTTTGTATATGTACACAGGAAGCTCTGCAGTCTACTTGTGACTTTATGCTGTAGGAAGTAAGTAAATAAAGGTAAATAAGTAAATAACATTTGATCTGGCTCTTATATACAAAGTACAGCGATGGCAGCTTCCACCTGCAGCTGTAGACTCTTCACTATGCGAGCGAATCTCCACGCTAGTGTGCAGAACCGATGCAGAACCGTCACCATCATCTGAGTTCACCTCTGTTATAGCACATCTTTATGTGAAAACAGCAGTGTCAAGTGGGGGGGGATTAGGGGATCGCGAAAGTGACAGAGAATAAAACTGAATTTAAAAAAAAAAAAACAAAGCTAACCTTTGCAAGCATCATAAATTTACACCGGCTGTTACAGACTGAAATCAAATATATGGTTTTATTCTAAGATAGTAAGAATAAGAGCAGCTCACTTCTCGAAACGGACTTGTCCAGTCTTGAACCTGTTAAGTTTTGATTATCAGTCAACAGTTGATACCGTTCTGCCACCGAAGCGGTCGTAGCAAATGCTTGTCGATGTCGCACCCTAACGCGGGTTCTTTTTCTGCAGTTCTATTCTTGAATAGAAGCACATTTGTTCTGTTATATTTGTACCTTTTGTGAAAGCGTTTATTTGATATTTGGACTTCAGGTTTCACACATTATACACTTCATGTCTACATTTTGTCAATTATTACTAAAACATGTAAAACGTTTCTGTTTTAACAATGTGTTTACATAGAATGTTGTAGATACGGAACACACATGAAATGCATGTGTTCCAAATAACGATATAGTATTTATAAAAGGTGTCATTTTGCTTGACTTCTCACTCTATACAACTCTAAGCAACTGACACGCAGGTAAACAGACTTGAGCTGAGAAAACTGTGTAGCGGTGGGGGGATGTGATAATAGGCTGCTTGCTGCTTATCGACACATTTACAGGACAAAAGACACTGATGGAGAGGTGAGAAGCGATTTAATGTGGGACGGGTCTGCAAGTGTTTTTGTAGGCACTGGTAATTCTAGTGTTAAGTTGTTACATAATACTGCAAGAGTTACATGTATGTGGCCATACATAGGCTTTTCTGAAGTTAAAAGATCTGAGGGAATGATTTATTTGACAAGGTGTAGAGATGAAGGATATGAAAAACCGCTGTATATGTACTGAGTGCAAAATTATAATGGTGGAGTTTAAAATGAATATAATTGGCATCCAAATACTATCACATGCAACTAGAATAGTTGTTATGACAAACAACAGCATCACTGCTGTAGATGCCAAATGACAAGCACTTTGTGATCAATGACCTAATGCACACGACAGGGCAAGGCCTAGGAAATTGAGCATTATTTTAATCTCCCTTTGTTTTGAGTCAGGGAATCCTGCAAAATTTATGTTGGAGTTCTCCACTAGAATTCTGTGAGATGCCTTTAAAGAAAACCTGTAAATTGAAAGTGCTGCCTGCCTGGCAAGTGTTTCCCTAGTTTCAGTGTACTTTGTATGCATAGCCCCTATATACATATATATGAAAGGGCTCATTGTTAAATTTGATAAGGAAAGAAAAATGTGTTCCTTAGTGCTGAAAAGAGTTTATGTACAAGAATAGTCGTATTTTTATTATTTTTTTATTAATTCATGGTTGTTTGGTGGTAAAACAGCATGGGGCAGGAAGAAAAGGAGAAAAATTGTTTGTTTTATTCATTATAGAAATTACTATTCTGAATCATTGCTAATTGCAGGGCTTAGTGTCTAAAAATTCCTCCCATGTTATACAAATACATTTAAAAAACAACATCTTTTTTCCCTCAGGGAATTTCAATCTATACTAATAATAAAAGGCAAAGACCTCACTGACTCACTCATCACTAATTCTCCAACTTCCCATGTAGGTAGAAGGCTGAAATTTGGCAGGCTCATTCCTTACAGCTTACTTACAAAAGTTGGGCGGGTTTCATTTCGAAATTCTACGCGTAATGGTCATAACTGAAACGTATTTATGTCCATATACTGTAATGGACTGAGCTCGATGGCCGTGGGAAGCGGAGTTGCGTGTCGGGTCATCACGCCTCCAACGTAAGTACGTAGAGAACAAGGAAGAGCTCCAAAGAGTGCTGAACAAAAAACGCCATTTCACAATTGAGAAGGCAGCAAAAGATTAGGAAGCGAGTGATGCATACAAGCATTTTCATAAGTGCAGCTACTTCGGAAACAAAGCACGGTGTGAACCGTAAGTTTAAATTAAGTGTATAGACACACTCCCGCTGCCGTTTGTCATGCCTACGGCGAATATGGTATTTGCGAGATACAAGTTTAATGAGAAGACACGAGGTATAAACGAGACTTTGGATCACTTTGTAACGGAATTAAAATTGCTGTAGCAAGAAACTTTTAAGTGCCGGGTCTTAGCTAACATTAAATAAAGCCGTGGACATCGCGAGATCGCACGAGCACAGCTGAGAAGCTTCGATGCATGTACTCTGAGCGGCTCACGTCAACTGACTTTGCAGGATTGGAAAAGATTAACTTAAGTTCATACACATGCTGCCACTAGATATTTGCAGGCAATTTCCACAACTTAATACCGGGAATGCCTGTTGAACATCTTACATTCACGAGTACCGATTTGGGTGGTGAACACTTCGATGAATGAAACCTGTTATCTTTACAACGGATGACAAACACAGAATATAACTTGAACACAACACATCCTCCAAATACGAACCTTATTGAAAGAAATAATGATAATCAAATCCTTGATGACAGCAACACTCATAACGGTCACAAAACTATTACATTGACAATCATGTTAAGTTATTTTTAAAATGTTTCCTTTTCTTAGCACAAGCACAGCTGAGAAGCTTCGATGCATGTACTCCATAACGCATTAAAAAAAGTAACGCATTTAATCACACTTTGCATTCCAAGCAAAGGGTAACTTTTGTCAATGCATGATTTCCTGGTACATCTATTACATTGATGCACACATCAGAGCTACAAAAATGTAAGAGATGGAAGAAAGCGCGTTGCTAGGACTGATCGGAGGCAAATTTCATTTCAAAAGACTACCCGACGGATGCCTTGATAAAAGCGTGGTTTTGTGCAAACTGTGCAAAAATGAGTTTGCATACCACCGAGGCACTTTAACCTTACGGTACCATCTAAATGCAAAACATGTTCCAGCGAGCACTGAAACTGTGTATACTGTTAGCACTAGCAGCACGAGTTCAAGTACCAACAAAAGGTGTCGGCAGCCCAAACCTCATGAAATGACTGGCTTCAGGACCAAAATTAGTAGGTCAACATCGGTCAAACTTACAAATTCTCTCGCAAAATAGATTGCTTTGGACTGTAGACCACTAACAGTGGTGGAAGATAGGGGGTTAGAAAATGTGCTACAGTTAGCGTCAGGAGATCCAACTTTCCAACTGCCGTGCCGAAAGACTATTTATTTCAAGTAAAATTCAACAGCTTTATGACACTGAAAAGCAATCAAAATTAGATGCATTACAGACAGCGGACTTTGTGGCTCTTACTGGGGATCATTGGACTTACGTGACCGTTAGTGATTCTAATTACATCTAATTACAAAATGTTCAATGATCACACTGTTTTAGCCTAATGTACAAAATAATTTTGACTAAGGTTACTCAGAGTTTAAAGGTGAAGCTGGTCAAATTACCTTTTATGTAACCTGATGAAAACTTGTCTTTGGTATTTCACGCCAACTATGGCCAAAGGGTTAGAATATTGGAATATTAACTTATAAATTAATTATATTTTTAGCCATTTAGGTAATCAAGTACCCATGAGGATTTTACCGTAGAATATGCAATATATACAGAATATATAGTGTTTGCGAAAATGCATGAAAATAACTTAGTCTTAGGTAACACACATAAGTAATTAAGGTGCATTGGTCAGAATGTGTAGGTAATGTTCATTCTAATGCATAATAAGAGCACTAATAATGCAGGAAGATTATAATTTCCTATTCTTCTCGTACAACTGAAACCGCATGATTTCAGTAATTTCACATTTTATTAAGTGTTATAATTTGAACCCGTGAGAGTTTCTCTACCCGTATTTGTGGTATTATTATTTTTTTTTTCATTCTTCACTGCATCATTCTTAGTCACAAATAACTACTTTCTTAATGATGATAATCCCTTTGCTCTGTTCAGTCTTGCCATTAAGATACCATTGTTATATCTGACCATACTCCTCTTATCTCCAGTCATTGAATTTTAAATAGCAATAATTCAATCGCCAGCTGGCAACTAGCCAATTAAAATAAATAATCAAATTTATATTTATACAAATTGATTTCAAAATGCTTGGACTTACTTTGGGAGACCCTTAAAGCATATTAAACACTAGAATCCCTGAAGCCAAAGAAAATATTCGTAATGCAGGCCACCTTAAATTCCCTTGCACCTCATCAACAGCATCTTTGTTTTGCAGAGGTGTTAATCAGAACAAGCAGCATGTAGCCTGCTATCCCATCCCCCTCTCAGACAGCTAAAGTCAAGTCAGATGCCAAATTCTCAGAGGTGGGAGTAAGTTTTTTGGAATTGTATAGTGTAAATGATATATCATTATTTGGAATACAACAATCTATGTAAATGTAGGATAGCAAGAAATGTTGAACACATAACTAAAACAAACTTTTTTTCATGTTCTAATAATAATTGACAAAAGTTTTTGACATGAAGTGTCAAAGTACAGTGGCATGCAAAAGTTTGGGCAGCCTTGTTAATAGTCATTTTCCTGTATAAATCGTTGGTTGTTACGATAAAAAATGTCAGTTAAATATATCATATAGGAGACACACACAGTGATATTTGAGAAGTGAAATGAAGTTTATTGGATTTACAGAAAGTGTGCAATAATTGTTCAAACAAAATCAGGCAGGTGCATAAATTTGGGCGCCACAAAAAAGAAATGAAATCAATATTTAGTAGATCCACCTTTTGCAGAAATTACAGCCTCTAAACGCTTCCTGTAGGTTCCAATGAGAGTCTGGATTGTGGTTGAAGGTATTTTGGACCATTCCTCTTTACAAAACATCTCTAGTTCATTCAGGTTGCCCAAACTTTTGCATCCCACTGTATAATATGTGAAGACTAAAGTCCAAATATCAAATAAACACTTTCACAAAAGTTATAACAAAACAAGTGTGCTTTATTTGTTACTGGCAATATGTAAGAACTAAAGCCGAAACATAAATCAATATGAAGTAAAGTAAAGATAATCGAGAGATTACGGGTTTGATCCTGGGTCCTCCTCACATTTACTATTTTGAGTAGTTAACTGCTATTGTTATATAAAAATATACATTTGATTTGAGTCTAACAGCTGGTGTAAATTTATGTAAAAGTTAGCACTGAGGGGGTAAAGCTGACAGACAAACGCAGCTCAATCTTGTTGAGCAAACAGACACCACAGTGTCTGTGGTGGATGTTATTTTTCCTCACACACGGACATTCACATCAACATGTCATTTGAACATTTTTTTATTCAAGAATCCAAGAATAGAATTGTGTTTTATTCAAGAATAAAACTCAATAAAAAATTGTTCAAATGATATGTTGATTTGAATGTCCGTGTGCAAAGAAAAGTAACATCTTTTACAAGTACAGTAATCCCTCCTCGATCGCGGGGGTTGCGTTCCAGACCCCCCCGCGATAGGTGAAAATCCGCGAAGTAGAAACCATATGTTTGTATGGTTATTTTTATATATTTTAAGCCCTTATAAACTCTCCCACACTGTTTTTTAAATATTCCCCGCAGTTATACAGCATAATCCCTTTGTATTCTCTTAGATATTAGGTAAGATTCATTGAAATTATGTATATAAACACACTGTTTATATACAGTAAAACCTAAATATTATTTTAAAGATATTGAGTCTCTCCGATATCACATATGTTACAGCCATTACGATAGGCAGGCCACCAGCAATAAATACGTACAATGCAAGAAAAATAGTATACA
>JANRMT010062790.1:26205615-26220106 GCA_026402145.1 Polypterus bichir lapradei | reverse complement strand
AATTTGTATAATTTAGACAGGATATATTTTTATGGAGAGCAAAATATTATGTTATTTAAGGTTTGAGTTGATTTATTCCGGAATAATATTCCTGTCTGTTTTTATTCATATTTATGTTCAAAAAAGTTAAGTTTTAAAAGTTTTAAAGTTTTAAAAGTTTAGTTTTAGTTTGTTCAATAAATGTTTATCCTGTTCGGCCCGCGACCTAAAGTGTGTTTTGGATTTTGGCCCCCTGTGCAATTGAGTTTGACACCCCTGATTTAGTCGACACAAATATCTTTGGTTGGAATGTAAGGCGAATTTACACTTTACATTTGTATGGTGAAGAAAAATTTATGCAATGATGCCTACATTTAACTTCCATTCCTACCAAAGATATTTCTGTCGACTAAGTAAAAAATCCTTCTATTTAAAATTTAAATAGAACTTGAACAGATATGATAGTTCATAATATCCACGCAGACTTGCACTTAAGAGCGGGAGTCATCCGTTTTAACAAACAGCGTATTGCACTGATACGAAATAGTCTGCACATTTAATTATTTAGGAATGGATAAATAAATTAAGATTTTGTACAAATAATGTTTTTCATTTTTCTTCCTTGATGGATTCTGCCACTCCCAGCAACAGTTGCTCGCACCCCAAAGAGTATGTAAATATATATATATATATAATATAATGTAGATATGTATATATATGTGTGTATGTGTGTGTGTGTGTGTGTGTGTGTGTGTATATATATATATATATATATATATATATATATATATATATTATACATACATACAGTAATCCCTCCTCCATCGCGGGGGTTGCGTTCCAGACCCCCCGCGATAGGTGAAAATCCGCGAAGTAGAAACCATATGTTTGTATGGTTATTTTTATATATTTTAAGCCCTTATAAACTCTCCCACACTTTATAAATATTCCCCGCAGAGTTATACAGCATAATCCCTTTGTATTCTCTTAGATATTAGGTAAGATTCATTGAAATTATGTAAATAAACACACTGTTTAAATACAGTAAAACCTAAATATTATTTTAAAGATATTGAGTGTCTCCAATATCACATATGTTACAGCCATTACGATAGACAGGCCACCAGCAATAAATACGTACAATGCAAGAAAAATAGTATACAGTAAATGTGTGTACAGTGACACTAAACGTACGTACATGTACTAAGCACTGTAAGAAGAAAATTAATTATGGTTACTCACCAACAATGACACGATGACTTGTCCGATAACAATGAGTTTAATTTTACTGCACAACAAAGGAGAGCGTTACAGCCCTTGTAAAGGAGCCACTTCAGGCAATTGTGTAGCACTGCCGCTATTCTTCTTCTGGCAGTCTTCAATCCAAATCCCTAAAGCAGATTCCATCCAGACTACTGCCTTATTACATCCACTTACAACTCGTTTTGCACCCTGGTTAAAAGGACACTGCGGCCATAGATCTTATATTCCTTTACTACTTTTTAAATAAAAAGAATCGTAGCCTTCAACAAATCTAAAACGTTTACCTTTTCGGCAATCGTTAACATCTTCTTCTTGCGCTTGGGCACGGCCCCTGAAGCAGTAGTAGATCGTTTTGGAGCCATAATGAAGAGCTTGACTATGCACAAAGATAAACACAAAAGAGCACAACTCTTTACACAGCAAAACACGTTGATGCTGAATGAGCGAGACGAGACTTCCTGGTTAACACTGCATTCAGCACGCAGGAACTCAACTGCGTGCTGTGATTGGTTAGCTTCTCAGTCAGGAGAACTTAACTGCGTGCTCTGATTGGTTAGCTTCTCAGCCATCCGCCAATAGCGTCCCTTGTATGAAATCAACTGGGCAAACCAACTGAGGAAGCATGTACAGGAAGTAAAAAGACACATTGTCTGCAGAACCCGCGAAGCAGCGAAAAATCCGCGTTATATATTTAGTTATGCTTTCATATAAAATCTGCGATAGAGTGAAGCCGTGAAAGTCGAAGCGCGATATAGCGAGGGATTACTGTACCATAAATTTACAGAGGATGTTACAGACTCGTATCAAATGTATGTTTTTGTTATATAATGATGATGTTAATAATAATAGCAACTCATTACTTAAAGCGCTAAATACAGAGAAGTCATGGGATTTGAACCTATTACCTTGCTACTGTATTTCCAAATGGTAGCTTATCCACTGCGCCATCTTCACAGATCCATGACACAGAAGCTTTACCACTGTGACAACTGGCTAAAAATGAAACGCACAAAAACACACATATGCGAACATCTTTCATTTTATACTGAGTAACAGTTGGGCTTCAGCAACATGTCAATTGAGCAATTTTATTTTCCTTCAGTTTTATTCTTGAATAAAAGCATACTTGTTTTGTTTCACCATTTGTGAATCTGTTTCTTTAATATTTGAGCACACATCCAGCACGTCATGTCAAAATTATGTTGCTATTACTATAACATATGAAAACATGTTCTGTTTTACCCGTGTGTTCAGCATGTCTTGCTCTGCATTTCCTCTTTCATTGTATATTTACAAAGATCATTATAAACTCGGAACACACAAGAAATATATATCGTATTTACTCGTGTACCATGTGCCCTTGTGTAAGACGCGCACCCTAATTTTTACAAAGAAAATTGCGAAAATTGTTTTGCCCCGTGTATGACGTGCGTTGTGATTGTATAGGAAGCATTGCGAGGGAGGAGAGAGAGAGACCAAGCAGAAAAAGTAAACATTGCAGAATTACATTTCCTCGTGTATGACGCGCACCTGATTTTCTAATTTCCACGAAAAAATGTGCGCGTGGTACACACGTAAATACGGTATATTCCAAATCACAATTTACCTGTATAATTCCTTACAAATGCATCACCAGAGAAACAATAAAACACAGACTATAGCTGTGAGGATTGCAGCAGGGGGATGCCTTCATCTGACTGAATAGGAGGTGAGGAGGTGTAGCAGGCTGCGTTCTTCTAATCTACACATTTACACCAGCTGTCCCGTTTTGTGAAACAAAAGCGGGCTATTAGCGCAGTGATAAGGAGCTGTGAACTTCTCCGCATATGTCAGGAAAATGTAAGGAGGTTCGGGACAATGAAAAAAATCGTGAGTGTCAGGGATTCTAGTGTTAATCATGTCACAAACAATCTCATAACTATCGTATGAAATTAATTTACAAGCCAGAAATGCAACAAATTTATTAATGATACTTATGTGTTTGGTGATGAGCATACAAAATCGGCAACCACTGAGCTTTACCAAAAGAAAAATTAAAAAAGGCTAATGCTACAACTAATTGACCACATGAGAAACAGAGCAACTAATACTTATGTGATGACCTTCTCATTATAAACATTACCATTTCATGACCTTCTCATTATGAACATAGGTTGGGAGGAGCTAATAAAAGTTTGGCCTGTCATTATTAGTGAGATTCTTACTACTACTACTACTTCTTATTTTTTTTTTTTTTTTTTAAATAGAAATGCAAAATCTTCATGCATCATTTGTAGAGAAGCTAGGTGTGGATCTCTGAGGGTTTCTGAGATTTAAGATACGGTCATATCTTTATTTATATATATATAATATATATAAAGTGTTAATGCTATATATGTTCAAGGAGTTGAAGTAGAAAACCTTGTTCTAAAACTTTAGTCAGGCATAAGTCACGGTTTTTCCAAAGACAAAGTTAAATAAGTTAAAACAATTCGGAATTAACTGTTTCTTCAAAATGGTAGAGAAAAAAAAGAAGATAAAAGTAGCGTATCGTGTTTTTTGGTCCATGTATATGGAGTCCCTTTGGTTTAACTAAAAAGAACTCTAAAGGAGGTATATGTACAATTGGTACATCAGATGAAAAAGGCTAATATCTGCACACTTATTTTCTTCAGGAAATAAAGAGGAAATTATTGTAGCACTATTATTGTAATACGTTTGTGCCTGAGAAAATCTTACTGGAAGTTTCTAGTAGGTTTCATTTTAAATATGAATTTTTAGAACGTGGGCCTAAGCCAATAAAAATGAAAAAGAAAACAGGAAAAAGGAGAAGAATGCTAATTAGTACCATTTTTTGGCATGTCTAACGGAAACTGATCCCTGTATTGGTTAGGGAGAAAGTGTTTTTCCATATGGTTAGTATCTGCAATTCTCTCTGTGTACTATGGACATGAAAAGAGATTACCTACACTTCATGAAACCTCTATTCTTATCTCTTAATGGTTTGCAGAAGTAATTAGTCAATTTCCTATGGCATACTGTGCTACTACTTTATACTCATAGATATTAAAGTACACACTTTATCAAATTACATTACTACTTTTAAATCGTCTTGTATTTTGTTTATTAATTGTATAACATACAGATATCTCTTTAGTAAATGCCTTTAGATATTTGTTTAAATTCATTATTTTTATATTTTTTGCAGAATATGGACCAGTGGACCATGCGACAGTCTTCTCTGGAATTACAACTGATGATAAAACAAAGCACTGGTAATGTAAGTGTGCAAAATGCCTTAATGCTTTTTACTCTTTGAGCTCAGTGTGTTACTATTGATATATTGTATACTGATTAGCACTTGCAAGTAGTAATTTCATTTTAATCTTTCCATGTGACAGTAATGCCCCTATAAACTAATAATAAGAAGTTACAGTGGAACAGTATTTTAGCGCAATTTGTACATTATCTTTTTAAATAATTTTTGAAGCTTTACAAGTAAGCAGTTATTTGGGTCAATTGATTTTCAACATCTGTGCTGTTCAAAGTTACAAGTTTACCAATATAAAAATTGTAATTTCATTACATTGTATTACTTGGTGATATGTTTGCCTGTTTCTCCTGCCTTGAATTTAGGGATAGGAGGGAAAAAGGAAAACGAAAAAAAATTTTATTTTCTCCATTTTTAAATCTTTCATAGGAACTAACCTCCCTCCAGGAGAATATTGCAAAGGCTACTATTGAAGTATTCCAGAAATCAGCAGAACTGAACTCCAGCAATCCTTCGGGAAATGGTTCAGTAGTTTCGGGAAACATTGTTAATTCTGTCTCTAACAGCAACAGTGCTAGCAAGCTGAAACCAGTGTTAAGGTTTGATCTTGGTTATTATCAAGTCTTGTTTTCACTGAATATAGTTTATTGATCACGGTTTCTTTCTTATTTGTTCATATTCTTTTTTTAATTATACTTTGTAACGTTTACAATTGTTTATCTGTTACCAAGCTACTGCATGTTCTTTGAATATCTGTGTAATATGTATTGTATTGTGAGTTAATATTTTAAATATTATTCTTTTAAATGTTATATTGCATACATAAATGGATCATCTTTTGTTTATTAACAATTAGCTGTTCCCTACAGCTCCACCTGCGTAGTAGTGAAACAGGACAAACTTTAAAAATCAGTAAACAAACATGTATTGCTAGCTAAACAGAGGCAAGGTATTGTACAAAATGTGGCCAGAAGTAGACCGATCCGAACAGAGGCTGGCGAGTGAGTGAGGAGGGCCCTGCCCGGCTCCCCACTCCTGACATCATGCTTCGCCCTCCCCTCAGCCCGCAGCCTCTGTCTTGGATTATCTCAAATATATTGCTCCTGCAAGCGAATTATGATACTTAGCTCGATGAGAGAAGTCGCACAATCAATTGTAATGTTCAAGCAAGTTATAGAAAAAAATCTGATCTAAATCCATTTAAGTAGTTCTCCCATGAAAAGTAGACAGACAGACAGACGGGCGTTTGATTTTATATACATAGAGATGACAAAGGTCTTTGTTTTAACCATACCTTAATAGTAGACTTTAAAAATTGCCTGTCTTCAGATTATGGTAGTTCATATTTTATTTTAAAAAATTTCTATAATGCTACTTTTTATTCTTTTATTTTAAAATACTAAGGTTTCTTATATTTAATTTTCTGGCATATAGCACCATGAAAAAATATTCCCTTGTGTAGTTTTCAGCATTGTTGCGCATTTTTTAGTGTAAATTTAACATTACTCATCTGAAACCAAAATATTTGATTTCATACACAGCACAAAATAGCATTTATTTTGTAAGGAAATGTATTCAGTATGTGGTGTCAAAAGTAACTAAGTATTTTGACTCAGTAACTGGTTTACCAGTTTATGGGTGCCTCACATAATTCTCAAGCACCCTTGATACAATGAAGAATTCATAGTGGACTGTATAATCGTAAGCTGCCTGGACCCTGATACAGTAAAGCAGCCCCAACCATAACATTTCCACTACTATGCTTTGAAGTTGGTATCGGGTTCTTCTGGTCAAATGCAGTGTTTGGTTCTCGCCAAACACGTCTTCTGGTACTCTGACTAAATCACACAATCTTAGCCTCTTCTGTCCAGAGCACTTTCATGGTTTCATTCTGGAATATCTCCCATCTAATTTGTATTTAGCATCAACAGCGGCAAGAGCTACCTGTAGGTCCTGTGATGTAATTCTAGAGTTCTTAGGAACTTCTTTCAGCATATTGTATTATGCTTTAAGTCTCAACTTGCTGCAGTAGAAGCTGTTTGAAGTCATTTCCACTTCTAGAGAGTGGAATGGTTGATTTTTTCAATTATTTGCATATGATTTTAAATCCCTACCCATACTCACAGGCATCTGTAACCCTATTTGGTGAAGGCCTCAGTGAGCTCTTTCGATCTAGGTATGGAGATACTACACACTACAGCAGCAAAGAGCAAATCAGACTACTGTATATATCTGAGGTTTGAATTAGACCGGTTCCTCCAAGATCCTCTCTATTCTAATCATTTGCATTTGATACTAACCTTAGGTATTTCATGTAGTGATAAATGTAGAGGTGTTTTTCCACATGTGAAATGTATCTAATTGAGCTTATTTAATTTATACAGTGGACTACAAAATATAAGTGATGGCCTGATGTTTGCTTTATACCCTTTATCTATAGATACTGTTTAAATTAAGATCAAATTTTGAATGTCCATATGTTCAAAAAGAAAACTTTTCTTTGGGGTGTACCTACTTTTTATATTCCTGTAAGTAGACCTCTATTAGGCATAGCTTATTTTAAACTAGCTTGATCCTTAACTACTGAAATGCCAGACCCTAATTATTGTTTGAATTGGTTTGGGTTCACCCATTGTTTTTTTCATACATCTGATTTGAATATGAATGTAAATTATATGCCAAACCAGTCTTTAATGTATTTATCTTCTCTTGGGTATTCATCTCTACACAATACTACTGGTACAACCTTTTAAAAAGTAACTAAACTCATTCTGAAAAAAAAAAAAATCATTATTGAAGATAATCCAACAATTTTTTTCACAACATAATATCCTATTATTGTAATTCTCTTTTTTTTTTTTATTAGTTTATAGTTTTGCCATTTCTTTTGTCTCGATGCATGCTCAATAATCCAGGTAAGGAAATTCTAGAAAGTTGATTCTGTTCATCTGGACATACTTTTTTTTCCGATACATTTCACCACTCATCCAAGTGACTTCCTCAGTCTCGGAGGCTGAGGAAGTCACTTGGATGAGTGGTGAAATGTATTGGAAAAAAACATGTCCAGATGAACAGAATCAACTTTCTAGAATGCCATTTCTTTTATTTTAAGTTTGCTGTCTTTGTTTAACAGTTTTTTCTCACCTTTCTCCTGTAATCCTACTGACATACTTTTCCTAAGCATAAATGTAGCTTCTGCAAAAAAATAATAAAAATCATCTCTATTGTTCTGAACTCTGTTAGGCTACATTTCTGCTTTAAAATTAATAAAACACTTCAATTATTGCTCCTGCAGTTCTTCTGAGCGCTCTGGTGTCTGGCTGATTGCTCCTTTAATTGCGAAGTTACCAACTTCTGTCCAGGGTCATGTTCTTAAAGCTGCAGGGGAAGAACTTGAGAAGGGACAGCACCTTGGCTCGTCTTCTCGTAAAGAGCGTGACCGACAGAAGCAGAAGAGGTTAGCTGAAGCTTTTTTATATGGTACTATCATCTTTAATGGAAACAAAATGGGTTATACACTATAGCTTGGTATCAAATGTATTCCTATCCTCACTGGACTGTTTTGACTTGACACAGCATGTTGATTTTTCCCACCCACTCTGGTGGTCATATATTGGATCTGATCTGCACTTCTGGACTTTCTGTTGCCAACATTTACAGCACTGATTTGGGACTCTCTGACCATAAAACAGTATTTTTCACTGTCTCACTGCCTTTCCCTCCTCTTACCTGTAAACGACAAATTTCTTACAGAAACCTTAAAAATATCTGTCCCTCTATCCTTTCTGGATCCATTTCTGATCTTTTACTGTCTGCACCTATTCCATCAACACTAGATAGTCTTGTTGACCACTATAACTCAGCCCTTCATTCAGCATTAGATAAAAAAGCTCCTTTAAAGCATAAGGAGGTTTCCTTTAAACGTTCGGCTTCTTGGTATAATTCAGAATTGCGATCTATGAAAGCAGCTGGCTGACGCCTTGAGAGAATGTCACCGTGCACATCCAGGCTTTCTCTGACCACCAAAGAGCTTACAGAGAAGCACTAACTGCTGCTAAGAACACCCACTAAGGCAGAATAATAGAAAGTGGCCACGATAACCCAAGGGTTTTGTTTGCTGTAGTTAATAAGCTACTTTAACCCGCATCTGGCCCAACTACCTCCTCTACTGAAATCTGTGAGGAATTCCTCCACTTTTTCTGTAACAAAATTAAAGATCTAAATAATTCAACTAACATAAATACATCATCTGTTTTTATCTCTCCCTGTTTTCCCACTCCATCCAGCTCCTTCTCTAAGTTCTCACCAGTCACATCTGCGTTTGTTAATGACCTGCTTTGTAAGATGAGACCGACTACTTGTGTACTGGACCCCATCCCCAGCACACTACTTAAATTCTGCCTTCATGCCATAATCCCGACTGTTAGAACAATAATAAACTCATCCCTCGACATTGGCTCTGTGCTGCTCACTTATAAAATCGCTTCTGTAACCCCAATGTTAAAAAAAAAACTCTGGTCTTGATGCTGACAATCTTAACAATTTCTGGCCTATTTCCCACTTACCTTTCCTGTCAAAAGTTCTTGAGCGTGTTGTAGCCTCCCAGCTCACCAATTACTTAACCACTAATAACTTGATGGAACCCTTTCAGTCTGGTTTCAGGGCGCGGCACAGCTGTGAAACTGCTCTGCTACGGGTAACCAATGATTTGCTTATGGCAGCAGACTCTGGACAAACCAGCATGTTAATTCTATTAGACCTCAGTGCAGCATTTGACACTGTCAGAGATGACATTCTACTGTCCAGAATGGAGAACATGCTCGGTATCTCTGGCACTGCTCTCCAGTGGTTCAAGTCCTACCTGACTGATAGGCAAGAGTTTGTTAGTCTTGGCAACAGCAGATCCAGCTCAGCGCCAGTCACAAAAGGAGTTCCTCAGGGCTCTGTCCTCAGCCCTCTTCTCTTCTGTATTTATATGCTTCCCCTTGGCCATATTATTCATAGCTATGGACTGGGCTATCATTTTTATGCAGATGATACTCAACTCTACTTCAATGTTAAAAGTGGAACTTCGTCAGAGCTTTCTCAGCTCACAACCTGCCTTAGTGAAATTAAAACCTGGATGGAGCAGAACTCTTTAAAATTAATTTGCAACAAAACTGAACTCCTGGAAATTGGGACTAAAATGCAGCTTAATAAAATGAGCTCCTTCCCAGTCCATCTTGGCGGTGATCTCATTAGACCTGCCTCTACTGCAAAGAATCATGGTGTCATTTTTGATTCCTCCCTCTCTTATTCCACCCACATAAATCACATTAAGAAACTTTCCTACTTTCACCTCCTTAACATGTTCGTTCCTTCCTCTCCTTTTCTAATGCAGAGAAACTTGTCCATGCTTTTATCACATTCCGCATCGATTATTGTAACTCGCTGCTGGCAGGTGCCCCTTCTAATCTTATATCACAGCTCCAGCTTATTCAAAACTCAGCTGTAAGAGTCCTTACTCGAACCAGCAGCAGCGAGCACATAACACCCGTCCTGCTCCGTCTTCACTGGCTCCCTGTGTCTTACAGAATCGAATATAAAATCCTACTAATAACCTACAAAGCCTTAAATAACCTTGTGCCAAACTACATAAGTGACCTTCTCCATCACTATGTGCCTGCCCGCCCACTAAGGTTCTTTGATTCTGGCAATCTTGTTGTGCCCCACACTAATCTACACTCCATGGGTGACAGGGCCTTCAGCTGTATAGCGCCTAGACTCTGGAATGACCTACCAAAATGAATCAGGTCAGCTGACTCCATGATCTCTTTATAAAAAAAAAAAAAAAACAACTCAAAACTAATCTGTTCTGAAAGGCTTTTAGCTCTCCTTGACTTTATTACCCTTCTCACAGTTTACCTCTCTGTCAAGATGCTCATGTAACCTGTGTGTGTGTGCGCTAGACCATCAATGATGTGGTCTGTTAGGCTTTTTCTGAATTTACTGTCTTAATCTTCTTTATTTATTTATTTGGTTTGTACAATGCTATATACTGTATACCCTGTCGTTCGTTCTTATATTCTGTAAGTGCCTTGTGCATGGGAAAAATGTTTATTATTATTATTATTATTATTATTATTATTATTATTATTATTATTATTATTATTATGTTAATAGCTTCAGAATGTCAGTCTCCAGTTGTCCACCATCATTGTCAACACATACCTAATATCTTCTAAATAATAATGATAGTGTTAGTAATGAAAGGTTACGATTAAAAAAAATCATATTAGTGTTAAACACATAAGAGCCCATTATATATTTTACTGTGTGTAAATTGTGTTCTTTATTTAATGTTTTCACTGGACACATTGTTTCTTTATAGCATGTCTCTTCTGAGCCAGCAGCCATTTTTGTCACTGGTATTAACTTGTTTAAAGGGACAGGATGAACAAAGAGAAGGGCTTCTTACTTCACTTTACAGTCAAGTGCAACAGGTTTGAGATAATGTTTCAGTTTGTTTTGTTTTTTTTTTTTTTTGAATTTGAGTTAATTTGTATCTATTAATAGTTACATGTAACAAATTATTTCTATAGATTGTAACTAATTGGCGTGAGGACCAATATCAGGATGACTGCAAAGCTAAACAGTTGATGCATGAAGCTTTGAAACTCCGGCTAAATCTGGTGAGAATTAAGATGTTTTGTGGGTGCCCAGTAATAAACATTTACTCTTAAAGTTTTTGAATGTTCCATTTTTTTCTTCTGTATAATTATTTATCTTCTCCATAGCTTAAATATATAATTTTTAGTGCAACAAAATCATTTTAGGTATATTTTCTGTCCCTTGTTTTTTTTTTTTATTAACAAATGATAAATACATTAATTTTAGTGTATGGAACTGTGCAGTGTGATGAATAATTTTCATGCATCATGCTCTTATGTCGCTGTTAGTAGAAGCAAATGAAATAGTTGTAAATTTAATTGATGCAATATTTTGGCAGCTCTTCCCAATAGCCTACTGGCATTGCTTTTCCATCTAATTGTTGGTTTAGAGTCTTTTTGACCCCAAAGTTTCAACCAGTCGTAGTAGTACTCCATATGTGGCCCCTGAATTATTTTATAGACTTTTAACCATTTACTTGACTGCTCTTGTAGACAAGTAAGGCACCCAGTAACTGCGTTTAAAATCAAAAATATTATTAATTATTAAAAATGATGGCTGCTGTTTTTTAAAAATGCAATTGCTATTAATTGCATGGTTAACTTTTTAAATCAAAATTAACAGCATATTAATAAAAATTTTACATATTTCCATCAAGTATATTAATATTTTCCTTAAAGCAGAAATAACACAGTAAATAATTTCTAATATAGAACAGTTTTAATGTCTTGCCAGTGCATATTAAATTATTCCAGTTAGTTTATTTAATAGATTTTGTAACAGAAACAATTGAGTAAACAGTGAAACACTAAATAATCTGTAACTAAAAGTAATATTTTGTTTAGAGCTATATTTCAATCCAAATGAGTCTAGTCTTTGGTGTTGTAACTAGATGCTGTTCATAATAGTGTAATACTGTTTTGTCTGTTTGTTTCTGTTTCTCAAATTAATTACAGAGTATAAGAATTTTTTAACATTGTGATCAGCTTACTTCATATGTATGGTTTTTGGTTTGTTGCCAGAAAATCTTGAATAGGTTATCTTTTAATTTTAGTTTGTATCTTGTCAAACATTTAGGCTTTATGGTGTTTGTGTGTTTATCTGTTTTGATTATGAGGCAGCAAAATCTAATAGAGAATATGGTTTGCCAGCCATATCCCTTTCTTTTTCATACCTTTGGCAACAAAATGGCAGAAAACTGTTCCTTTGTCACTCTGGATCTGTGCTGCTGTCACTTGTGGCATGGAGGAGGAGGTGGTAATAAGAAGCTAATGAGACAGCATGTACACGCAATACCATATCATTTCAACATTATACAATAAACTGTGCCAAAGCAACAAGAAAATTCTGTCTTCCCTATACTTTGTGATCATTATGATATGGAATCCTGGATATTAAAACTTCCACCTACTAAAATGTAGCAGTTTATCCTGTTAGCATACAGTATTGCATACAATGTGTATGTGCTGCTAAATGCAAATAAAACATGTTTTAATAGATGCAGGTATTAAGTTTTCATTTTACACAGGGTTCATCTACTGTGCGGGTGCTTGAGCACCTGGCAGGTTTGCAATGTGTATCTCATAAAAATAACTAAATACTGATTACATACAATCTAGTCTGCAGTGCACAATACCAGTCAATACTGACCTCTGACCAGTCTTTTGGTGCATCACAATTGTGTAGCTGCTTTATTAAAAAAGACACCTCACCAATTTACTGCATTTGAGAAATAAAGGTATATGTTGTTTTTTTCAGGTTGGAGGAATGTTTGACACCGTTCAACGAAGTACCCAGCAGACGACTGAATGGGCTGTGCTTCTCCTTGATATCATCAGTAGTGGCACAGTCGATATGCAGTCCAATAAGTAAGCTTCTTTTTTGACATTTTCACATCCTCCTTTTAAATATTTAGGCTTTGGGCATTGCTTTACCTAATATTGGACTGATACATGCAGGTTTATTACTTTAAGCAGTAGCATTATCCTCTAAGGCTTTTGGAGTACATTACAGCTTAATGCAAAATAGCAGGTGAGGGTAAACAATAACTGTTTGGTGAATCTTCTTCATTTGCAGTTTAATATAATGACAGTAGCATGGTTATATATCCATACAGTAGTATGGTTTGATATGATTTTTCATTTACAATGTATTTTCATTTACAATATAATGAATAGCACCAACTTGTCGTCTTAAAATTTCATGATTTTAAAAGAGAAATAATAGAACCTTAATCAAGGCTAGATTTAGACATAATGAACCCCTGAGCTATGGGAAGCTGTAGAGGCCTTATCTGGCAAATGTTAACAGAGAATAGGGTTGAACGTTAACAGCTGACCTTGGCAAGAATGCTAGTAAGATGTGTAAAATACCATGCAGGATTTGGGAAAGGATTCTAATATTAGAGTAGCATTAAAAAATAACAACATGGCATACTCAGACCCACCTAATCTAAACAAATGCTGTGAGCAAGTGGAGTCTGTCCTAGCAACACTGGGTAATAGGCTGGACCTGATAAAAGTACATCATAGGACACAATTAAATAAAGAATTTCTTAAAATTATTTTTAATTTAAAGAACTGTAATAGACAAAAGAATCTTATTGCAGCCTAAAGTAATAGGTTAAAATCACTTGACTGGTCAGGAGTTTTGTACCACAAGTTTTTGGAAAGGGATCCTGTTAGTGTATTTGCTATTGTAATTGTCAAGTACAAAATAACATTTATGATTTAGGGTGTATGTTGTGATACCCTTTTTCCTTGCTAGCTGAAAGCTCTGGTTTTCACAGGAAAATATTAAGCCTTTGGAGATTGAACAGGATAAACCCTCCAGTAAACACTTATTTTTAGAAGTGATTAAAGTAAAGAGCACTCTTCCAAAAATGTATATTTCAGTAATAATTGCTTAATTAACAAAGTCATATTAACAACTTGATTTTTGCCTTAATAAGACAAAGTTTGAAAGTGCCATGCCTGATGGATTTACCTTTTACAGCAGATAGGTGAATTGTTCTACTAGTTTCTCACTGTAGTAAAGACAGTTCAGTTTTTTGTCAAGTAGTTGACATAGGCGAGGCTTCATTTGATATGTACAGTATTTCCACCATCCAGAAAATGCAGAATAGAAATGTTTAACAATTTTTTTTTTTAAAGTCTCCAATTTTACTGGAACAAAAGTTACTGTATAGAATTTTTGTTTCGTCATGTTGTGTGTTTTAGTAGTTGTATATTTTCTTCCTCCCAGTGTCTCAAAACTAGAAGTCACTATTTTCTTTTAAGTCTAGTTGGATTTGAGCAGTCAGTACTATTATTTCACTTTTGGGGGGGGGGGTATATATATATATATATATAT
>JANRMT010062790.1:26148988-26192249 GCA_026402145.1 Polypterus bichir lapradei | reverse complement strand
TATTTCCCCCCATATCTTGTTTTTTGAGCCTCAGGGCAAGTTGGTATTTTGCTTCTGTTCCAATTTTGTTCCTATTGTCTCTCCAAAGTAATGTTTTCTTTCCAGAATATATCACAGAATTATACAAATTATGCCTCACACATGGGAATGCAGCAGCATCCTTCACAAACAAGTGGAATGGTTCCAACTACTTATTCCAACCCACCCTTTCAAGGCACGCACCCAAGTACAAACCCAGCAATGGTGGACCCTCATCGGCAGATGCAGACAAGACCAAGTGGCTATGTTCACCAGCAGGCACCTGGCTATGCACATTCTATGCCAAACACACAAAGGTAAGGCTCTTTTTTTTGTGTGTGATGAAATTTTAATTGAGGTGAGACGCTATCATTTAAATTGCTTTTCCGTTGTAATTCTTTTATAATAGTCTACTTTTTCAAATTGCATATGATTTTTACATAACTTTCAAAGTGAACATGTGTTTCTTGATATGTTAACATCTGTTTTAATACAGTGTCTGTTTCATTGTACAGTGATGTATAAAATCAATACAATTTTAGAAAATCACACTGTTTTATTAAATGCCCTTGTTATGGTGCATTCTTTAAAATATGACAAAGTGAAGATTGATTGAATGCTGCAAGCTGAGCACAGTAATTGGGGGGAAAAAAATATCTAGAACATTAAATATGTGTGAGTTACGAACGAACATTAACCTTTACCGTTAGATAGAAGTTTATTTGTCCCTGTGGGAAAATGTGGCATTATAAAGCAGTATAATACTTTTATTAATAACATACTAATAATATGTACTTATGTAGTTAATTTTGTTTCCACAGTCAGATCTGATACTATTTTATATTTAAATGCAGTTTATTAAAAAAACTTAAGTTAGTACATTATTTATAATAGTTAAGCTACTCATTATTCACAATGTGGTTTACTCATTATTCTACTGTGTGAATATTTTTGGGGGGGTGGGGTGACACCATTCCACCTATGTTCTTTTAAACACAGAAAAATCATTAAGTATATATTAAAATGATTCACTAAAGTATGTTATAAAAGCTTACAAACCAACAGATGGTACATGTATAGTGATGATTAAAAAAAAAAGGAAAAAAGCATGTGACTTTGCAGGGGAAGCAGAGGTCAGTCTGTTACTACTGTAGTGCTCGAAAGAAACACGTGCTAATAGACAGCAGGGTGAGAGGCACATTCTACATGGGTTTTTCTGCTTTTGATGTTGATATGGTCATATGAAAAAGTAAGTACACCTTATGGAAATTGTTGTCTTTTTCAACATATTTGAACTGGGAAACTGTAGATCTTCATACAAACAGTGCCTACAGATAAAGATTATATACTTTAAAAAAAAAAACACAAGAATATTTTCCCTTTTCAATCATTTATGAAACAAAAATATTATAGATATAATGCTCTACGGGGAAATGATAAATATACCCTTTAGCAGAAATGACTTCTTGTAAGCATTTTGCATAACTGCCCACCACTGTCTGACATGAATTTGATGAAGTTTTTAAGCACTTCTCCAGCAACTTCCAGCTATTTCAACCACCCTTCTTCACAGCTGGCATGAGATTCATCTCCTGAAGTGCTGTCTTCTATTTGCGCAAAATATGATGACTGTTACTGTGGCCATACAATGCTATCTTTGATTTAACTGACCAAAGCATGTTGTTCTAGAAGACCTAGTTTTTGAAATGCTTGTTAAGCAGAGAGTAGGTTTATTAATATTTAGTTTCATACGCCTTGTAAGAATAGACGGAAAAGTGACAAAAGCTATTGGATTTTTAGTCAAATAAAGATTGTGCACCAGTGTTGCCAGGTTTAAAAAAAAATATATAGCCCAAGGATATATTAAAAATAGCATATTTACCCATAAAAATAGCCTTATTAAAAAATGCCTTAAGTAGACAAAACGGTTCCCTCAAAGATTTTACAGCAGTAAAGAACATGTACAAATGCAAATGGGGGAAGGGGTGCCATATGGATGAAAAACATGGTAAAAATTATTTGTCGGGGGGCTGTAAAATTATGCAAAATACTGCGTTGTTTTTTTTAAAAGTAGCCCAAAAAACACAACCTGCGAAAGCCCATTTTCTTCTTGAGGATGATGATCAAAAATAGCCTGATTGGGTGAGAAAACCACAGACCTGGCAACACTGTTAAGCATGTAGAATCAAAGTTGAAAAAGTTAGTAACTGCTTCTGAGGTTCCCAGAAGACACACCGACATATGTGGCAGAGACGCACAGTTGTTGAGAGAAGGCATGGAGAAGATAGTTGCAAAAGAAAGAAAAGCATCATGGAAGAATAGGGAAGCTCAGTGTATTTGTTGATTTCTGAGGAATCACAGGTATATTAAAAACTTTCAGCTTCCTGTAAAATGTATTGATGATCAGTGACGGTAATTATTTAAATGGAAAGTTCAGTCCCAAAATGCTATCATGCTATTTTTTTTCTTTTATTTAATGTTATCAGCCTGTTCCTGTTCCTTTAACTGTTGCTTCTACAACTTGTTCATCATTTAAAAAAAAAAAAAAAAACATCCATTGATGAAAATGAAGAGTTGTCAGTAAATGCAGATAAAGTAACAATGTTCAATGTAAGACTGCTGTTGCTACACCTCCCATGCAGGTCAAGTTTGTGCAATCTTTTTCTGATTGTAGATGCATGTGCTTTCACACCAACATTTGCAGGTGTTATCTGTACATCTTGAAATAAAATTTTGGGGTTCTTTGAGACTTATTTTAGTATTAAATAGATCGCTCTTGGGCTGATTTTACTGAGCCGGCCAATTACGGACAAATTAGCAGTCATTTGAAATCTGTGTCACTTGTAGATTTTCCTTACAGTGGAATGATTGATTTCAAATAATGTGGTGATCATTTTAAATTCCTTGCTAGACTCTTAGGCATCCACCTCCCTCTTATAGAGTTCTTTTGCTCATGGCATGATAACACCACACACATCAATAGCAAGGATTACACCAAACTCTGGATATTTGCGGTTTGAATAAGACTCCCTCTTGAGGTTCTAATCATTGGCACATATTCTGGAGCACCTGTTTCAAACTGTATGGATTTAAAATTGTTATAAGTGTAGAGGTGTACTTATATTTTCCTCATGACAATTCTGCATGTTTGTTATTTAAATTATGAGAATGAACACACCATGTCAAATTTATGTGTCATTTGTTCAAGCTTTTGCCTGTAGGCACTGTTTGCATGTTCAGATATGTTGAAAAAGTTAATTTCCATAGGGTGTACTTACTTTACTGCATACTGTATTTTGATATATTTTGCATTATATCATTTTTGCATTTACTATTTATTTACCCTTTCCAGTTGCTGTTTCTTTATAATACTTATGTATGTGTTTGTAGCTTCTACTTGGATAATAAAGGCAAATAAGGCCCACAGTATATTTGTTAAAAATTGCAGCTACATTTTCAACAAGAGAGTAACCAAACTAGGGTTAAAACTCAAAATCGCACTTAATGTAAATTTTATTGAAAATGGCTGTAGTAATCAATAACTTAAATACTGGAATATTACCTCTATAGAATGGCTGATTTCTGGGTATCATGATAAGAAAGCAATTCTAATTTTACAAATGGGTTTTATTAACAAACTTCTCTTTATTTTCTTCATTTCTTAAATTATAAAGCTATCAGAATGCCAAATGTGAAATCACTCGCAATCTGAATTTTTCTTTTAATTTTGGTCGTTATCTAGATTTGTTAATCACCAGCACATCCAACAGAACCCTATGATGCCAGGGATGAGTCACATGGGCAACCAAAATGTGCATTCTGGTATGAGAACAAACCAAATGCTTGCTGAACAACAACAGCAGCAGCAGCAACAGCAACAGCAACAGCAGCAGCAGCAGCAACAACAGCAGCAACAGCAACAACAACAGCAGCAGCAGCAGCAGCAGCAGCAACAGTATTTGAGACAACAAGCCCTCAGAGTATGTCCATGGTTACTTAAAGTCTTAAGCTGTTTTAAAGTTAAAACTTTTGTTTCAGATCATATCAGCGAATTTTGAAGGTATTTTGAGTTTGCTAAAGAACTTGCAATTTGTATTTAATATGAAGACATTTTTAATGTTTAATACATGCATAGTGCATTTAATATGAAGACGTTTTTAAGCTTTAATACGTGCAGGGCAAGTATGGGTGTTCCTTTTTAGAGCACTGTCGCATTATTAGTCTAGCAGAGAGTGCATAGGCCCATATCACTTCCAGCATACAAAAGTATCCAATCCCTTTGAAAGACGCCATACTTTTTTGCATCACAAAAGATTTGTACACACATTTATATATTCAGTACTTTTATTGTGAACTCTTATGCTGTAACAGTACATTTCCAAAGTCAAAATAAACTGTTTTTCTGCTTGGGCCATGTGACCGAAGTTTATAGCTGTAATGTTAATGATTGATAACTTCATGTGGTGGGCAGTGGATGAGTGAAAATAATGGATCAGTGCACATCTCAGGGAAGTTGATTGCAAATGTTATGTTAAAAGCCTATCCTGGCAGCATTAAACACATAGTAGGACTTCATTCCAGAGCTGAGCACAGTTAACCTTGTACGTAACACTAACACAATAAAGGACTATATGTTGAAGCTCAGATTAAAAAAAAAAAAAAAGTTATCCATAATAGTACTGTGGAAAGCATGGAACCACGGGAGCCAAAACTTCAATTCAGTAGATGTATACATAAAGTACATGATGCATGTTTTTGTAGATATATGAAAAAAACAAATATAGACATGGGGAGAACAAGCAAATTTGAGATGCGTAATGACAGGGTAAAACTTTAAAACCAAGGAACTCCACTCTGTGAAGCAGCTATCCTCAGTCAAATCAGGCTGGTTTCAAAATATCAATTTTACATTTTACACATTTTTTTATTTTAAGAATTTGAAATTCAGAATTTACCATATATATATGAATGTATGTGTGTATATGTATGTCTCCGATATCACATATGTTACAGCCATTACGATAGACAGGTCACCAGCAATAAATACGTACATTGCAAGAAAAATAGTATACAGTAAATGTGTGTACAGTGACACTAAACGTACATACATGTACTAAGCACTGTAAGAAGAAAATTAATTATGGTTACTCACCAACAATGACACGATGACTTGTCCGATAACAATGAGTTTAATTTTACTGCACAACAAAGGAGACCGTTACAGCCCTTGTAAAGGAGCCACTTCAGGCGATTGTGTAGCACTGCCGTTGTTCTTCTTCTGGCAGTCTTCAATCCAAATCCCTAAAGCAGATTCCATCCAGACTACTGCCTTATTACATCCACTTAGAACTCGTTTTGCACCCTGGTTAAAAGGACGCTGCAGCCGTAGATCTTATATTCCTTTCCTACTTTTTAAATAAAAAGAATCGTAGCCTTCAACAAATCCAAAACGTTTACCTTTTCGGCAATCGTTAACATCTTCTTCTTGCGCTTGGGCACGGCACCTGAAGCAGTAGCAGATTGTTTTGGAGCCATAATGAAGGGCTTGACTATGCACAAAGATAAACACTAAAGAGCACAACTCTTTACACAGCGAAACACGTTGATGCTGAATGAGCGAGATGAGACTTCCTGGTTAACACTGCATTCAGCACGCAGGAGCTCAACTGCATGCTCTGATTGGTTAGCTTCTCAGTCAGGAGAACTTAACTGCGTGCTCTGATTGGTTAGCTTCTCAGCCATCCGCCAATAGCGTCCCTTGTATGAAATCAACTGGGCAAACCAACTGAGGAAGCATATACAGGAAGTAAAAAGACACATTGTCCGCAGAACCCGCGAAGCAGCGAAAAATCCGTGTTATATATTTAGTTATGCTTTCATATAAAATCCGCGATAGAGTGAAGCCGCGAAAGTCGAAGCGCGATATAGCGAGGGATTACTGTAATGCACATAATTAAGTAGATGGGGTGGCTCTGTGATGGACTGACACTTTATCTATGCCTGAATTCCTGCTTTGTGCCCTGATGCTGCCATGACAAGCTCTATTACCGGTACCTCATAATCCTATAGTGGATTAGGTGGGTTTGAGAATTTTATACAGTGGTAAATCAAAAACTAAAGGCAATTTCAAAATTACACGGCAACTACAAACTGCACAACACATTCACAGTGACTTATGGATAGTTCAAACACACACAGCACAGAGCTCTGCTGTTAGTCTAGTTGAAGGCAAGGTCAAATGATCATGAACACCCCATTGTGGGATTGCACCATTGTTGAACAATGCACTGTACTGAGGCTTCTTTGGGAAGAGGGAGTGAACCCTGCTGAAATTCACAAAAGAATGTTGGCTTGTGCTGATCAGTAGGATGTTTGGGTACTCATCTTGCGTAAACTTTACAGTCCCAAGTCGTCATGCACTATGGCATGCACATATTCTTAGCTGATATCCAAATGTACAGCAACAGCAGACAAAAGAATCTTCTCTGATGGAGGGATTTGCCATGTCACTATGGGCTTGTTTGTGTGTGCAATGTTGATGGTCAACCAGGATGAGCTTCGGCAGTTTCACTTGTTCTTCCTGCTTTAAACCTTTCTACCCATTCATAAACTTTTCATTGAGTCATGCTGTTTTCACTTCCAAACTCAACCAACATCCTTCAGTGGATTTCATCAGGTTTCACTCCCTCTGTTCAAAGAAGTCTCACTTAATGCGTCTTTCAACAATGGTACAATCCTGCAGTGGAGTGTCCATGTTCATTTGGCCTTGGCTTTAACTAGACTAACAGCAGAGCACTGGGCTGTGTGTTTTCAAACTATTCATAAGCCATTACGAACGTGTAGCGTAATTTTTAAATTGGTTTTACTTTTTGATTTACCCTCATATAAGGTTTAGGATGGTTTAAGTCTTTGTAGGATAATGGGTATATATGAAAAAATGTATTATAATGAACTTCTATAGGTGCCATTGCATAGCTGATCCTTTAAACAGTCCTCAATTTCACATGTAAGCAAGAGTGGTCGTTTAATCCATTCCTTGAGTATCAGTATGCTATTGAAGCCTTTTTCCACTTTTTTTTCTTAAATTGTGAAGCACATCTGGACAGTACTGTATTGAAGCTAGTGGGTAATTCATAACAAGTGAGAGTGGCTTTCTTATTATTGAATTGTTTGCCTATTTCTCTGGCTGTCTAGATTGAGCCAATCAGCCTCTGGGTACTTTTTCTGATGTGAAACAAAACTTCTTTTTGACAAGAAAACTTTCATCTTCATGTATGAGTCCAACAATAAGTAATAAATAAAAAATAATAATTTAGGTTTACAGACAAAAGTAATCATGTCCCTAGTCAGCAAAGCTTAATCCATGTTTAGTTGTCTAGGCCACTCAAAATGTTTAATCAGTGCAGCAGTATTCATAATAATTACTATCATTCTCTGCCTGCCACTGTAGTGAAACGACAGACAGATGTAGTGTCCTGGTCCTCATGTGCTTTGCACTACATATTAATAGCAAATACAAAAGTTAGTGGTACATTGCACTACATACTCGGGTTAATAACACAGGCTAAGGACACTGTTACTGTACACTACCAGAAATCCCAGTGTGAAAGCACAAAGACAGAATCACTTTGCCACTGCAAATAATATATATTTATTTTTCAGTACTTAAGATAGTTACTGTAACTGTCACATAACTGTCTATGAAAACCAATATGTAGCCCATCAGATAACTAAATATAAACACTGCATCTCAGGACTCTTGCAGGCAAATCTGGGGTTTACTGAAATATCTATGTAGTCACTCATGAATTAGCTACTATATTGCAATACCTTAAGCATTTTATAGGGGCAGACTTAAAAGGAATTAATGTGCAGTAGTCAACATGTGACCTCAACAATCATTCAATGTACATTTGTTTTCAGGCTTCTTATTTAACATATAAACTTAATAAAAGGACAAGGATCTCTGTGCCTGTCTGGTTGCTATACCTCTAGCATTCCAAATGATGGCACATCACAGACATTTGTAGTAATTAAATTAACATTAACACAACTTGTATGAATCCCATACCAAATGACATATAACAAAGACGTATGCATTGCATATGTCATTCCAACAGATGGTGCATCACAAACATTTGTAGTAATGCATTTTATTACTAGAAATGTTTGGGAGGCATCGTCAATTGGAATGACAAATACAATGTATTTTATTACTACATACATTTACAAAATTCATTCCAATAGATGGTGTACTACAAATGTTAACACGGAGGTCTACATTGATTACTTAGATTTCAGCCCATCTTAGATGGGTAGCACAGCTAGTGATCCTATAAATCCTATAAACAAATGTTTAAACCAAGACATTTTATTTACACCGTACATATTTTAGTGGGGGGATTGATAAGACAGGCCATCTATTGTGAAGTTTGCACAAATTTCTTTTTGGAGCACCTAAAAAACAGCAAAATATCTCAAATCTAGCAGTATTTTTTGATCAGAATAATAGTTTTAAATCACATTAAACATTGTCTTTTTACATGTAAACTACAGCTCCTACATTCACTGCCATTTTGAGTCTCTTGACATTTCTCGGCCTACTATATCTGAAAAAACGAAAGACTGATGCTCATGTCTATGGCCATTAAAAGCATGAAATACTAGAAATTCCTAACAGTTTTCTCCTGGGCTTCCCTGACCCATTCCACTTGCCCATAAAATTTACATAATTGGTTGACACCATCATGAAAACTTTACATATTACTGGTGTGCACCCTGACAGTAACAACTTAACAATTATTTTTTAATGATCAAACAGTAACTCTGCTTTCCAAACAACTGTTAGAATTGCGTGCCTTAAGCCTGCAACTAGATTTACTAACAGTCAGACTATTGATGGCAAAAATAGTCCGCAAAACTCATCAAAGACTCTTAGTGATGTCACCTTGGCCTGGGATTGTGTACTTGCTTCATGTGCAATTGTGTAGCCAGATATTTTACTAATGACATAACACTCTCAAACCTGCTGAACTCAGTTCAGTGTCATGGGGCGCTGGAGCACTGGATGGAAAGCAGGAATCAGCCCTGAACAGAGCGTGCCAGTCCATCACAGGCCCACTGAAGCACAAACAAGGGCCACTTTGGAATTAACAGTTAACCTAAAATGCACATCTTTGGTGATGTGGGAGTTAAACAGGGGTCACCAGGGGAAAAATTAACATATAGATTGGTACAATTTCTAAACCACGCAAAGCATTCAAACCTAATACAGTAGATCCATGAGGAAGCAGCAGCACTAAGCCCTGCACCACATAGCTAACTCACATTAATAACCATTATAATCAACTACAATGATTATGAGACAGAACTAAATAAAAGCTGTGTTAAAACAACTAAATGTTACTGATCACTAAAACAAAAGAATTCACTATGACATTCAGGAAATGCTGAAAGTGCATTGTCAGTGAAACTATCTATACTGTAGGATGCTTTAGATTCCTCAGTTTATGGATATCCTGTGACCCGAGATAAACCCATGACATCAAATTTATACTACAAAAGGTAAAAAGAGGCATCTGCTTTCTGAAACTACCTGAGGAAAAATGGGTTCAATAACAGTTCATTTTTGATGCTACACTGACTAAAAGGCCATCCAATGGGTTATGAGATCTGCATATAAAATGAAACAAACCTATGAGCATTATGAAAAATACTGAGAAAACAATTCAATTTTAAAAGACTTCAACAATCCCAAGGACAAACTGGTATCTCCTTTATTGTCTTGCAATTAGTAGGATAGTGTCAAAGCCCAGACAGCTGACTGTGAATAATGAGGCATATGGGTCTAAAGGACCGCAAATTTTAATACATCATGATGCTGTAACGTAGATGAACTGCACTATTTTATACATTGCCAGATGTTAAGATTGCTTTTCTAAACTACCTTTACATTTTTAATTGCAATTTTGAGAACTACCTACAAAAAGGAAAGCCAATTTACAAGTATCATATATGCGGTGGCACAAAGAGTGCTGCGGTCTTACATCTTTAGAGCGCTAATGTGGAAGTTCAGGATGTTGTTTGTAGATGGGTGAAGAATTGGCTAAAAGACAAGAAGCAGAGGGTAATGGTGTGAGGAACCTTTTTAGAACTGGCTGATGTTAAGTGTGGTGTGCCATAGGGGTCACTGCTAGGACCAATGCTATTTTTAATTCTAATTTAATTTTAATGAAATGATTTGGAAAGGAATATAGATAGCAATCAGGCTTATTTTGCAGATGACACCAAGCTAACAGAACTGGCAAATACTCTAGAATCAATTGAATCATTACAGAGGGACTTGTACAGCATACAGGCTTGGGCAGATTTGTGGCAGATGAAAGTTAATGTACTGTAAGAAAATGTAAAGTATTACAAGGAGGAAGTAAAAATGTCAGATATGAATACACAATGGGAGAAGTATACACCTTATGAGAAGGATTAAGGAGTCATAATGGATTTGTCACTATCAACTTCCAGACAATGTTCTCAAGCCATTAAGAAGGCTAACAGAATGTTACGTTATATAGCACAATATGTACAGCACAAGTCCATGAAGGTTGTGTACACTGTGGCTTTCGGGAAATAAAAAAAGACATAGCAATGCTAAAAATAAGTCAAAAGAAGAGCGACTAGGGAATGAGTTACAAGGATAGATTAAAAATGATGTGCCTTTTCAGTTTACACAAAAGGAGATTAAGAGGGAAAATGATTGAACTGTTTAAAAATTATTAAGGGAATTAATACAGTGGATCAAGACTGTTACTTTAAAATGAGTTCAACAAGAACATGGAAAAACAGTTGGAAACTTGTTAAGAGTAAATTTCACACAAACATTAGGAAATCTTTGTTCACACAGAGAACCACAGACATATATGGAATAAGCTACCAAGTGGTATGGTAGACAAGAGGACTTCCAAAACTGATGTTATTCTGGAGGAATTAAATGGATAGGCAAGACAAGCTTTATTGGGTTGAATGGCCTGTTGTGTAAATGTTTCTAAAGTTCAGTATCACATACCAAGTTTAAGAAAGTAAATATTATATGAATTATTATACCAGACATAGAACTCAGATTACTGTTTATTCGCTATTCTTGGTCTCAGTGACAACTTACTGAGGCAGAAAGAACAGTCCACCAGCAACAATTTACAGCTAATGCTAAAGCATTCCAAACACAGCCACAAAATATATTCAATCCAAAATGCCCTGGCCCCATTATAAATCCTTCTCAACCCAGAGGAAAAGTAGTTCTACTCCTTTGATGTAGAGTAAGTCCACCAAATTCTATGCAGGAGCCTCATTTGCCCACTTGCAGTTGCTATCTCATTCTTTAAGTCATTGCTGAGAGACTAACACTAAAAGGGAGGATGGAAATGTAGGATAACTGGTAAATTTAAATGTTCATCAAATGAATTAGCTTCCTACTGTTGCAGAACAGGTTTGATTTTCATTCTTATGATTTTCATTCTTCACTCACTTGTGACTCAGACTATAAGGTCCTTGAACTTCTCAACTTGAGGCAGCTGTTCACTGCTTACTTATAAGAGGAAAACTTTTCTTTTCCAGGAGCAGACCATAATTTGAAATCTGGAGATGCTGCAACAGGAGCTATGACAGATGCAGCAGCAGGATAATAAAGTCTTTAAAGATATGCTGGGTAAAATTGAAGAGCACATTCAGGAAACCTCGGTTAAACTAAGCACGCTTGCTGATCAACTGGAGGATGTCAAGGAGACATTCACAACGCGGATTGAAACAGCCGAAAATCTAGCTGCCAGTGCTGAAGAAAAAGCAACAACTGTCAGCTCCGAATGCAAAAAACTCGGAGACAGACTGGCTGCTTTGGAAGATGGAAGCAGAAGGAATGTCAGAATTGAAGGTCTGCCTGAGAATCAAGAAAGTCCAAACCCTGTGAACTGAGCTGAACTATTTTCTAAAATAATTGGAAAGGACTTTAAAGCAGATTCTGAGATAGCAGCGGCTTATCGTGTACGCAGATCAAATACCATTAGACCTAGATCTTTTATTATTCGCTTTGAAAGATTATCATTTAAGCTAGAGGTGATGGCACTACTAAACATGCAGCTTTCTACAACATTAAACAGCGGTTACGGCAAGCCATATCAAATACAGCCTCTTGTATCCTGCCAAACTGAAAGTGGAATTGCAGGGTCAATTCTATGTCTTCGCTAGCAAGGAAGAAGCAGAAAAGGAATTAAGAAAGCTGATCCCGGGACTATTCTGATACATAATAGTGAGTCATGGCCGTTAACAATATGGCAAGGATTAATAACCTACTGTCTGATCTATTTGTTTAAAATACGGGTTTTTATCATTATATCTCCTCATTATTACTCGGACGCTATCTGTTTATGTTTTAATTACAGCTATAGACGTTTATGCTTAATTACTTTTTTTTATCTAATTATTTTCTCTCTACCCTAAACGAGACTGTTCAACATCATACCTTTGGTTTATTCTTATTGCTATTATTGCACTAAGACTTATTATGCTTATTATTATCCGGGTGTATTATCTTAATACACTAAGATTGCTGAAGATTATATATATTCTAAGTTCACAGCTTGCTAATGATTAAATTTTATGCATATAGTATTTAGATTATATTGGTAATAGATATCTCTATTTTTTAATCCTAAAATGCCGCTGCGTGGGGGCTTGTTTTGCTTTGGACGTGCTCTGTCTCTGGGTACGTCAGAAGACCGGCACTGTGTGAAGTGGGTTCTAGCCTCAAATGGGGAGGCAAAAAGGGTGGGTGGGGGGTATAAGGGGGGAGAGAAAGAGAGCAGGCTATATCTATACCTAATCTATCATTTTAATCTTTATAATTATAACTACCAACGTAATAATAAGCTGCATGGCAATAACTCTTGGGGAAATAGGAAATTAAGGCTGAAGCTGTCTCACTTCCAGTTAAGACTATAAAATAACATCAAAAACTCAGAATCAATGTCTCCACGATGTGACAGTTAACTTCATGAGCTGGAATGTTAAAGGCCTGAATCACGAATTAAAGAGAAAGAAAGTACTCTCTCACCTAACAGGTCTAAACTCTAAAACAGTATTTTTACAGGAGACCCACTTACTAAGCAAGGATCAGTTCCGGCTGCAAAAAGACTGGACTGGCCAAATGTTCCATTCTAGTTTTACAAAGTAAACTAGAGGTGTGGGAATTCTCATACATAGAACAGTCTCATTTGTAGCATCAGATGTAGTATTGGATCCTGAAGAGAGATATGTGATGGTCATGGGAGACTTATCTAACTGTAAAATGATTTTGATAAATGCTTATGCACCTAATGTTGATGATAAGGAATTTATACAAAAATTATTTGCATCCATTCCCAATCTGAACACTCATAAAATTATAATGGCTGGGGACTTTAATTGTGTTTTAAATCCACTTTTAGATAGGACTTCTACCACAGGGGGAACGGCATCTAACACTGCAAAGATAATTACAAAGTTTATAACTGATCACAACTTATCAGAGCCCTGGAGGTTTTTAAACCCAAACTCAAGAATATATTCTTTCTACTCACCAGTACATCATTGCTACTCAAGGATTGATTATTTCTTTATAGATAATAACTTCTTGCCTATGATTAAATCTTGCAAATACGATGCTATTGTTATTTCTGACCATGCACCTCTAATCTTGGAGCTAAAGTTACTATGCCCCACACACTCACCACGCAGATGGCGTCTCAACCCGCTTCTATTAGCAGACGAGAATTGTACAGACTTTATATCCAAACAAATCAGTTTCTTCCTAGAGACAAATTACATCCTCAGAGATTCCTGCAGGAATACTCTGGGAAACTCTTAAGGCCTTCTTAAGAGGACAGATATCTTTCCCATAGAAATGAATTAGAAACCAAGAAAGCAGCAGAGATAAAAAACGAAATTACTAGAATAGATGAAGAACATGCCAGACTACCAAGCGAGGCTCTACATAGGAAAAGGCAGACTCTGATTTCAGAACTAAACCTCTTGACAACTAAAGAAACTGAACAACTAATTTATAAATCCAGACATCATTACTATGAACATGGAGAGAAAGCTAATAAGCTATTAGCTCAACAAATCTACAAGCAAGAAGTCCGTAACGCAATCCCAGTAATCACCAACACGAACGGAGACAAAAACATCAACCACAAAAATATAATGCATAAATTCAGAGACTACTATAAATCCTTATATACTACTGAGTTTAAAGAAGACAATATACAATCTAATGCATTTCTGGATACATTACAGATACCACAAACAGACACTTTTAGTGTGGAGGAACTCGATAAACCTCTGGCGTTATCAGAATTACTAGATGCTATAAAGTCACTTCAAGGCGGGAAAGCAGCAGGCCCTGATGGCTAACCTGCAGAATTTTATAAAAAAATCTCCACTTAGCTAGCTCCCCTCCTATTAGCAACATTTACAGAAGCCAGAGACAATCAAACTCTTCCTCAAACTTTTTGCCAAGCACTAATCACTGTATTTCCAAAACAAAATAAGGACTTATTACAATGTACACCATACAGACCAATTTCACTTCTGAATAATGACGTTAAAATACTCTCAAAAATCATAGCTAGAAGGATGGAGAAAGTGCTCCCCTCAGTAATATCACAAGATCAAACTGGATTTATCAAGGGCCGACACTTATTTTCAAATCTTCGACGCCTGTTTAATGTAATATACTCACCAACTAAATCAAACACCCCAGAAATATTCTTATCATTGGATACAGAAAAAGCATTTGACATGATTGAATGGAAATACCTTTTTACTACATTGGAGAAATTTGGGTTTGGCCCGAACATTTGTGCATGGATCAAATTACTGTATACCAATCCAGAAGTTTCAGTTTGTATACAATACAATACAATAGTTTATTTTTGTATAGCCCAAAATCACACAGGAAGTGCCACAATGGGCTTTAACAGGCCCTGCCTCTTGACAGCCCCCCAGCCTTGACTCTCTAAGAAGACAAGGAAAAACTCCCAAAAAAACCTTGTAGGGAAAAATGGAAGAAACCTCGGGAAAGGCAGTTCAAAGAGAGACCCCTTTCCAGGTAGGTTGGGCGTGCAGTGGGTGTCAAAAGAAGGGGTTCAATACAATACAATACACAGAACAGAACAAATCCTTAATACAGCATAATAATAAAAATTTTAGAAATACAGAGCAGAATTTAACAGTAGATAATATCACATAATAAGATTTTGATATTTTTAGAGTGCTGGAGACCTCATCCGTCAAACTGCCTCCCCATTTGGCCATTCCACGGCTGAAATGTTGCTCGGCCAGCCAATCCGATGAAAGGGCCCCTCTTTCCCATGATTCCTGTGATCCTCCACCAGGGATGACTTTACCATAGGCAGGCAAACAACTTGGCAGGTGGGCCGTGGCACCAATTGCCACATTTGAGTACCGAGAACAGAAACAGAATAGGTGAGGGTTAGTATTCAATTATACTTATCATGTTACTTATGTTTTAGTGCTAATGACTAACAACAGAGATCCAGTATGTACAGTTAATCAGCAGCTCTAGTCAGGATATGCTAAACTGAAGTAGTAAGTCTTCAGCCGGGATTTAAAGGCTGGGACCGAAGGGGCATCTCTTATAGAAGCAGGAAGACCATTCCACAGTTTAGGGGCCCTGTAACTAAAAGCTCGACCTCCCACTGTTATTTTATTAATCCTTGGAATCATAAGCAGACCGGCATCTTGAGATCTTAATGTGCGCTCAGGTTTGTAAGTCATGATAAGTTCAGACAAGTAAGCCGGACCTTGGCCATTTAATGCTTTATATGTTAAAAGGAGGATTTTGAAATCTGCCCTAAACTTAACCGGGAGCCAGTGTAAGGATTTAAGAACTGGAGTTATGTGTTCATATTTTCTTGTTCTTGTAATAATTCTTGCAGCCGCATTTTGGATTAACTGGAGGCTGTATAAAGAACAGTTTGAACAGCCAGTGAACACCGCATTACAGTAGTCAATCCTACTAGAGATAAATGCATGAATTAATTTCTCACAATCCTGTTTATTTAGAAAGCGCCTTAATTTCCTAACATTTTTAAGATGGAAGAAACATGTTTTGGACAACTTTGTAATATGTGCTTTAAATGACATGCTAGAATCAAAGATAACTCCTAGATTGCGGGCTGATTCAGTAAAATTAATTGGGATTCCAACTGAGTTAAATGTCGACAAAATATTGCTGTGATCAGCGTCATTCCCTCCAACAATTAACATCTCTGTTTTATCTGTATTTAAAGACAAGTAGTTCTCATTCATCCATTCCTTTAATTCACTAACACAACTAATTAAATACAACATCGGAGAAACTTCATTTGATTTAAATGAAAGGTATAACTGGGTGTCATCTGCATACGAGTGAAAATTAACATTATGTTTCCTAATGAGAGATCCCAGTGGAAGCATGTAAAGTGAAAACAGTAAAGGTCCCAGTACTGAGCCCTGTGGGACACCATATTGAACTTCTGTGTATAATGATGGAGTACTGTCAGCACATTTCTGTACATATTGGAATCGATTTGATAAATAACAACTGAACCAAGCGAGCACGTGGCCTGTAAGACCAACATCATTTTCTAACCTGTGCAGTAAAATAGAATGGTCAATGGTGTCAAATGCTGCACTTAAGTCTAATAACATAATTACAGAGGAGTTTCCTTCATCAGAGGATATCAGAATGTCATTTACAACCCGTGTTAGTGCAGTTTCTGTACTATGACCAGTGCGAAAACCAGACTGGAATTTCTCAAATAAATTGTAATGCATAAGGTGTGACTGAAGCTGACTGGCGACTACTTTTTCTAGTATTTTAGAGAGAAATGGTAAATTTGAAATAGGCCTATAATTATTTAGTATTAATTATTTAGTGTGGGTCTAGGTCTGACTTTTTAAGTAAAGGTTTAATGACTGACACTTTTAGTGCATCAGGTACTGTGCCATGCAGTAATGAACTATTGATAACGGTTAGAATAGGTGCTGCAAGAACATCCATTGCACTTTTTACTAGTTTTGTTGGCACTGGATCTAGGGAACAAGTAGAGGGCTTCATTTTAGTAATTAAAGTTAAGACTTCCTGCTCAGTTACAGGATTAAAATTACTAAAGTGCTGAATGCAATGTGAGACAGGGTCTGCTAAGCTATTATTTGGTTTGTACTGTGATGCTGAGATCTGGGATCTTATATTTTTAATTTTCTCATTGAAGAAGTTCATAAAGTCTGTACTGCTAATATCTGTTAGTATTTTGCACTGTTGATCTGAATTGCCATTTGTTAATTTAGCCACTGTTCTAAACAGTACCTGAGGATTTTTATTATTGCTATCTATTAATGTAAAATAGTATTCTGAGCGAGCTTTAAAGAGGGCTTTTTTATATTTATTAACACTCTCTGTCCATGCAATTTGAAAGACATGTAGCTTTGTTGTTCTCCATCTACGCTCCAGTTTTCAACACTCTAATTTAAGAGCTCGAGTATTTTCATTAAACCAGGGAGAGTTTCTATGCGCTTTGATCACTTTTGTTTTAAGGGGAGCCACTGTGTCCAGAGCATCTCTCAAGGTCACATTATAATGTGATATTAGCTGATCTAAATTGTTTTCCATGTTTACATTTGATGTTAACTGATCTAATTGGTTTTCCACAATTACACTCGACTTACTCAAGGTGTCTATAAATTTTGAAGCAGAATTACAATCTAGATGTCGCACTGTCTTTGTTTTAATCTGTGAGTGCGTTGGCATGGGCAGAACTAAATCAAATGTAATTAAGAAGTGATCAGAAATAACTACATTTAATGGAGTAATATTTAAATTTTGAATTTCAACTTTGTAAGTTATAATTAAATCTAATGTGTGGTTATGATTATGAGTTGGACCTTTGACAATCTGACAAAATCCTACTGAATTTAACAAATAAGTAAAACATTTGCTAAAAGTGTCAGTTTCCACATCAATGTGTACATTAAAATCCCCCATCAGAACTACGTGATCATAATTTATAGCCAAATCAGACAGAAGATTGCTAAATTCAGTCATGAACAATGAATATGGCCCTGGTGGTCTGTAGACTAGCACTATAATTGTGTTGGAATCTGTTTTAATATTTAAAACGAATACCTCGAAGGATGTAAAGTTGCCTAAATGTTGTTGTATCAACAACATTTGTTCAGACTACTTTAAACTAGATGGATGCCCCTTGTCACCGCTACTGTTTGAAATCGCCATTGAACCACTGGCAATACACGGTCGAAATACTGATCAGATAAAGGGGATTATCAGAGAAGGACTGGAACAGAAAATTTCACTATATGCAGATGATATGGTACTGTATATATCAGACCCACAAAATTCTGTGCCTGCAGTCTTAACAGCAGAATTTCAAAGGATCTCTGGTCTCAGAATTAATCTGAATAAAAGTGTACTCTTTTCAGTGAATTCTCAAGCATACGATATTAGATTAGATACCCTACCTTTTATCATTACAGAACAGTTTAAATACCTAGGGGTAAACATCACAAATAAACATAAAGCTCTTTATCAACAAAATTTCATTGTCTGCATGGAAAAAATTAAGCAAGACTTGCATAGATGGTCAACCCTTCATCTCACTCTAGCTGGAAGAATTAACACTGTAAGGGCCGATTTATACTTCACACTCACAACGCGTACGCGCCCGCATCATGGCTGCCACGCGTTCCCAGAATTCATTTCACGCGTCCTCTGAGCAGGTCCTCAGAAATTAGCGCGCCGCGTGCGCGAGTTGCAGTGCCAGCAAAAAGTCGGGGGGGGGCGCAGTGTGCTAAAAGTTGGAACGTGACGTCAGAGTCTCCGTTTACTATCTACATGTGACAGAAAGCCTCTATGCAGATCCTACGGGGATCGATGTGCGTGCTTTGCTGTTTGATGAATGGTTCAATGTGGTAAAGCAAAATGCTGACATACAGATGCATTCATGGTGCTTTTATATTCAAGCGTCGCATTTTCCCGATCGTAATAACACGATGCATTTTAAAAGTCTCACATAAAAAAAAATAATGTATAGCGCTGTATTTGAGCCACTGAAAAAAAAAATAAAGGACACTGTGAAAACGTGTATTTTGTGATTAAAGTGGAAATTTCGGCTTTAATCTAGAATTGTCCACTTTAACCTTGTAGTTTACTTTATCATTAAAGCAGACAGTCATAAATGTCATCCCAGTTCTTAATTGCTACGAGCTTCTTGGACCTCACAGTTGCGGCAAGCAGCAATAGATCACCACACAGAACAAATTAAATGTATGATATTCCAATTCTCTGCACATTTAGAATCTTTAGATTTATACTTGATATTATGTGTGTATGTTACACTTTACATATAATTTAGTTTAAATAATGAATACTGTTAATAATTACACACATGGGGGGAATAATTACACACATGGGGGTGACATGGCGGCAGAGCGATAGCACTGCTGTCTCGCAGGGAGTTATGTTGCTGGTATATCCTGCTTGTATTCCACACTGTGCTCTGGTTTCCTTCCAAAGATATGCAGATTTGTGGATTTGGTGCCGCTAAAATGATGCTAGTGTATGTGTGTGCTTGTATTCACCTTGTGATGAGCTGAGACCTCGTCCAGGGATTGTTTCTCAGTCGTGCCCAATGCTTGCTGGAATGGACACATCCCTGGATTTATGGATTTAATCAATAAACATCCTTTTCAGAGATATTGCGGTAAGGTGTTATCGGAATTTAATGTGTTCTAGGCAATTCACTACACAGAGAAGCCGAACATGTTCTCACCGTTATAATACCTTGCACTGCCACCTGGTGGATTCCTCCAGATTTACGTAAAGTACGCGCGCAAGTATAAACACTACAACGCTTGCGTAGCAGGAGCATCCTCTGCAGCATGCGTCGCGTGAAGTATAACCCTGGCCTTAAGATGAATATTCTTCCTAAGCTCCTTTTTTTATTTCAAAACATCCCAATATACATCAATAAATCATTTTTTAAGCAGTTAGATTCAACAATAACCTCATTTATTTGGAACTCAAAACATCCACGTATCCAAAGAGCGACCCTACAAAGACAAAAGACAGAAGGCGGCATAACTCTACCTAACTTCCAGTTTTACTACTGGGCAGCAGATATACAAGCGATAAAATCCTGGACAGAAATAGAAGTACACACACAGGTTTGGTCTGCAATAGAAGTAAAATCCTTCAGTACTTCTTTATATTCCCTGCTCTGTGCCCCAATAAACACAAGTTATCGGCAATATACTAATAACCCAATTGTGCTTCACTCACTTAGAATATGGAACCAATGTAGAAAGCATTTTAAGACGGAGAAGCTTTTATCTGTGGCACCTCTGCAAGAGAACCACCTTTTTTAACCTTCGCGAACATATGCAGTTTTTAATATCTGGAAAAAATTTGGGATTAACTTGCTTAGAGATCTTTATATAGGCAATGTCTTTGCATACTATGAACAATTACATTCCAAATTTAACATTCCAGCTACACATTTCTTTCACTATCTTCAAATCAGGAACTTTGTTAAACAGAACCTTCCCGATTTTCCTTATCTTGCACCCTTATCCATGCTGGAAAAAATATTGCTCAATCTCAAGGACTCACACACCATCTCTGCAATATATAAAATCATTTTACAGTCCCTCCCTTTCAAAGATCCAAGAGGACACTGGGAAAAAGATCTCTCAATTAATATATCAGAAAAGGAGTGGAAAGTAGCAATGCAGAGAATTCACTCGAGCTCCATATGCTCAAAGCATACAATTATTCAACTCAAAAATAATGAATCAAGCACATCTGTCTCGTCTAAAACTCTCCAAAATGTTTCCAGGGCAAGATCCAACCTGTGAACGCTGCAATCAAGTCCCAGCCTCACTGGGTCACACGTTCTGGGCCTGCACCAAATTAACATCATTCTGGACCAAAATTTTTAATTACCATTCAGACAGCCTTGGTCTCACAATCTCTCCTAACCCATTAACAGCTGTGTTTGGGGTTATTCCGGATGGGTTTAAAGTGGAGAAAGACAAACAAACTGTGATAGCATTCACTACACTTTTGGCACGCAGACTTATTCTGCTAAACTGGAAGAACCCAAACTCTCCTCTTTTAAGTCAGTGGGAAACCTTTGTTTTATACTATTTGAAATTGGAAAAAATCAAATACTCAGTTAGAGGATCTGTACAGACTTTTTTCAAAACATGGCAGGATCTAATCAGTAATATTTTAAAATAAGCTCTTAAAGCACAGAGGAAGCAATTATTTCTTTATTTCTTTGTCTTCTGTATTCATCTCTATTGACTTATCAAACTTATTAATTTAGGTATGTTTACAAGCCTTAAATTTTACGCCGTTTGCCTTGCTCTCTCTCTCAGGGGTGGGGGTCGATTTGTTCTTAATTTTACTTCTTGTAAAAATTAATTGATTTGTATGGAATCATTGCAATAAAATTAATAAAATTGAAAAAAAAAGAAATTTAGAAATGCATACTGAGCTAGGCTCAGCTCAAGCTTATGTGAATGCCACAGATCACAGTCTGAAGACACCAAGAGGACACCATTACTTTGAAACAGCAGAGATGCTACTATTAGCTTACCAAAGTGGATACTTTACAAACCTTGAAAGCTCATTAATCTCCTTGTCTGTTTCTTAATCAATGAGAAAGAGGTGGACACAATTTTATTAAATCAAAAAATAAATGTTTAAAAGACCAAATGTAAAAACATTACAGTAGAGCCCTAAAGTCAAACCCATTGCCAATCTTCCTTTTATATACATTTTACCAGCATAACTGGTATTTTGAACAATACAAAAAAAACAGATTGGTACAGTTCATCTGATAAAAACTCAGAAATCATTTTAATAAAGAAAAAGGTTGTACAAAGTACAAATTGAAATAAAAAATGCATCAATACTTTATATTTTTTTTTTACACAAACTAACAAATTTGTTATCAACAAAATTTAATTAACTGCTAATCCAGTCCAGCTTTATTGGGATTTAAAGGATAACTTAATTATATTTTAATGTCACTGAAGATCGCAGTAACAAAGATATTGCAGAACAAGTAGGAAAGACACTGAGCAACATTTGTGCACTAGTATGTATTTTATGTATGTACATACATATATACTCATTTTACAATAGGATGTGTGCATGTATGTAAGAGGCATGTTTATGTACAAGCACACAGATGTAGCTTTTTCTCACTCTATATATACATATTTTAGTCACACACATACGCACACACCTTCAGCCCAATCACAACCATATATACAGAGGGAGAGAAAGAGAGAGAAATGTATTTAATAGTCTTCTGACAAACAGCCTAAATTATATTACTATTCCTACTTCTCCATCAGCCTACTTTGCAATCTATCACAAGGATAAACATCTTAATGAGCAAAGTTTCTTGCGTTGTCTCTGAGATGCCCTCTATTTTTCTGGCCAGAAAGAGAAAACATCAGTACAGTTGGCTTTGCTGCTTCAGAAGACTGCTCTCCTTGTTCTTCTCAATAGGGCAATTATCAGTAGTAAGGAGTGGTGTTCTGCTGAGGCTGAGTGTCTGCAACAAAAAGATTGGAAATTAACATCAGAAGGTCAACGTATTCATAAAAAAAATGGTGTATCCTCATAAAGTTTATCTATTTTATCATTGGACATTTTAAAATTACAGACAATAAAAAATATATAAAATTGTGCTTTAACATTTAAATAAAACTTAAGATTCTGCCAAAATAAAAGTGTAATTTAAAGTTCAGATGGCAACTTACTACTGAGTTGTTGTTGAAGCTGCCGGACCAGTGCTGCTGTTTGTTGCTGCTGTTGGGTTTGTTGCATGCCATGCCTCGGAAACTAAAATACAAATAAATGAAAATTAAACAGACATCTAATAAACAGAAGTATTTAGTTTGGGAAAGGTAATTACACTTTAAATTTGGAATATGTGGCATAATTAAACAATTAAATACTGAATTTGGATTCTGTGATATTACAATTTACTTTCCTGTTTTACTTGACTGAAGTTTGAAATGAATCACAACAGTGAAAAATATGAACTTGTTACACCCAATTTGAGAAACCTTTCACTCAAACCATCCAACAGACATCAGGTATATCAGCAATTTCAAGAGTAGGTCTAGAAAAATATTCAGGTACAGTACATAATGCACACACACACACACCAGTACATTATCTGACATTTATACTGAATAAAGTCTTGTGAGATAAGCCCTTGTTTTTACATTAGAGCTGTTAGCTAATAATTCACATTGTATTATTTCATATTTAAAATGCTTTTAAATGTGCATTTAAAACTATTAAGAGTTACATACTGTGAAAGGCGCTACATAGGTGCCCGACCCAACAAAGACTGGACACGGAGGCACACGTAAAAATAAAACTATTATTTATTTTTCTTCACCAGTGGGCACACGTCTTCCCCGTGTCCCACAGGTAGTACACAGTCCCAAGCACAGCAAACACCAATAAAGATACAAAATATCCTCCAATCCTCCTAGGTAGCTTCGTCTTCTCCCTCCCGACTCTGGCTCCTTTAATTAGGCACCCAGAAGTGCTCCAGGTGCTTGATTGCCAACACCCGGCTGCACTTCTGGGTGTGGCAAAACTACTGCCCAGAAGGGCCCAGCAGCTCCCACTGCAGCACCCCCTGGCAGCACCTGCAGAACCCAACAGGGCTACACCAAACTCCAACTCCCATGGAGACCTGCGGGAGTCCGAGGCACCGCTGCAAACCAGGGGGGCTGCCAACTAGCGTCCGGGGGAGGTATTGGGTCTCCCAAGTTTGCTCCCCTGGAACATATGCTGCATGGGCTCCGGCCGTCTGCCACAATACACATGTGTGATATGAGGCAGCTGTAGACTATTACCTTACAATTTTCTCATTAAATTACATTTTTATACAGAAGCGAACTCTGTTAAATACTTACAAAAGTTTAATCATAACACAGAAAGAAAAGAAATATCCTAGGATTGTTTTCACCTACGTTCTTTTTTATGTTTCAAGAACAATAGCCTCCTTTACTTTTTGCAGACATAAACTTTAGGTGGGACACAAACATATCATTTGTGGCACGATTTCAGTTGGGGTTCCTTGTTGTTCTGCATTCTTTTTGATAACATAAGCTAGTGAATTTTAAATTCACAACAAGTAAGTCTTCATGGGCCAATGTTAACCAGAGCTGAAGAGAAAACAGTAGTTTATCCAGAGTATTTGACTTTAATATTTCATATTGCGCTCTTTCTTCGCTGTAGTACTGTGTGAAACAAAGTTAACCCAAGCGCACTACTTAAGTGTGGATCGAGCATTTGAAATAAGGAACATTTGCAGCAGTGATACTGTTTGTGGTGTAACACATGAAAAAATGAAAAACTCATTACTTGTATTGAGATATGCCATCTATTAGAATACACTTTGTCATGCATACACTAATAATAGCACTGCTACCCTCATTCCAACATATGGCACACCAAAATATTTCCACTGCTATATTAATTTCTATACCAATATATTGTGTAAAAATGAAAAAGAAAAAAACGTATCAATGATATACTGCAGAGATAAATATTCAATTATAACCATTTTTTCCTACCCTCTAATAATGTCTAGCGTTATTTTTTAGTATTATATGTTCCTGTACAAGCTACTCTGCTAGGCATTTAAAGAGTTTGCTATGAATTTTTTTACCATGTGTCATCCATTTTCCATATCAAAGACTGTAAGAAAATCAATTACATCCTTCAAAATCATAGTCTACTGGATTACAGTATCTATTCTGAGGATGCTTTTCTTTTATAGCCATATTCGTTTGCTCTAAGCAAATTATGCTTTTTGAACTTGAGCCACAGCCCAAAGCACATTAACAAACTGAGTTATCTTCTTCTTTCGGCTGCTCCAGTTAGGGGTTGCCACAGCAGATCATCTTCTTCCATATCTTTCTGTCCTCTGCATCTTGTTCTGTTACACCCATCACCTGCACGTCCTCTATCACCACATCCATAAACCTCCTCTTAGGCCTTCCTCTTTTCCTCTTCCCTGGCAGCTCTATCCTTAGCATCCTTCTCCAAATATACCCAGCATCTCTCCTCTGCACATGTCCAAACCAACGCCAATCTCGCCTCTCTGACGTTGTCTCCCAACCGTCCAACTTGAGCTGACCCTCTAATGTACTCATTTCTAAACCTATCCATCCTCATCACACCCAGTGCAAATCGTAGCATCTTTAACTCTGCTACCTCCAGCTCTGTCTCCTGCTTTCTGGTCAGCGCCACCGTCTCCAACCCATATAACATAGCTGGTCTCACTACCGTCCTGTAAATACTCCCTTTCACTCTTGCTGATACCCGTCTGTCAAACATTACTCCTGACACTCTTCTCCACCCATTCCACACTGCCAGTACTCTCTTTTTCACCTTTCTTCCACAATCCCCATTACTCTGTACTGTTGATCCCAAGTATTTATCCACCTCATCCACCTTCGCCAACTCTACTCCCTGCATCCTCAACATTCCACTGACCTCCCTCTCATTTACACACGTATTCTGTCTTGTTCCTACTGACCTTCATTCCTCTCCTCACTAGAGCATACCTCCACCTCCCCAGGGTCTCCTCGACCTGCTCCCTACTATTGCTACAGATCACAATGTCATCAGCAAACATCATAGTCCATGGGGACTCCTGTATAATCTGCCTCAAATAACAATTTCCAAATTCTTCAGCTTGACAGCATTGGTAATATTCTTGTGCATCATAACAAGTGACCATGAGAAAAGTATGTTTAAACATGCCATCTGACATTACCGCTACACATTTTCATATAGTGTTCTCCATAACCTTTGGGGCATTAAAGTAAAAATTACAATTATTGTAGAATGTCCAATATATTTTACATTTAAAACAGTAAAGCAAATTTGAGGTAAAAAGGACAGAACCACACTTTTTATTTCAAGTATTGCTGAAGGTACAAAATTTGACATTTTAGAATGTGAATGTTTGTTTAATATCATGTCACTTCAGATGTTCACAAAAACTGAGAAAAATTAACTTAGATTTAAGTATTACAAAACGTGGGCGGCACGGTGGTGCAGTGGTAGCACTGCTGCCTCGCAGTTAGGAGATCCGGGTTCGTTTCCCGGGTCCTCCCTGCGTGGAGTTTGCATGTTCTCCCCGTGTGTGTGGGTGTGTTTGTGTGTTTACTGCGGCGGGTTGGCACCCTGCCCAGGATTGGTTCCTGCCTTGTGCCCTGTGTTGGCTGGGATTGGCTCCAGCAGACCCCTGTGACCCTGTGTTCAGATTCAGCAGGTTGGATAATGGATGGATGGAAGTATTACAAAACGTGCTATTTAGATGCAAATTATTCTGCACCCATTATCATCACTCAAGTTTCAGTTCCCTCTGCCAAGTTTTTATTGTTGCCCTCCTCGATTTTTGTTTGTTCAGCAGCTTCCATATTGCACCTCCTTATATGCAAGCCAAATGTAAGCTCAACTGGATTTAAATCAGAAATGTTACATGGCCAGACTTTACATTTCTCTACCAGTAAAGAAGTCATTGGTTGTACTGACAATATATTTTAGCAAAAATACATTATTAAAAAAATGTAAGTTATATTTAACTTACATTTTCTACTTAAATACTGGAAAGATACCTGTGCCAAGTCTCTTGTTCAAAAAGCAGGTCTCTCATTCACTGGTGACTGTTAGCAAAACCAGGATAAATAATCACTGCAAGTTTACTATTCTTAAGAAGGTATTTAATTAACATAAAAATCTTTATGTATCACCTTTCAAAAACACACTTATTTTGTGGAAATTAGAGATTTGTGAACCCCATAGAATTTGCTCATCTGCGAGTTCAGTAAAATCAAGGAAATGTTCAGGAATTGAAGTCAATGGTGACGGATGACCTGAACTAGTTCTGAGTGGAGTATAATGGTGCAAAGGTCGTTTAAGTATCCTTGAGGTTTAGGAAAGTGTCTGTCTGCCAACTATGTCAGATTGATTATTTAGGGCAAAAATGTGACCTGAGCTATAAGGTAGCAGTGCTAACCATTCTACAAGTATTACTACAAGAACAAGAAAGTATGAACAAATAACTCCAGTTCTTAAGTCCTTATACTGGCTCCCAGTTAAGTTTAGTGTAAATTTCAAAATCCTCCTTAAATGGCCAAGAACCTATTCACTTATCTGAACTCATCACTTACAAACCACAGCGCAAATTAAGATCTCAAGATGCTGGCCTGCTTAGATTTACAAGGATTAATAAAATACCAGTGGAAGGTCAAGCTTTTATTTAAAGGGGACTGAAGCTGTGGAATGGTCTGCCTGCTACTATAAGAGGTGTTCCTTTAGTTGCAGCTTTTAAATTTAGCATATCCTGAGTAGAGCTGCTGATTAGCTGTGCATACTGCATCTCTGATGTTAGTCATTAACACAAAAACATAAGATATTTATAAACTGTTACTAACCCTCCCCTATTCTGTTTCTCTTCTCGAATTCCCCATGTTGCACTTGGTGCAAGTGCTCTACTGCCAAGTTGTTTGCCTGCCATTGAAAACCAATCTCAGATAAAGGAGCACTGGAATCATCAGGCAGAAGGATCCTTTCATCAGATTGGGCGGCTCAGCACCGACTCAGCTGTAAAATGGCCAATAGAGGGAGGCAGCTTGTTGGCCAAGGTCACCAGGGGCCTCATGCATAATGCCGTGCGTAGAATTCACACCAAAATATGACGTACAGACAAAAACGGAAATGTGCATATACACAAAAAAATCCAGATGCATAAATCTGTGCATAAGCCAACTTCCACGTTCTTCTGCTACATAAATCCCATTCAACGTGAAAAGTAATGCATGTGCCTGTCACCCCACCCCATCTCCTCCCAGAATTACACCTCTTTGACTATGCAAATCAATATAAATAGCCCTTAAGTTCAGTGTTCTGTGAAAAGACAATGGCAAAAGCACGGGGGGAAAAAAGAAGAATTTCAGTGAGTACCAAGTGGAGGCAAGGAAAAACTTACTATTTGTTGGTTTAAACAGTGGTATAAATAACAAAAGAAAGTTGATTGTGTGACAGAGAAACTGTAAAGTTCAAGTTCACAAAATTGCACAGTGCCCAAAATAAAAAAAAAAAGAAGTTGTCAGATATCAAAGCTGCCATTGAAAAAAGGAGAGTTATAGCCCACCGTCTGAGTGTCATATGGAAGCTTATTAGGGTACAGAGAAAAGAAAAAAAAAATAGGGACACAGTGGGGGAAAAAGGTTTGAAATGTCAACTTTAAAGTGGAAATCTTGAGATTAATCACATACTTTATTTTGTCATTAAAGTAGAATGTCATAAACTTAATCTTAAAATCATTTAATTAACTAGTTTCTCAAACCCCATCATAGCTAAAGCAGTACGTTAAATACTTCGTATTCTATGTACTCTATGTGTGTGAATCAGTGCTTGCTTCTTAAACGGGCTTTCTCTTACACCGACTTTCTCTTACACCGACAGGGCAAAAAATACTTGACATTCATGATATTACAGCTCTTTAAATAATTTAAATACTAAGATGTATACTTGATATAATTTTCATGATGATAGGAATTAAAGCATGTATTAAACATGGGAACATAGTGGTGCAGTGACAGTGACATGCTGGCACCCCGTCCAGAGATTGATCCTGCCTCCCGCAAAATGCTTGCTGCACGACCTTCGATAAAATAATTTATTGCAGCAAAACTGTCTCTTTCAAACGTACTAACCTCCAATTCCTGTCCTTACCTTTCTTACTCCAAGTAACCAATCGCCACACAATCAACTCTGTAACAGATGTCAAGCCATCTGTAAGCTTAGAACGCGATTCTTCAAAACTTTTAAGGAACATTGAAATATCTTCATAGTACATGTTTAATTATTCTATCCATCCGGGGTTGTGGCAATCCCAGCAAGCATACAGCACGAGGCAGGAACAATCCCTAAACGGGGCGCCAACTCGTTGCTAGTGCTGGACACCGTGTCCTCACTTGTTTAATTATTAACAAAATAGATTATTTAAATGATGTTAAATTTTAGCTATGTAATGTAATAAAGATACTTTACTGCATTCCATCTTAAAAATGATATCAAGAGCTCCAATAAAATAGTGCTTGGAAATCTAAATCGACTTCATATGTAAATATGAGCCTTATAAAGTGGCTCAGGTTGTGCAATATTATAACTGTATCACAAGTTTACAGTGAGGTAATTGTACTTATAAGTACAAACAGTTCTACCAAGAGCACTTGATGGACTGATTGAGTGCATTTATAGTTCTTGGGATGAAACTGTTTCTAAACCACGAGGTCCCTATAGGAAAGGCTCTGAACCGTTTGCTGTATGGGTGAAGTTTAAATAGACTGTGCTCATGGCTGAGGCAGCCTGTGCTTGATGCTGTATACTGATTATTAGTGGGTTAAATACTTTGACTAGTTCATTAACAGTAACAATTCTAAAGTGGCTATGGTATTTGGAATAGTTTGGCCATTCTGTGGATCATTATATTGTTACAGGTTAATTACAATCAGATGCCTTAAACTAATAAACAATATGCGGTTAATTTCAGTGTATTTGATAAAGCAGTGTCAGGGATGTGGATCTAAAAAAAGAAAAGGAAACCACACTGGAACAGTAGCACTGCTTTAACAGTGGGTGCCGCCAGTTTGCAAAACTGAGCGGAGAACTTGCTTACACCAGGGATTGAGCTGGCGTGAAAATGTGCGCGGGTTTACGTCAAGTTTAGTTTTCATACATTGCGATGTGAGCGTGGAAACAGGCATACTAGGCCTCTTTTTGGAGACTCCTTAAAAACCATAACACAATTGCTTCAAATGTTTTGCATCCCCATTCCGCATAATTATTAGACCTAAACCTCCCCATCCTAAGTTTTACAAACGCTAGCTTCTGAATAAATGTATATATTCAAAAAAACAATGCAGTTGATAACCTAAAGTGCAAAATACCTTTTCTTTAGACTACTTTAATTTGAATGAAAGTCATAGTCAATTTACAAATCACTCCTTTTTTTCACTTAACTAAAGAAACAGGTGGTACTGAAGAACGTTTAATTACACTGTTATTACAAGTACTGGAAGGTTAGTGGCAGCTGTTACTCAAAAAAACACACACACACTTCATTTTTATTGCCTTATGATATCTCCATCTGTTTTTCTTTTTTGTTCCAAAATGTGGCCATTTATCATCAGTAAATTATAAAAACATATGCTTCTGCAAGCTCCCAAAACTTTCCTGGCAGTATTCCTTTGGTCTTGTTCTCATAAGAAAGAACAAAATACAGTATACTACTCAGGAGGCACCTTGCATACACGCTTACTTAGGTTCTGAAAAGACTAAATACTAAAATAAGACTGCAAAATCCCAGCAGAAACATTTAACAAGATAACAGCCAAATGCAGTCAAGGGTACCACATAAGTACTACAACGTCTGAATGCAAGGAAAAGGTCAATTAGTATATTATTCTTGACTTACTTTAAACCGATTAGATGGAGGGAATGAGAGATTTGCTGCACGGCCTCGTATTACTGCAAAGTATTCAGTAATGTTACAAATGGAATTCAAAGTTTATTTATTCAACCTCAATTTAAAATTGCTACAAAATCATGACTCTGTATCATCATCAATGCCTAAAACTAGAACAGCCTCAACATAAAATGTACTTGAATAAATATTTTTCAACAAAACACAGTGAAAGTTACTAATTACTTTTACTCACTTAAAAATGTCATCCCCAGTTGTTTTCTATCTACCATTGTCTAAACAAGAGCAACTCTGTGTAAAAGATTTTAAAACAAGATCCACTCCAGTTCTAAATTCAAAAGGAACCTTTAATGTAAAATCATCCTGCAATATATTAACAGTTCCCTACAAGCAACACATTCCTTTAAAATCAAAAGGTATACCCCCGAAATACAAAGTATTTCACAATATAGATCAATGATTGTTTTAACTCTTGATATACGAGGGGCAGTTCCCTGAATTGTGATATAGTGGGGGAGAGAGAAATCATATCTGAAGCTAGTTTCCAAAATTTGCACATGAACTTGATGTTAGCACGTTGTTCAAACTGCGACATTGTACCAATTGACTATGCACACATCTAACTCAAATGGTAATTAAAACAATACTACATGCCGAAACCAATCCAGACCGGTTGTAACTGGTCTACAGATGTGCTGCACTTCCCTCCACAACAATGTGTGCATAATCTGATCTCTCACTCTCCCGCTATATTACAATTCTGGGAGCTATTTGACTGGCCCTCGTATATAATGATGATTAGATTATACTCTGCATGTTACATAAAAAAAAATGTGCTTCATACTGTTTATAGTGACTTATCTCCCTTTTTTGGTATTATTTCATTATATTTCTCATCATGTGTACAAATAACATGCTGCAAAAAGCACATAACTCCAAGCGTTGACTGGTGCTAGGGGTGTGCTATATTGGCAAAAAAATCATGTGTCAATCTTTTCTGGGTCTTTGACGATTAGGATAATTAGACAAATTTACCATCCTTTAAAAATGTGTTTGTAAAAGTTGTATTGATAATAGGAGATTAATTGTAGAGTACTAATGAGACTAATGGAAACAACAGTTAAGGAAAACAGGTCTTATTTGTTTACTAAAACATAAGTAAAATAACACAAAAACAATTAAAATCACCAGTCAAACTATTACTGAGATCAAACAGTGCAAGTATGAATAAACCATTTCAAAGTTGCCTACAGGATTTACACAAAACTATTCAAATAAAAGCATATTAAACAGATACTTACCCTTAATCTATACAAGATATGAATCCAAAGGGAATAAAATACATATCATATTTGAAACATGGTGCATGAACATTACAGTGTGGATAAACATAAACTGCTGTCCTGTAAGATGAATTGTGCAGCATACATGCAAGAACACAAAATCTAACATACTAAAAATCCAAAGTTCTGTCAAACACTGCACAAGAAAAAAACTATAGCATTTGTAAACAAGTTCTGTCATATACTGCACAAAGATACAAAAAAACCTATAACATTTTTAAACAAATTACTAACTTCAAGTTCTGTCCAACATTGCACAAAGACATCAGAAAAAATAAAACAATTGTAAAATTCTACTGAGGAAACTTCAAGTTGTGTGTCAGTCACCAGTCTGCCCACGGCATCTAGCTTCAGTGCAGCACGGTTACTGCTGCTGAAAGCCCTCTCAGAAGGGCTGCTGGAGGCAGGAATGCACAGGCATTTTTTTTGCAAGTTTCTTCAATATGGGGAAATATACTTCTTCTGTTTTCCACCACTCAAGTAGATTTTATCCATCACTGTTCACCTCAGATATTATCAAGTAGCTCTTGATCTCTTTCTCAATAGCAGTGATCAGAGACTAGCCTTCTCTGAATTTAGTAGCTGCTAAAAGACTTTATTTTATGCTCGCCTCCCTTGTGTCATCACCTGCTCTAATTTCTGCAGCCATAGGCAGATGGAGTGGGGCGAAGAGGAGGGGATCTGTTTAAATGTTTTAAATAAAGAAAAATAAGCGCTTTGGAATTGAGGACCCCCCAACCAAGACAGCCTGCAAAATAAAACGCACCTGATAGGCATATGCTTTTTACAGAAATAAAAATAATCCGTACAAACAAATTACATAATTTGTTTGAACGGATTAATAAATCATTCAAACTAATTTGTTTTTCCGACTGACATCTACAGGGCTCTGTACTAGATTGGTTTCACGTTGCAGATGGTAAAATAAGTTAGTTGTCAAGCAGTCTTTAATGGCAAATGATTTCAGGCATAGTTTGCAGATTGTCACCTTTTAACCAACATCAGTCTTTTCAAATGTCAACCACCTCCATGCTAGTGAGGATAATCCATGTCTTGCAATTCAATCTAATGACGTAGATTGTGAGGCTGTTTATCCCTAGGTGCTCTTTGCTCACTCAGTTTTAGGCTTCTATGCTAGCTTAACTTGTGGTGCACTGACCGCACACACACACTCAATAGTCTATCCTGTTAGGTTACAAGAGACAGTGAATGTGAAGACTGTCAAGTCGTGTTTTTGATTGTTTTTTCCAAACTGAGTGACATACTCAATTTCAACTCACACATCATCAAAACAACAATTAAGATATGATGGCAGACAATGCATATTACACACTCCTAATTGGTACTGTGAAGTTAGTGATGATATGCGGGTGGACAATAGCGTTGGCTTTCTCAAAAATACAAGGGTTTGCTTTGATAAAATTGGTAATCAGTTCATTTCAGATTTAGTGTTACATGAACATAGTACAGTGCGATTCTTATTTGCACATCTATTTATCATTTGGCCCAAATCTCACACATAACACACATTTTTTTCCACAAATGCAGACTATATATATAGTCAATTAAATGTCACAAAATGCAACATGAGGCGAGTGTCCCCTCAATATAAAGTTTTGTGAAATAGACACTAAAATTGTGTCACAACTGCTAAACTGAAAAAGGTGGGATTTTAAAATGACTTTGAGAGGTAGAAATAAATATTTTAGAAACACTATTTACCCATTTTGGACCTGTACATTTGAAAATGCAACTTGACTAAATTAAATCCATAATGGGATGAAACAAAGCACCCTTCGACAAAAGCTGTAATCCAGTAAATCAATGAGATTGTTATCAAAAATGATTGTGAGGGAAAATAAAATAAATAAAAAACAATGCTGTAGCTGTGGGCCTTAGATGTCAGTCCACTTTTGTCAGCACTGCTCATATTTAAACTTTGTGCCCACTAATGACGTTGTTCGAACTATGACATAATATAGTGGTCTATACAATGTAAAAAATGTTAACATGTAGTGACTTGATTCTAGTATGGCATATTTGGCATTTACAATTTACGTTTATATGTGCAGTCAAAAGATGAATGTTGTACAGCTCACAGTATGTGGTTCTGGTATAGTGCAGTGTCATTATGCCTATTTACTATTTCATTCACAGTATACTGACAACAGAAATTTACATCTCCTAGTGATCTTCCTTAACAGGAGCTATTTTCACAATACTTTTCACTGGGTGTGACAGCATATTGTTTAATGCAAATGCACTTTCTAGAGTTCCATCTTTCCACAAACGTACTATCAGCCTCACATTTAAGACAGAGATCCCTTAGAATACAATATAACACAACGGTAAACACGGCCCTGACCCCAACGTTTTTTGAAAATGTTGTAAAATAGAATCAAACTTGGATTAATTTACAAAAAAAAAAAAAAAAGGTTTATATTCCGGTAGAAAAAAATTACATTTGCGTTAATATTGTTTTCAGTTTAATTCAGATCAAATCACCACTTTGTTTTTATTTACATTTCATGTGTAGTCACAACTTTTTTTTTGTAGTAAGAATTAATATCATTCACTGCTTAAATAAACTGCTGTGAATGTATCATTTCTTTGTCAGCAGGAGACGATTCACATGGCTTTGTGAATATAATAAACTGCCAATTAACTAGGTAACTGTAAATGCAAACACATGCTTTTCCCAGCTCTGTAATCAAAAGTTTGCAAGAAAACGCAATATAAATGTTTAATGATTCCTACCTAACATTGCCTTCAGTGATGTAAAGATTCAGATGGCAGTTTCAAGCCTTCTCAAATTTAAATACACAAATCAAATGCATTTATAAAATACATCATCTGACACAGCAGAACAGTATTAGGGTTTAAAGATAGCAAAGAATAAAAGCAGGAAAAAGTAAGAAAAAGTGTCACAAAAGCAGTAAGAATCAATTCTTCAGAAAAAAATTAAACATTAATGTATATTTTTTCATAAGAGGTAATGAGAAGTCAAGCAAAATGACACCTTTTATTGGCTAACTAAAAAGATTACAATATGCAAGCTTTCGAGGAAACTCAGATGCCTTCTTCAGGCAAGATGTAATCTTTTTAGTTAGCCAATAAAAGGTGTCATTTTGCTTGACTTCTCATTTCATCCATAATGGCTAACAAGGTAGAACACCCTACTGTATTAGAGGTACAAAGAAAAACATGTTTATTTATATTAAAATGCCACAGGAAGTTTAATTTTTGACTTTAAAATAGTCAGACTACATGTATATGAGATTTTATGTTTATTCAAAAGCACTGTTTCTTACCATGGGTTGCTGAGGTGGTAGAGGCTGCATTCCCAGAGGTTGTGGCTGTGCTTGTGAAGGAGCCTGAGCAGCAGACACCTGTTGTTGTGCAGCCTGTTGTTGCTGCACCTGTTGTTGTTGAGCTGCCTGTTGATGTTGCACAGCTTGCTGCTGTGCTGCTTGTTGTTGCTAAGAGAAAACATTGACATCTCAAATCAATATCCTAAGGCTCATTACCCCACATTCAAAAATGTTTGCAAAAGTATATGTATATTCTTCAGTACTATAAACTCACTGTTTGAACTCCCCACTAATCTACCAGAAGACATAAGGACTACATCATTCACTTTATGGATGTTAAGAACTTGCAAATACCTAATGACAATTTTTTTTTCTCAATGCAGCATGAAAAATTTATATTGACAAGATCTGAAATTAAGATATTTATACTTTTTTCAGTTGTTATTCATTTAGCTACTGTTTTGCTACCACAAAAAGTACTTGTAAGTTCTCAATATAAACCAATAGCTCAGACGTTGCCAAAAATAGTTTTTGTTGAAAACCAATCTATGTTCACCAATTAACAAAGGCAGTCACACTCCACTCCACACCAATGGCTCCTCTTGTCCAGACAGTTTGCAGCATCAGGCTCCTGGGTGTGCAAATCACAGACTGCCTTTCATGGACAGTCAACACAACCAGCATACTCAAAATGTCTCAGCAAAGGCTGTTATTCCAGTGGAGGCTAAAGAACTTTAGAGTGGAAACTAAAACACTAGTAAATTTTTACCAGTGCACCACTGAAAGTAGCCTGATCAGATTCTTCATGATGTAAATTTGGTACCATGACTTGCGGGGATTAAAAATTCCTCCAAAGGACTGCCTGATCAACTTCTGAAATCACAAGAGCTGACCTTCCACAGCTGAATTCATCATCTCTGATGACAACCATTCAATCTACTTCATCCCCTTGTTTTCATTTCTGCCTTCTGGGAAGCACTACCAAAGCCTTCACCCACTACAGGAACAGCTTCTACTCCCAGGTCTTAAGGTCACTGAACTTCTAGTAACCTGATCCTACCTGCCCTGCACTGTATGCTGTAACCACCTGCTGTTTATGTATAATTGTGCTGTGTACTATTTCACTACTTCACTATTTATTTACTGTATTTATTTATACATCACTGCAACAGTGGCACAAGAATTTTACTTTCCTCTTGCAGCGCATGTGAAAATAAAGACCTCTTATCTTTATAACAGAAAACTGTACATTTCGGAGAGAAACATATGCTTTATTTACTGGTTGATATGTCTGTTTTTTGAACTTAAGTCCCAAAAACGCATTTGATGTCCATTTTTTTTCAGTATTTTTAAATATTGTTTTAAATCTATTTATCGATACATACATACATAAAAAAGCCAAATACCACTGACTCACTCATCACGAAATCTCCCAAACCATGAGGACTTGGGACTTGAAATTTGGAATGTAGGTTACCCTTGGCCCATAGCTGCTCTCTAAGAAACGGTTTTAAAACTTACGTGGCCCAAGTGCAAAATTTCTTAAAGTTTTTAAACCCATTTGCATGTCTGCCTGCTTTTCACAAGAGAACTACTTAACGGATTTAGATCAGGTTTTTTTCTATAATTTGCTTGAACATTCTGTTGATTTTGTGACTCTCATTGCACTAAGTATCATAGTTCGCTTGCGGTACCGATTTATTAGCGTGAATCTGACAGAGACGGGGCCCTCCTCACACACAAGTCTGCCTCGGGGGCGTAACCTTAACTCCACTTTGCTAGCGAATGAGAGAACTACTTAACGGATTTCTATCTTTTTTTTTTTCTATAATTTCTTGAACATTACGGTTGATTTTGTGACTTCTCTCATTGCGCTAACAATCATAGTTCGCTTGCAGGAGCGATATATTCGCGCTAATCCGAGACAGAGGCTGCGGGGTGAAGAGAGGGGTAAAAGTGATGTCAGGAGTAGAGAGCTGGGCGGGGTCCTCCTCACTGTCCTGTTTCACTAATATGCGGGCGAAGCCGCGGGAGATGGCTAGTACTGTATATACTGAGACAGGTGAGTTCTACAAACTGCAAAATATCCTTTTGCCAGTAGATGGTGATGCTGAGACAGCACCGACTTCGTTGCTTTTTATCATGCAGTTTTTTGCTTAAAATTTCACTGGTGATTTCCTGTGTCCATGTGCTATGGACACTTTTTGAGTTAACAACTTAGATTTGTCATCTTTCCATTCTGTTCTGTATATACAAACTTTTAGCTGACATTTTAGAAGAAAAACAAGGCTGCTGATTTAAATCTTTATCTACACAAACAGCAATGAAAGATTACTATTTTGGTGATGCAATGAGAAAATAATTCTCAAAAGCTGCAAAATCAAAGGCTTTATTATCATTTTAAAAAGGAAATTACACACATATTTTATATAATACTAGCAAAATACCCGCGCTTCGCAGCGGCGAAGTACTGCCTTAAAATTTTTATTAAGAAGAAAATTTAACCTTTTTAAACTGAGGGAAAATATGCCAATAATTATTTGTTAAGGATCTCTTTGTATACCACATTGTCATTTCGGCCCTCCGGTTGTAACATGACCAAGCTGTGTGCTGAGCTTACTCTTGAGCATGTAACTTACAGTTGGCCATGTGAACAGTAATCTTGTCTCAAATCTCACAGCTTGGATTGCTGCTGTCATAATCGGTTTGAGTTTCATGGTTTGTTTCAATTACGATAGTATTTGCAGGATTTGTTGTGTTGAAGTGACATTCGGCATCTGTCAAGCATTGTAAGCACACAACCGGTTTCATCGATAAAATCACATCCAGCTTTTGAGAGTTTAAACACTCATAAACATCAAAGTGTCCACTACTGAAATCGTCACCTGTGAATCTAAGATGTTTAAGAGGCATTGGCGGTTGTCGAAAGGTGTAAAATATTTGGCCATTTCGGTACACTTGAAAGCAACAACCGAACAATTCAGCGGCAGCCATCAACTCACATGCAGAACCATAGGTGAAGGGCTTAAGCATTTCACTCTTATAGTGCTCCTGTGTAGTATAATTATCTCCTGTACCGTCATCAGTCCACACCTTGAACCTGTCCCAGTCATTCAATACATAAGACACAATGTTCCTCCGGATATCAAGAGTGAGCCTGATATGGCCGTGCAATATGTAACAAAGAGAATGGAAAAGGTAGGTGCCATCTCCGGGCATGGAAACCACTCAGTAAGTGACAGTTCTTTGATCGATAGTGATCACCTCGATAGACATGGTAATGGGGGTTGGAATGATAAAGGAAATGGGTACCTGAGCAATGTAAAGTAAGTCTAAAATACCTACACAATAACTATAATTGTAATAAACAAACAATAAAACAGTGGAGAAGCCATGGATTAAACAAAAAGGCTGTAGTTATCAGTAGGGAGACGTGAATCCCGTGGCGAAGCAAGGAAGGGAATGTAGAGACCGGAGCGACGGACGGTCTTATATAGGCAGGCAGCCAACAACGTGGGAGGCGTTGGGATGGGGGACCCAATGCCACCTCACACAGTGACTGAGCTGCAGGCTATGGACGTATATATGTACGTAAGTAGGATTCAGTTAGCGTTGGGAACCCATGTACCAAATTTCTTGAAGATGGGCCCATAAGTAACAAAGACTGTTGAAAAGTTCAATATGGTGGCCGATAGTGGCATCATACCACCGAAATAAGTATGTACATTGGTTTCGGTTAGTGCAGGGAAGCCGCCTATAAAATTTCGAGAAGATCGGGCCATAAATAAGAAAGTTCAACATGGCGGACTTTGTCGACCGTTATCGACCGTTATGACCGTTACGTGTAGAATTTCGAAATGAAACCTGCTTAACTTTTGTAAGTAAGATGTAAGGAATGAGCCTGCCAAATTTCAGCCTTCTACCTACACGGGAAGTTGGAGAATTAGTGATGAGTGAGTGAGTGAGTGAGTCAGTGAGGGCTTTGCCTTTTATTAGTATAGATATACATATATCTGTGAGCAAAACCCAACCAGGAACTCTATATTACAGACCTTTTCTCTCAAGCTAACAAGTAGCAGCACAAAGAACTCAATATAGCAAGCAGTCAATTGGGAGTTAGATACAGGAGTTAATTTTATTGAGGGTGGGTGTTAGTAATTTGGCCGTCTGAGGTAGGCAAGTGACTAATCCACTCCACCAGACAGACAGTTTGTTTCCTCGGGTCCAGTATGACAGCAGGGCTTGCTTAACTCTTTAGATCTCTGCAAAGTTGTTGGCACACTTAGGAAGTCAACGACCTGTGAGAGTGGACACAGATTTCACTGACATTTTGCATTCACTTCCTTTAATCATGCCTCTATTGATTTTTCTGTTGAAGCACAATTTTGAAAAGTTTTGGACCTTTTTGTCATTAGTTTTAGAAGGTCAGAGTGAGAGATAGAGTTATCCCTTCATTATTCATGGTTAATGTATAGACTCTTGTGGCCTACTTACAAACAACAAAAATGAATGACCTCTGAGGTTCTCTTTCTCATTATCCTTATTCTTGATTTTTCAGTGAAAGTCACATTCTTTATCAAATGCAAATAAGATCTGTTTCTCCCTTTTCTCTTCTTGTTCAATTTTGAGAGGCACTTTTAAGTATTTTAAAGCCAGAGAAACTGATTTCTTTCATAAAAATGACAACAGACTATCCATGAAAGCTTTTTTTTTTGCTATGTTGGTCCACTGACCAGTAGTGCTTGCTGCTGGGCTCAGTTCCTGGCTGAGTTAGAGTTTATGTGCAGCTGGCATGTTCCCCCCATGTTCACATCGACCTTTTCAGGCTATCTGCCACATCACACAGATACTGTATGTATGGCATGTTCATTGGTCTGGTATGCGTGACTGTGCCCTATATTGGACTGGCATTTCATCTACACTTAGCTCCTGCTTTGTATCTGATAATGTTGGGTCTTCCATTTATACTCTGGATGACTGTAAGTGAGTGCAGATGTACAAATGAGCATATCCTGCATTGGGCTGATATCACATCCATTGCTCCTGCATGCTGATATTCTGGGTTAAGAAAAGAACAGATGATCTGTTCATATGGAATATGCATGTCTGCGATGGTTTTCATCCTGCATCTGAAAGACATGCATGTTAGATTAATTGGCCTGGACTGAGTGAGCGCAGATGCGTTTTAGTTTGCAATACAACATACTAATCTAAAATCAGTCTTATATGTTTATTACTGTCTATTCAGTGTTTTTTAGCATGTAGATTTGATTTTAGTGAGTTCTGCATATTTGAACTATGTTTGATAAAGTTTATTCCAATTGATTCCCGATTCCCTTTATTTTTAGGATGTGGTTTGTTCATCATCTGACCACAATCATCTCACTCATTATATCACAGGATGTAACATATACTGTAAATATGGTGGTGGCTCTTTTATTCCTTGGTAGAAATATTTTTGCCTCTTGCAAATCACTATTAGTGGTAGTTAGTTTTACATCAAGTAGGCCCTAGCATCAGGTTTTGATTTTTATTTTTGCTTTTGTTTTGGGCTGCCTGACATTTTGATCTGTTGCTTCTGAAACCTTGCCTGTAACCCCACCTAGAAATTTTTGCATACATTTTTTTATCTCCTGGTTCTTGTTGCACTCACAATAATCCTCATAGACCATCTCTCTCTCTATCAGAATCCCATGACCCTAAATTGAAATAGGCAGATTTAGAAAATAAATGGAAAACCCACAAAGATGAATGAAGATTATTTTCCAAGAACAAAAAATGAGACTGAGATTTTGGTAGATGTAAAAGGATAAATTGGAACACTGGATATAAAATAAAAACATTGGTCAAAATCACAGTGCACGTACTGTGAACAGTGAATAAAACAAACTTATACCTCAGAACAAAAATAAAAACAGGACCATCAGTAAGTCATGATATGGTTAGATGTTTTCTCTGCAAAACTGCTGGCACTCTTGAGAGGGCAAAGGGCATGACCTGTAAGGTGAGAGTGAAGTTAAATTTTCCTGAACCATTTTGAATCCTTTCCAAGTGAACATTTCTCCACACACACACTCAGTCTACAGGAACATTTAGCAACTATAGATCAAATATTTTTTTACACAAGTGACAAAAACAGGAAACACTTGGCCTTTCATTTCCTACCTCAGAATTGCAGAGAGACTTCCTCCATGTAGACCAAGTGCTTTTGCAGAATTTGTTCTTGCCATCTGTTTTTTTTAGCTAGATCCCACATTTGCAAAACAAAAGTACACCAAGCAAGTCATACTGAGAGAACATTACACCCAGGGTCAGTTTACTGCCATAAGTAAGGTAGGCCGCTACTTGGCAATCCATAACAATGGCAGGCCCCCAACTGACATAGGAAGGATGGTGTTTCAGCCCTTCAGGCCCAAAATATGTAGGGCCTAAAAAAGGCCTGAAATGGATATGAATTCACATACAAACTCACATACAGTGAATTTAAAAAAGGACAAGGTCTTGACTTGTACCTTGTCATGCTCAATGCTTCCTGCAACATCTCAAAATAATTAAAGCAAAACCAAGTATTGAAGAATTTTATAGATGGACAGAAAATGTATAAAATACCCCAAAATATGATTCGGATTGGAAATCTCTTTATACGTTTTAGCTTATCAGCTGATCTTTTTCTTGTTGCAATTCAGCATCTGCCTACTCCCCTTGCATATAACATGGAGATATTCTGAATGCAAATAACATTATCCAAACATTTCAGACTTGACTAGTGCAGGCATGTTCTCATTAATTGGATATTTTTTCTAGGCTAAATATTTTAGCAATGTTTTCTTAAGCGGTACCATACAAGGCGAGGGTTTGAGAGAAGCTATCCACAGGGCAGGCGAATCACCGACAGGTGCAGCGCTGCCTGACAAACTGCAAAAAGACAAGGATTGACAGGCCCAAATATTATTGTTTCAAAGAAACATTTGTGCACCAAGCACACGAGTGTGAAGCTTATGTACCCTTGCACTTTGAGTCATCTTCCGTCCCCACAGTCAGCTCGCAGAAAAACACCATTGTCAGTACAGTTTTATTAATGTTATATATCACTCTGTTGTTTAACACATCTGCCTATTTTTGAACCTGCTTATTCCAAAGGAATGTCATGAAGATCCAGCAGCACTGAACACCATGCAGGAACCCACCCAAAACAGAGGCCACTGGTCCATATAGTCTTAATTTGCCACATGTGCAGAGAAGAAAGAAATTCTTACTTGCATGTGCTAATTAACATGCAGCAAATCAACACTCGTTGGCACCATCATTAGTAAGGTAGGCATACACGCTGTTCAGATATTAAGGCCTAACAGAGTACACCAGTGTTTTTCAATCTTTTCACTGGAGTGGAACCCTGCGCGAATGGTTACCTTGCTCACGGAACTCTGTGCAATTATCCACCAGTATGTCCTACATCATGGGGCTTTTTCGTCGGAACCCTTGGCTAGCACTCACGGAACCCTTGAGTTCTGTGGAACCCCAGTTGAAAAACATTGGAGTACACTGACCAATGCCAGGCAAACTGTAAGACACCAATTAACTACACCTGCGTACAAAATAAGCAAAATAAACAGAAAGGAAAAAAACATGCAGACGTCACATAAACAGTGAATAAGAAACCAATGAGTGCAAATCAGCGTATTACAGAATTAAACAGAAATAACTAGAGTGGTGGCCCTCTGTCTAAAGGATCTGGGCTGGCAACTCTAAGGCTGCTGGTTCGAATCCTGGCAGTGACAGAAGGAACGCTACTCTGTTGGGCCCTTGAGCAAGACCCATAACCTGCAACTCCTCAAGGGATGCTGTACAAATAACTGACCCTGCACTCTGACCCTGAAACTCTTCGGAGTTGGAGTGTGCGAAAAATTCAAATTACAAAAATTGTGTATGATGA
>JANRMT010062790.1:26107849-26133988 GCA_026402145.1 Polypterus bichir lapradei | reverse complement strand
GCTTCGCAGCGGCGAAGTACTGCATTAAAATTTTTATTAAGAAGAAAATTAAACCTTTTTAAACTGAGGGAAAATATGCCAATAATTATTTATTAAGAATCTCTTTGTATACCACATTGTTAGTTCGGCTCACCGGTTGTAACATGACCAAGCTGTGCGCTGAACTTACTCTTGAGCATGTAACGTACAGTTGGCCATGTGAACAGTAATCTTGTTTCAAATCTCACAGCTTGGATTGCTGCTGTCACAATCGGTTTGAGTTTCATGGTTTGTTTCAATTACGACGGTATTTGCAAGACTTGTGTTGAAGTGACATTCGGCATCTGTCAAGTGTTGTAAGCATACAACCGGTTTCATCGATAACTTCACATCCAGCTTTTGAGAGTTTAAACATTCAACATCAAAGTGTCCACTACTGAAACCATCACCTGTGAATCTAAGATGTTTAAGAGGCATTGGCGGTTGTTGAAAGGTGTAAAATATTTGGCCATTTCGGTACACTTGACAATCGAACAATTCAGTGGCAGCCTTCAACTCACATGCAGAACCATAGGTGAAGGGCTTAAGCATTTCACTCTTATAGTGCTTGTGTGTAGTATAATTATCTCCTGTACCGTCATCAGTCCACACCTTGAACCTGTCCCAGTCATTCAATACATAAGACACAATGTTCCTCCGGATATCAAGAGTGAGCCTGATATGGCCGTGCAATATGTAACAAAGAGAATGGAAAAGGTAGGTGCCATCTCCGGGCATGGAAACCACTCGGTAAGTGATAGTTCTTTGATCGATGGTGATCACCTCGATAGACATGGTAATGGGGGTACGGTTGGAATGATAAAGGAAATGGTTACCTGAGCAATGTAAAGTAAGTCTAAAATACCTACACAATAACTATAATCGTAATAAACGAACAATAAAACAGCGGAGAAGCCATGGATTAAATAAAAAGACTGTAGTTATCAGTAGGGAGATGTGAATCCCGTGGCGAAGCAAGGAAGGGAATCTAGAGACCGGAGCGAGGGACGGTCTTATATAGGCAGGCAGCCAACAACGTGGGAGGCGTTGGGATGGGGGACCCAACGCCGCCTCACACAGTGACCAAGCTGCAGGCTATGGACGTATATATGTACATAAGTAGGATTCAGTTAGCGTTGGGAATCCGTGTACCAAATTTCTTGAAGATGGGCCCATAAGTAACAAAGATTGTTGAAAAGTTCAATATGGCAGCCGACAGTGGCATCATACCACCGAAATAAGTACGTACATTGGTTTCGGTTAGCGCAGGGAAGCCGCCTACCAAATTTCATGAAGATGGGGCCATAAATAAGAAAGTTTAATATGGCGGACATTGTCGACCATTATGACCATTATGTGTAGAATTTCGAAATGAAACCCGCTCTACTTTTGTAAGTAAGCTGTAAGGAATGAGCCTGCCAAATTTCAGCCTTCTACCTACACGGGAAATTGGAGAATTACTGATAAGTGAGTGAGTGAGTGAGTGAGTGAGTGAGTGAGTGAGTGAGTGCTTTGTCTTTTATTAGTATTATATACATATAATATGGGGCGGCATGGTGGCGCAGTGGTAGCTCCGGTTTCCTCCCACAGTCCAAAGACATGCAGGTTAGGTGGATTGGCGATTCTAAATTGGCCCTAGTGTGTGCTTGGTGTGTGTGTGTGTGTGTCCTGCGGTGGTTTGGCACCCTGCCCAGGATTAGTTCCTGCCTTGTGCCCTGTGTTGGCTGGGATTGGCTCCAGCAGACCCCCGTGACCCTGTGTTCGGATTCAGCGGGTTGGATGATGGATGGATATATATAATATACCTGTAATTTTATTAAAAAGCTTGCCCATTCATTACTCCTACTGCTCGCATCCTCTCTCTGTCTGACTCAGTTGGTTACAATGACAAGGCAGAAAAGCAAATTATCTATTCAAGAACATCCAATTTTAGATCGTGACAAGAGCTGATAATGAATATTGAAAAAGAAAATGAACAAAAAAGAGCTGCATATAATAAAAATCGAGAACAAAGAGAATCGTCCAATAAACAAGAAAGAGAAAAATATCCTGAACAATATGCAAACAGAAATGCAAAGAAGCAATGTTTAAAGAGTGTAAATTAGAGGATGAAGTCAGTCAGTCAGTCATTTTCCAACTTGCTATATCCTAACACAGGGTCACGGGGGTCTGCTGGAGCCAATCCCAATGGGCGCAAGGCAGGAACAAATCCCAGGCAGGGTGCCAGCCCACCACAGTAGAGGATAAAGTAATTCATAATATTGATTTTGACTTATGTTTTATTATGTTTTACTTTTTTACTTCTACTTTTTTTACTTTCACTTTTTATTACATTTAATTAGTCATTGGTATTTAAAATAGGCAGTTGCAGTGAAATTCCGATTTGCTATCTATAATATCTAAGGACCAAATGGTCTTCCTCCCGTGCCCCGCATACTCTTCCATATACCAACTCTTTAAATACAATCGATTTCTCTAATGGAGGGGAACCCAGCACCTATCCCTAGGGGTTGGCGAATTAAGTGAGCACTGGGCAGAGCCTCCTAGTGTATATAAATAAACATTTTTGTACTCTAATGGTTGTTGATATTTAATTTTTAGCCATATGTCTTTTCTGTATTGCTGCCCACAACTTTGCTTCAGCTCTGTACTTGGGAGGTTTAGGAATCTAAACCTTAGTCGGAGAGGATCATTTTATGACCAGTTCAAATCAGCCCTACTAGTTTTCTCTGAACTCACTTTATTTCTTTCCTATGTTGAAATAAATTATTATCCTGTCATGTATCTGCACTTTGGGAGACATGATCAAGAGCTCATTAATTTATGTTTGAACCAGCCATGCCAATTTTAAGGTTGTGTATACCACAGTCTGCCCCAGTGGCACCATATAGTAAGACAGGAACCAAATGTGAATGTGACACCAGTCCATTGCAGAAAGTGTGTGCTTAACACTCAACAAATTTAGATCTGCTAGTCAACCTAACTGGAATGTCTTGAGATGCTGGAGAAATAGACATGGAGATGGGAAAAATGTGCAGAATCCATGCAGACAATGGTCCAGCCAGATTTTGTCAACTGTTTAGTGCCTGTCTGATTTTATGCTTTAAATAGTCAGTACTCATATGCAATAGGAAAGGCTTATATTTCAGCTAATTGTGTTCCTCTTAGTTCTTACCATGCCCTTGATTCAGATCTGTCCTCCCCATTACTGATAGCAGCGGACAGTGTCAGGTAGACCTAAGGTTCTTTACTAATCTGATTTAATGTCTGATTCACAGCAGGCACTAGATGAGGGTTTGTTCAGGTCCATCAGCTCAGTTTGCTGCATGGCACATTCTAATTGTATTTAATTGAGCCGCTCCAAAATAGAGGGGGTCCAGAAAATTAGTGAAGTCATAAAAGAGAGAAGAGACATTAATGAATCAAACATACTCATTTTCTTAAATCTCCATCGTTATTGCCCATTAAGCAGTTCATTAAGGGACTCTGTGCTTCTCAAAAGTTCCTAATAATTGTGCTTGATCTCTCATTTTATTTCCTTAATCAGAACACATTTTGGTGGTCAAAGTAGTGATAAGTTATTTTCATATCAGAGGTTAATAGAAATAGCAATAAGAATGTTTCACTAAGGCTCTCTTGTACTTGACAGATCTTAGATGACATGTAGGATATGCTGGTCCCTTCAGTATTTTGTGTGAGACACAATCCTCCACTTTAGAAATCTATACATTTTTACTTTTACCTGGCTGATGCTTCTATCCAAACTTACTTACAGCATTTGAGATACAATTGGTCACATTTCTTTTGTTTGTGAACAAAAGAAGTGACTTGCTGAAGGCCAGTTAGTGTCAGTAGCAGTGTCTGAAGACCAAAACCTTAACCACTACACCACATTGCCTGCCTTTTATACTAAAATACCCAAACCTACATTGCTAGTTAAGTACTTTCATTTCCTCACATTTGTGGTTAAACTGGCCTTGTACAGTTGTAAATCTGTGAGCCCTTCTGAGGCACCAGTGTCCCATCCAGGGTTAGTTTCCACCCAGGGCAGGTACTGGGTCAGAGAGCTCACTCAGAAAGTAGGTAGGTCCAAGGAAGGTAGTGCATTTACACAGTGGGTAGTGCTTCTGCTTTGCGGCTCCAAGGATATGGGTTCAATTACCAGCTACACCAGTGTCTGTATACATTAGGCGTTTTCCCACTTCAGGAACTTTGTTTTTAAGAACTAATGAGTTCCTGAACAATGTAGGCCCTGGACCACTTGTTGTCTCTTGCCACTTTCGTGTGTCATGTTCCCATCACACAACAGGACTTGTAACCTTTAAGTAAAATATGTAACGTGCAAAGAAGAGTGATATGGTGCGAAGTGTGGTGCTATCAGTTGTTCACGCGGGACACCGCCACCTTATTGCTCAAACTGATCTTGATTTCACAGGAGAGGTTATTTCTTCAGTGGAGTGCATAATGTGGTGCACCATCTTCACTGATAACTGTCCAAAGTCCAAACTGCAAACAGATTTGTAAGCTGACTCCAATTCTTGTGGTCAACCAATCAGCTCAATTCATTGCCCAAGCCCCATCCACAACATAGTTCCAAGTTGAATGCAAAGTACATACTCTGGAGTCGGAGCTAAAACAAATGCACCAGGAACTACAAATATCTCAAGCTCCTGAGCTGGGAATGGTGCAAAAGTTTCTAAAAAGTCACTGGTTCCTGAAAAAAAGCTTCTGGCAATGGGAAAGCGGCTATTGTTACACTTTCCATGAATTTATCCAATAGCTCCTGCTCCCTCCAATATGCCAAAAATGTCCACAGTAAGTCAGTCATTGGCTCTTATTTGGCCCAACATGAGTTACGTGTGGCTGTGTTTATAAGTGTGCCCTGTGATGGACTGTCATCACACCTAGATGAGCTCCTTGCCTTATGCCCTGTGCTGCATGGGTAGGCCCTGTCACTCCATCAACATATACAGGATAAATAATGTTTAGAATATGGACGGATTAAAGATGTCGCAGCAGTAGGGGTGGTTGCCCTGCTTGTAGTTTCTTCCATGCATAATCGTCATGCTCTCTTTGTGTTTGTGCGAATATTGTCTTGGGACATTATTTTTTCTCCCATATACTGTAATGTGTCCTGTGTTTTCATTGCAGCTCTCCAGATATACAATTCCTTGACAAGTTTCTCTTGATCAGTATGCTCTGAGCTGTTAAAGCATACCTGCTTAACTCTTTTCTGATTGTATTTGCCAGGATGAGTTACTGTACATCCCTGCCTCTTCACCACTGGCTTGAAGGTTTCACTGAGGGGGTCATTTCTTGGGGACTATGTCACAGTCTAGCTAATGAATGATCTCTCTTCCACCTTGGCTGTGTGTGTGTTATCTGTGTTGGCTGTAGCACTGTACCCTCTCAAACTAGGGAAGTCTCTAAATATGCTCATTTTGAGATGTAAAGGAAGCCAGAGCCTACCTTGGTTTATAAGGACGCAAGCCAGCCGAAATGAACTACTTCATATAAGACAGTAAAATAATCACCTGTAGCGAGAATCAACCAGCTTTTTGGAAGGGAGTCTCCAGAGAGCACCTTGCTGCAGGTCTCCAGACGCTGGGCAGTGAAGAAGAACTGATGTCCCGTAAACAGCTGTAACTCTGTTTTGCTGGTAGACGTCTGCCTTGGGGATTGTGGACTCTCTTTGGATGTCCAGATGCACCAGTCTTCTACTGGTGCCCACCGAGTTGGTGGCACTGCACTCGTAAACTCCTCTATCAATAGGTAAAGCATTTTTCAAAAAGAGGGTGCCATTAGGAAAGGCAAAAAATCTGCTGGCAAAAACCTGAGAGGGCTTAATGTGCATGCCACTAGGAAGAGTCCACTTAAGGAAGGGTTCAGGCTCCCCGCTGGCTGTGCAGTGAATATAGATGCTCCTTCCCATTGTTAGCATGACTTTTTCAGAGGCTGCCTCCTGAATGGTGGATGGAATAGCTGTAACATGGAGGTGGTACATTATGGTATCGGCACCTGCTGCATTACTGGCAATGCACTTATAGTCACCCTTACTGGAAAAATTAGCAGCATGGATTCTAAGAGTGCCATTTGGCAGAAGGATTGCGTTGTTATCAATCGTCATCGCTTCACGAAGAAATGTCTTGTCTGGGAGGATCCAAGAGATTTGAGCATGGGGTTTACCCATGGCAATGCAGTCCAGGTCAACAGAACGGCCTAAAAAGATAGAAATCTCCTTTGAACCTGGGAGCTGAATCTTTGGAGGTTTCGTCAGCACGGCAAGCGTAATCACCATACGATCTGACCCATATTGGTTCTGTGCAGTGCAGAGGTACTGTCCACGGTCTTGTAGCTGAAGATTTCTAATCAGGAACGTGCCGTTTGGGAAGACTTCAAACCTCATCCCGTATTTGGCATTCTCTTGAATTGTAGCACCTTTAAAAAAAATGAATTACAGTTTAAGAGGTAAGAAGTAATTTGTAGTCGTTTCAACTTGGATATATGCCAGCAGCTACTGTAATTAGTTATCACTGCAAAACACTCAAGAAATGTAACTTGAGCAGCTCAAAGACCCCCCTCCAGGGTCTTACAATCCACAGAAACCTCATTCCCATCCCAGTGCTGGGGCTACTGGCTGCAGAGAAGCCTTTGTTTCTGGAGTGCCTTTGATTAAAGAGTTATGACAGAAGCACTAAAAGTCAGGTGTGGGTGAAAATTCTGTTAACCCCTTACACCCCAAACTTTAGCTCCTGGTGAATCTACCATTACAGTTGTTAATTCATGTTAACCTCTTTAGTTGGAGCACGTCTATACATTAGTGCACTGTGTGCGTAGAGAAGTTCATTATAGAAGATCACACACATATTCTGTATATACTTGTCACACAAAAATGCAGGTTTCTTTGACCAATGACGTCAAAAGTAATTAGATTTACAGAGGCAAAGAGTCATTGAAATCAATCAGTATAATCATCAGCTTTCCTAAAATGTAGCGCCATAACCCAACCTGCACTTTGATTTTTTCCGGCACATCTCGTTAAAGTTCCCATAAAATTAAAGAAGTCAGTATTTGCCCTAATTGTAAATGAAGGTAAGATACCTAACTACAAACTATTATTTATTTTTAATCATGAAATGCCATTGCTGTTAGTGCAAAGAGCACTGAGATGGGAGAGACATTAGTTCTTTGTACACACTAAAGCAGAGGTGTCCAACTCCAATCCTGGAGGTTCATTCTAACCTTTTTTTAATAGTGACCAGTTTTTCCTGCCAATTAATTCCTTTGCTTTCATTTTATTTGACTTGCCTTTAAAACTCAGAACCTTTAATAATTTCTTTTTTCCTTAATTAGCAGCTAAGCAACAATGAGATGCAAAACGAGCCAAAACATGACCAGTTAGCATGTGTCCATCATACAATATCTAAGCATAAGGAAAGGTAAACATCTTACTGATGTTGATCTGCTGAGGACCACAAAACATTTTAATGGTGCTCTTAGTAAAAAGAAAATCAACCATTTTGTGGCAGAATGAGAATGCCAACATGCTGTTAAATTAAATAACAGGTGTAATTAACCACAGGAATCGGCTTCTAATTAAGCAACTGGTTGGAGTTTGAGACTCAGACTTAGCTGGTCATCTGTTGGCTCTCTTCATGTTTCATTTCTGTTTGGGTGCTGCTTAAGGAAAAAAATATGCAAGTCAACGGAAAGAATCTTAAAAACCAAGATCTATTTAGGGGGATTGAGTCTTAAATAGCTAATCAATTAAATTGAAGGAAAAAGAAGTTAAAAAACTGGTCCCTAATTAATAAAAGAGAATGAAAACCTGTGGCTACAGTAGCCCTCCAGGACCAGAGTTCAAGACCCCTGCACTAAAAATGGCTGGTCCAACACAATCAATAATTGCTTTCATCTGTTGTTTGCTACTCTAGCAATAATCTTCACGTTTACCAACTCACATCAACTAATATTCACATTTACTCTTTGCAAGTGTTTGGTTAATTCATCATTTTCATTTTTAACTAGCTGGAGTACCTAACATTGCCTGTGTGCATTTGTGTAATGCGTTAAGATAAGATAACAATATTTTTGTTTTTTGAATGTTGACCCTTTTGACTTTGCTGACTAAAATGCAAGTGAAACTTGTCATCTACACTATTTTCTAATAATTATTAATTTGACCGCTGCCATGAGTTTTGCATGTAATTGGATTTCATTATTGTGGTAATTCCTTGCTGGGTTGGAATCACAAATGATTGTATTTCCTGGTTGGGTTGGCTTCACAAATAGATGTTTAATGACACATTAATAAACTGTGTTTTTTGAATAATTGAATCCATGAACCCTGAAAAGCATTTACAGTATGTAATATGTCGTGTAATACACTGAAAAAAGTATAACATTGATGCTGTTCATTCAACGTAAATTGTCTCTTTCAAGCAACTTAAGATTAGTCATTTAGTGTTGCAGTTTGAAATGTTTGGTTTCAGATCTCAATCAAAGTAAAAAAATTTGTTTGTACCAAATTAAGTTATGGTGGAGGGAATAAACGCAAAAATCCTATTTCATTTAACTTAATATTTTAGGTTGTTCATGTGCTGTGTTTGGGGGCCGTTTGTATATTCTTTCGGTCGAAGTTTCCAGTTTGATGGCTTTCCAACTGCCAAAAAAGAAGAACAACTTAAAAAATAGATTTACTTCAGTAAAAAAAAACAAGTGAATTGCACCCAATAACTCTAAATGATTTGCCTCAACTTAAAAATTGTGGGATCAATAAGCTAAAAAGAATTATATTGGTTCAGATTGAAAATATTAAGTGTGAATCATTCACATTTTTTTTTCAGTGTAGGTCATGTTTGACCAATATGGAGCAGGCGACTTTCCTCATCTGGTAGCCCAAATCTCATTCCATTCATTATTTAGAGTATATGATTTTAAAATAATAGGTAGTGGCGAGTGAAACAGCCAAGTGTCCTTTTGCATACAGTTTCCATGAGATTACGTAAGCGTGAAAATCACCAAAAATGGCGCTTTGGAGTTTTAAAATTATTTTGGGGGGTTGAAAGAGAGGAACATTGCTCCTTAAGGGTTTGGCAACATTATACACCCCTTTTCCTAACAAATATTTCTCAGAAAAGGATTTAGATGAAATTAAACAGGGAAAAATGCCATTTGGAAAATCAACATGGCTAAACACAACCCAGGTTGAGAAAAAATTACTTACTCTTAGACCAATGCTGTTATCCAATCTAGTACAGAAGAAAATGCTTTACCTGCTGTCTTAGATGGATCCCACTTTTGCCTGTATAAAGCTTTCTGTGGACTGGTAACAGTGTCCTCCCATCAGGTAGCAGGAGGATACTGGGGCTGTCCCCATGTCAGGGCTGTTTTTTGGGTTGCCTCTCTCCATTACACCTACTCCTTGATACGCTATATGGACTCTGTTTTAAGTCGAACCAATGGTAACGCATATTTCTTAAAAATTGGTTTAGCTGTTTTTGTGTGATTGGTGAACAAATAAACAGATTATGATTTTACTTATTTAGATTTAAGGTGGGTTTTGACAAAGAAAATGTTTAACTGAGCAGTGGTGGGTGGCTGTTAATTTTTTTCATTTTGTTTCATTGCTGGCCATAGTGTTTTTAATAACTCCTTAAGTCAAAGAAATTGGACTTTTACTTTAACCACATAAGAAAAAGAAGAATTTCTGATATAAGCAGGTTTCAGAGAAAATTGTGTGCTTGAGATAAAAAAAAAGTATTTTACTATTTTTTATTCAATTTGGTTTTGACTTCTAAATTAGCTGCATATATTCTGTAAGCATTTTAATTCATTAATTACTAAAATTAGTCTCTGTTTGGATTCTTCCACAATTGGATACAAAGTCTAATTATTACTTAGTCCTTCATTTATATTCTTTAGTTTAAATGTTTCAGTTGTTACTGCACTTAATTTACCACTTCCCTGCTGGTTATAGTTTATTATAAATTATAATGTGTCTCATTGCTTAAATAAAGTGGAATCTATAAACTGAAAATGAATCAGACTGTAAGAAAACCTAAATTATTTCTTAACGAAGTCCAGGATATATGAATTCTAAAAAGCAATTTGATAAGAGCAGTAGTATTATCAAAGGATGTATTTTAAAGAAATGGTCCACTCTGTATCCCATTAAAGGGTTCTCTGGCTTCTTGTTGTCCATCCTACTATACCAATCACTACTCTGTTTAAGTATATTTAATCCTTTACCTGTGGAAACTTTGGTCCAGGATATTAATGGCTTTGGGTCCCCAGATGCATCACAGGGAAGATGGACGTCAGTTTCTGCCAAAGCAGACACACTCACGGAATGAACTGAAGAGATACGTGGCTTTAGTCCTCTGTTCATAAAGTTGGGAAACTGTAGTACTGAACTTGGCATTTTTGGCACCTTGTGGTTGTAATGCCAACGACTACCGAACATTATATTTGATGTTGATGCGGGTGGCGTTGGAGTAGGCTCAGGGGCTGCACGTGTTGGATTTTTTGCAATGTACCATGGATGTAAATGACTTGGAAGGGTTGAAATGGTAATCCTTGGTGGGCCTGTAACACTCCTGCCTGCCTGCCTAGAAAGTAATGGGTTGGAGTAAATCTTTTGATAGCTTTTTTCTTTGATTTCCTTCTGATTATCCATTGCTTGATTTCTTGGCTTGAATGTTGCTTCGTAGGCAGAGTTCTTAACTACAGAGCCAGTCACAGGGGTGAGAGCAGGCTTTGCAGTTAGTGCTGTAATTTCAGGACGGTTGGTAACTCCATTTCCATGCAAGCCTGAGTAATGAAATGACCAGGCTTTGTTTAAGTATTTGGGAAATGCTTTAAAGCCATGATTGGAGGATCTAGACAGTGCATAGTTAGGTGGACCCCAGGATGAAGCTGTGGTGTAAGGCTGAATAGTAGAAGGTACTTGATACCGTGTGTGCTTATACTGTTGAGAAGACTGCACAACATTTTTTGACTGGTGCATGTTTAGATCCATTGCTGATGTTTTTCTAGCTTTCTCCCATGATCCTGATACATGACTGAAACTTAAATTTGGCCCTTGAACTACTGTCCTCTGCACGGAGGACACTGAAGAACTTAGTCTGTTAAATTGTTTGGCCAAAAATGGACTTTTGGTGGAAGCTGAAGGAGTGTAGATATAGGATTTTGGATTGCTGTTTGTTTTTTTAAATTCAAGGTAGGACAAAGTCTGTTCTGTGATGGAAGAGAGAGTAGGAAGGCTTATGTTCTCATTACTAGAAGTCTGACGGATGAGCCATCTAGCTGAAACTGTCTCATCATGGGAACCTTGTAAGTTCATTTGCTTTGAAAGCTGACCCATTTTCCTTCTATTATCTGAAAAACCTAAAGACTCATTATCTTCCCTGGGTGTCATCTTGTTTCCAAGTTCAGGATGTTTCATTTTGGATGATAATGAAGATCCATGTGATTTCTCTAGAAATAAAGGAACAACATGGCTTGTTGTGACAGACGCTGTTGTAGTCTCCTGAAAACCGGTTAATGAGCTGTGGAAAGTGATTTTCAAATCATCGTATGACAATGGAGTTATTGTTGTTTGTGAATCAGTCTGTGTAGGTTCTTTTCTCATGTCAATTTTGTAAAATGTTTTGGGTGTTGTAGAAACCTTGGCTGAAATGTGTTGAGAATAATTACTTGTGACTGTTGGAGTTGTCTGCAAAATTTTCTCTGAGACATCTGTTGGTTTCAGATCTGTATTTTTTTGCCTTTGAATGCTGGGAGCATGAGAAGGCCATATTGGACGGTATCTGCGCTGTGAAGGCCTCAATCTTCTTTGTAATGGTGTCTGTCCATTTTCTGTCCTCACCACATTCCATTTTTTATTGCTAGTTGGAGTAATGTTATCTCGTTTTATAAGAGGTGCTTCTGTAAGATGTGGATTCAGAACTGGGAAGGTCGTTTTGTAGAAATGAGCTGTAGGTGAAACAGATTCTGTAGGCGTTTCTAAAATAGTTCGAGAACTGATTGAGGTTGCTGGCTCCGTGGGCACAACAAGAGAAGGCTGCGGACTTGTTATAAACAAGTGCAGAATATTAGCTTCAGTTTTTCTAGTTAAAACACTTATGGTGGTCATTGGTAATATTTTTTTGTCTGTTTCTGTTGAAGTAGAAGCTGTATTATGGGGGGTCTTACTATGCACTTTTGCCAGTAACTCAGCCCACCTTTTGGGATCAATATTCTTCACTGACAGGTTAGTTCTCCGCTTACTTTCCCATGTCTTCTTTGCATGTTGCTCTCGGGTTCCAGAACTTGTTTTAATCTTTTTTGTACTTGCAGATTTCTTTGTATTTTTTTCAGATATTTGATCCTCATCTTCAAAATTTGCAACTTCTACATCTCCTGAACCATCTTCCTCCTTTTTTGCAACATCTGTCTTATATTTATTGCTCTCTACTGGTTTTTCATATTCCTCTTCAAGTCTGCTTTGAGCAAAACTAGAAAATTTGTTAATCTTTATTGTATGCATAAGCATGTCACTGCCATAAAGATTAGCAGCTATGCAAGTGTACTGCCCAGCATCTGCTTCGGTAGTCTTTGTAATCATGAGAGTTCCATTTGAGGATACATATTTTCCAACACCAGAGACTGATGGCAAAATAATTTTGTTTTGTGGGATAAACCAACGTACCTTGGTGGGGAAAACTGAGGAAGTGGAACATGGAAGAGATAGTGTTTTACCAGTCTGCAAAAAGATTTCTTTTCCATTTGCGTCCTCTGGTGTAGCCATCAACTCTCTTACAATTAATCGGAAGGATACCAAATCTGCTTCACGCTCAGTTCTTGCAAGGCAATAGTAAATTCCAGCATCGGATGTGTCTGCGTTTTTTATCACTAAATTTCCATTTTGAGACACCAAAAAGTGCTCATGAGATTGATTTGCTCGGGACATATCGGGAAGGATCCACTCAAATTTTGGTTCCTCAGAGCTAATCACTTCACACTGCATGCTGACCTCAGAACCTTCTAAAACTACCTTCACTCTCTCCTCAACCCATCTACGAATCAGGACCCAGGCTGGCGTCACTATGGCATTGCTGATTTCACTCTTGGTCAGATTCTGCTGAACTTCAGTGGTGAAATTTAGGACAAGCTTGCTAGTTGTGGTTTTCCTCCTGTTTAACTGGATACTGACACTGGGCTGTAAGAGCCAGGCTGGATCTGCTTGTAGGTGTCCTTTGAGCTCAGTAAAGTATGGGGTGTCTTTACCTGGAATCTGTGAATAACGGTATGTGGTTTTATTTGCTATGTTTATATCCGAGCCTTGTTGAAGAATAGCTGGACTCTCATAATAATATGCAATTAATCTCCAGAGTTTTTGAAGTTCCTCCTTCTCAATCTCACATTCTAGTAAGGCTGAAATATTGAGAAAGATTGCCAGAGCCCCTTGGGTGGTTAAGTAGTGCCATTGCATCGATGTTCCTTCTTCCTGAAGCTTGACGTTGCAAACCACATTAGCTGTATTCTCCTGGTTGTCTGATAAGCTCATAGACAGCCATCCAAGAGGTGGCTGATATTCTTGCACTAGCAAAGCTCCACCATTTTGCTCCTCCCAGGAAGGACCATCTCTCTGCTTGAGGGGGGAGTAAATGACTGGCTTTTCACACAAGAACTCATCCAGTGAAAGCTGGAATATTTGGCTTCCATTGAGAGCTTGTGGGGAAGTGCAGAGTGTGCAGAAGTCACCACTGTCCGATTCTTTCTCCTTTTTACATTTGAAAACACCTGTTTAGAGAACATATGCATGTTATTCATGATGTCAGTTTTCAACAGGTTGAAAAAAACATGGTACTGTATATACATCCATAAAGATTGTTAAGATGCAGACTGTTACTTAATATATGAAAAGGGATGAATTATTAACATTTTAAACTGCATGAGATTTATTATGCGTTCATTTAACTCCTGTTCAGATTTCTAGAGCCTGCATAAATTTTGTTCACAGTGTAAATTTAGTTGGTTGTGATGAAGTTACAAAAGACCTATATGTTCCTTAAAAACTTGTAAAAGATGATAACTAAAAGATTAGTGAACTGATGAGTCAAAAGGTCAACTGCAAAGGAGACGAAATGAAAATTCTAATGGAGTTAATGTAATGTCTAACTGGATTATTACTTCTATAGATCTGAGCTGATGTATTATGTAACGAGGTTATGTCATATCTTTTTGATCTTAGGTCTGGTTTCAATAGGGATAACATAAATTTGAAGTTTTAAGAGTATCTTCTTTTTATGTAATATTTGTTTAAATACTAGCCAATTTTGTGTGTGTTTCTAATTATTTCCTGTATTATTCTAGATTTCAATAAGAGTGATTGACACCAAAAAAATGGTGCACTAAAAATGGTGCCCACATCTAGTGGTAAATGATTTCATGTTTTAAAGCTTGATTATGTCATTAGCAATTGAGTTAGTTAGTAACTTCATTTTGACTTATTAGCCTAGAAATTGTTGCAATGCAGTTTATCCATTCATCCATTTTCTGAGTCCACATTTTTATTACAAGTTGCCAAAGGCTGAAGTCCATCTTAATAGCACTGACAGTAAACTAATGACCAAATGTGTTTGATATGCTCATGGCTGATTTAATGTCTCCAGTTAACATGGAGAATGTGGAAATAAACTGGACTCCTGGAGAAAACCAATGCGGAGAAGGTACAGACATTTATATATATTATGAAAAATATAAAATAGATTCTCAGATCTGCTTAATCCACTTAAGGGTGACATGGGCCAGAGGCTCTCTGAGCAACACTGTAATACTTAATTAAGTAGAGTATAAATCACCTGTTACATTTCAGGTCAGGAGGAACCAACCTGAAGCTAGTCTCTGTGGTATCAATGGGTTGGGACCACCAGCCCATTGCAATTTGCTTCCTTGTACAGTATACACCTACATTCACCTGCTGTGACTGGAGGTCTCCAGTTAACCTGACCTGCATATCTTTATAACATGGGAAGAGAAAAGAATAAGTAAAGAACATACAGTAAGGTTGACGAGATCAGGTCGTTCACCCCAATATGCCTTGTCAGTCCCACAGAACGTTTGCAAAATGTCATTAAGTTGAGATTTGGAAAGTCCATAAACACATCTTTTTACTACTTAAAATATTTCAAATTCAATAAATTTAACCCTTATCCATTCATCCGCACAGACATAAGGAGAATGTGCAAGCTCTACACAGACAATAAGAGGGTGAGAATCATGTTTTCGTTCATGGTGGTATAATTTATTGTATTTTTAATACTTTTTCCTACAAAACATTAATTGGAGAATATTCTGAGATCATTAGGTGTGTGGTAGGGAATCAGTCATTGACAGGGTACCAGTCCATTCTAGGGCTTATCTGCACACACATCCACACTCATTCCACATCAATATAGCAGCTCAGAGTTTCCTACTGCAATGTAATTTAACTTCCTGAAAATGTTTTTTCTATCTTCTAATACATATAAAGGGGAATTGTATTAATTTTTCAGCTGACACTTTCATCTAAAGCAAATGAAATCTTGCAAATATGTGGTCTGATTAGTTGCGATGGGAATGGAATTGGCAAACCCTATGGTTTATGTAGGAGGATTTAACTGAATTTGGTGCAGATCTGAAGCACCGCCAACTCACCTGGTGACTTCTTGTTCCATTTTGCCAACCACTGTAGCTGACAATCACAGTTCCAAGGGTTTCCATATAGATGCAACACTTCTAATGCCTTTATATACTTCAGGGTTTCGGGCAACATAGAATGCAACTGGTTATTGGAGAGGTAGATGTGCCGTAGGCTGGAGCCAAAGAAGTTCCCAAAGAAAGAGAGTGTGACAAAGGTGTGGGGGTGCACTTCCTTGAGAAGATTTCCATCCAGCTGCAGCAGGCGGAGAGCAGTGAGCCCTTGAAAAGAGAAGGGCTCAATGAACTCGAGAGCATTGTGATCCAAGTGCAGACGAACCAGGCTGAGCAATCCTTGGAAAGTTTTGGGGGTGATGACCTTCAGTTTATTGTAGCTAAGCTTCAGCACCTATTGAGAAGTGAAACACATTTTTGATTGATTGCATGGAACAACAATGAATTAATACTTAGGTATTCTAGGACATAAGGTAAATCGAGTCGCTTTAAATTACGAAAATAGCTTTCATAGAGAACAATCTAGGAATACTCAGACTGCATGCTTTTCCGGAAACCAAGTGTTTCTACAGTTATTGAAAAGCTGGTGTACTAGTAACATGCTATACAGATTTACTGTATATTTGTTTTTTGGTTTGAGAGGCACATGGGGTTTTTCCCACAATTATTACGTATGTCAAGATACAGATTACTGATTAAATATACAGAGCTCTGCAGCTTCACTGTTGTTACTGGCGGTTGCAGGCTGAACAACATTTGAGCTGTTTAACTGAAGAGAGTCTTAGCCATACCAAGTGACCCATCTGTTTGAACTAGCTTTTTATATTACTGAGCTGTGAGAAGGAAAAGACTTGCAGCAGTGTCAAGTGGATAGGAAGAACCTAACCTTGAGAGAACTGCAGTCCATCATGGGGCACATAGCATAAACATTCCGAGCCACAGTATGAATGGGCCCACTCCACTCATGTCTTCTAAGGCTCTTGATTTTTTACCTTCAGGTTTATTTTACCTTTCCTAAAGACACCAGTACCTGAAATTGGATGCATATTCAAAAATATCAAGGACTGCAGGTAAATGTCAAATAATCTCTTCATATACAGTATGCACATTATAAAGAAATAAAAATAAAAGTAGGCATATCATGCAGTTTGTGAATGCTGCATTATTTTGAGTGTTTCTAGCATTTACGGCTAGATTTTTCTTGAAGTTTACTGTTGTGTAAAAAGGATGATAATTGTCTTGAAAAGTATCAAAATTATCCATTGACATTCTTTGTCGGTTGTGTCACTTTTCTGCTGGTACTTCAGTTTCCTCCCACTTCCCCAAGATATCCAGTTTGTTTAGGTTAAATGATGTCTCTAGACTGGCTTAATGTGTATTTGTGCTCTGCTTAAGCTGACATCATATTCTTGCCTTGCACTCTATAATAGTAGCATGGGTTCAGGCCCACTGCGGATTTGAACTGGATTTAACTGGCTTCATGATGGTTGATGATTACCTTCTAATGTTAGGGAATTCACACTTTAAGTGATTTATGGAACTTACAGTATGTCTATGTATAGTGTAATAGAAGGGTCAAGTATCACTCTGGCCAGCTCCTGGACTGGGGATTAATTTGCTTTTGGCCTTTTTAAATATTTAGATCTAATTGGTGTCTTTGATGTCCACAGTGTTGTATACATCACAAAAATGACTCTTTAAAATGATGAACTATTGCTTCTGGCATGTCATTGGCCATTTTACTGGTTAAGGCTTCAGGGAAATAAAAATGTGTTGGCTATTTCCTTATCAGTATATTTGATACCTGGGTGGCACAGCTGGTAGCTCTGGATGCTGTATGTGTGTCTACATGAGTTTTGTTCTGCGTGCTCAGGTTTCCCCTCAGATCCACAAAAACGTACTTGTGTGCTACATAAGCAGTTCCAACTAGACATGTGAGTGGGCCCTGTAATGAATCACATGCCATTCAGGGCGCAGTGCTGCCAGGATAGGCTCCAGCCCCTTCATGAACCTGAATTAGATTAAACAGCTTTGACAATGTTATGTGATATTTGATGCCTTCTTGCTGAACATTCTGGTACTACTAGATTATAATCAGAATATTTAAGGATTGCATGCCTCTTGTTATTAATCATTTTCATGACTCATATTTAGTTATTCCTCTCATTTCCTCATAAGCCCTAAGGTTAGAGCTTAAGTATTTTTTTCACATCTCCTTTTTTATTCTGCTGCATTTCATTTTTGTCCTAATTTTCCTTCAGCATTATATAAAGTATTTTTCTAAATCTACCTTTAATCAACTGACACCTGTCTCATCATTTTGAACTCTATCCACTTTTTTCATTTAAACTTTTTGACATCTATTCACAAATTTTCTTTTTAAATTTTAATTTAACAGTTTTAGTTTTTGCCAGTTTCATAATCCAGAACACCATGAAAGGTGCTATATTAATACCAGCAATGGCACACTTGACCATTCATAGTTTTCATCCTCTTTCTCTGTACATTTAGCATTCATTTTCGCTCAGAGGTTGATGCGCTTGCTGCTTCCTGAGCAGCTCTTCTTTTCTCCACCCTAGCTGCCCGTTTCTTTTCTACTTCTGTTGGCATCTTTTTGCGTTAAAACTGATTAAGTTAGTGTTTGTGTTGCAATTACTTAGTGCGTTTTCTTTAATGTTTCACTTAGGCTGACACTTAAGTCTACAATCTGCCTCATGAATGATTTAAGATATGAAGAGGTAGGGGAAGTGACAGCAAAGGTGGTAGGGATGAGAACGGTGGCAGCACGCATGCACCACACGGCCACCCTGCTGGTGATTCTACAATAGTAGTTGATTCTACTATAAAATAAAATAAAAATAAAAGAGGAATAACCTTGGAAGTCAATCATCACCCCGAAATCAGATAGTAGACGCCACATAGTATATGTGTACCAAATTTCAGGTCAATTGGTCAAATGGTTTGTGAGCTACAGGTGATTTAAAATCCTGGACAGACAAACGGACAGTCACAGTAGTGTATTATATAAAAAGATAATTAGTTAAGCAGTATGGTTGTTAAAAAAAGAAAAAAATCATTCAGAATATCTCCTTTTCAGTTCCTCACATGGAGAGGCTGACCACAAACCCAGGGCTTTCAAGTCTGAGGTGAATGCTTATCCGCTTTCTGAACTCCTTTGTCCCAGTGGTTATTTGGGTTTATAACTGCTGGCGTCCTCTCTCTACCTGCACTTGCCCCTCCTATTTCCCTCACCCTTTCCCTTCTCAGTTTCCCATCCTCTCTAAGATGGCAGTGCTTAGAACCTTGGGCTTACACCACAGCCTGCTTTCCCACTGCTTCAGAGGGAGCTCTCCTTTAGTGAAGCATTCCTACCTGACTTCCAGACCCTGGTTTTATGGCCAGCATCTCCATGTGAGAATATGAAATGGAGATTGGTGAAACCCTGGCCAGTTCCACTTTGATGACAAGCAGCATCTTTATTTTAAATTCTGTGCAAATGGTTACAGAATGTCAAGTGTGTGTGAATACATATAGACACCTGCATGTCTGTATAGATATATAAATGTATGTGTGTGTGTGCAAATATCTATCTCTGCATTAGCATAACTGCTTAATCCTTTTCATGGTCATGCATCACTGGGTTCAATGGCAGTAACTAAGCCTGGATGGGATGCCGTTACAATTTATATAACTAGGGGCCTCTGCCCCCTACTCGCTTTGCTCACCAAACCCTGGGTTTGGTTAACCGGATATACTGTACAATTTAAGCAGATTGTTATTTTCATTTAATTCATTTTTTATTTCTAAAATTAATATTAATAAAGCTGTAGTGAATGAGTGTCCTTTAAGCCAGCTGCTACTGCCATGCTGCATGATCTGTATGTCGCGCTGCACGCCGTTCATTTAATAGCCTGTACAGCAGCTACTGCTGCTTGTTACATGCTGCATGATCTTAATGTCGCGCTGCACGAAGATTATTTAGAAGCCTGTACAGCAGCTGTCCTTTAAGCCAGCTACCGCTTGTGCCGTGCTGCGTGATCTGCATGTCGCGCTGTGCGTCGATCATTTAAAAGCCTGTACAGCAGGTGCTGTTGTTTGTGCCGTTCTGCGTGATCTGCATGTCGCACCGCGCGATGATCATTTAAAAGCCTGTAAAGGAGCTGTCCTTTTGTCTCACTTCTTTGTCTTGCAGCACATTAAAGTGTCTCCGAGAAATTGTTTGTATGCAGGGCGTGATGTGCAAGTAGTCTCGTTGGACTTCAAAATGTCTTCCGAGAAGATCTGAGAAGACCTGCTGTGCATGTGTACCGCGCCAACATTTTTGAATTCTTTATGACGTTCTGCTTTGTCATCTACTCTTTGTCCTTTATTTTCAGCCCCGGGTGTGATTAGATGTCTTTCTTGCGGGACATATAACGTTGGTCGTGTTGTGAAGTGGAGGGGGATATCTTGAACGCATGCTAAGGAGTTGCATTCAGATCAGCTGATGTCTTGCTGCTACTGCTGGTGAGCTGTGTGTTTTGCTTGTTGCGCTGCGCGTCGATCATTTAAAATCATCTTTTGTCTAACTGCCGTGTCTCGCGTGACGTCAAAGTGTCTTCAGAGAAGATCACGTCTCATCTCCCTCCCAAGATTTTTTTTTGTAATAGAATTATTGATATCAAAGAAAAGAAAAACAACTCTGCATTATGCAGTACTATAGCTATCTGCTTGGCTACTTCCCTCAACTGCCAGCCCACCTTATGGCACATTAATGTCCACATGCCAGGCAAGAAACTGCAACACAAAATGAAAAAGAGAACAAGTGCAACAAGTTGCCTCCATTTCCTTTCCTACCTGTAGAGAGTGCAGCTCCTGGAAGGCACCATCTGACACAGACTCAATGCTGTTTCCATGCAGCATCAATATTTCCAGATTGTGAAGTCTTCTCAGCTCAGATGTCCTCACTGTTTGAATGCTGTTGTACCTGGTGGACACAAGTTGAACAGTTGTTTAGTAAACTCAGGGTCTTAAGGAAAAGTACTGTTTGTTTTGTTTTAGGCCTTTTTAAATTGGGGGTAGCGCTACATAGCAGCATGCAACTATGCTGGAGCATCACTTGAGCAGTGACTGACATGTGTAAATAATAATACAGAGATTTTGCAACTATAGGATATTTGGTCCTTTGATGCAATCCTGCAGTAAAGTCAGCAATGCCCTGTTTATTAAATGTCTCTAAGTGACTCCTTGACATGCAGCAGTTAAAGTCAAAAGGGATGAAAATGGACAGGGCCAATGGGATGAAGCAAAGGACAAAGAAATGTCGGCCCATCATCAAGTATTGTTAATCTGTAAAATATTCTGCTGGAACAAATTGCAGAGAGTGGCATGCTGTGCGTCTTTAAGAGCAAAGTAGGACTGAGGGACAATCCCTGCCTTTTTTGTTTCCCCTGATTTTTTTTTTCCTGTATTAATTCCGAATTCTTTTCCAATGCGGTGGTTCAAGAGCCTATCCTGGCAGTTGTAAGTCAAGAGTCACCTCTGGATGAGGTGCCAGTTCCTCATTTGCACAAGATCTAGATTTGCTGATTGAACCAGTTGTCATGTCTGTGAGATGTGGGAGGAAAACGAGTGCACCAGGAGAAGATGCACCCAGAAATGGGTAGGATGTGCAAATATTACACAGGCAGTGAAGCCCACATTTGAACCCACTGCTGGAAGGTATGAGACAGCAGTGCTAACCATTAAACTGAACTCAGTGGCCAATAACTAGAATGATATTGGTGTGCCTTTATGAGTAATGACCCTTGGCTTTTACTTATTCAGTGTGACCTGATGGCTCTGAGGCTAGGGATCTGCACCGGCAATCGGAATGCTGTCAGTTCGAATCCTGTAAATGCCAAAAGCGACTCTTCTCCATTGGACCCTTGAGCAAGGCCCTTAATCTGTATTGCTCTGTCCTGGGTATGACGTTAATCTGCGTCCAGCACTGCAGGCAGGTCCTTCAGCTTGCAGGGAAAACTTGGGGGTTGGTGGTAGGATTGGCACAAACCACTGTAAAAAAACCTCCTACTGTTCCAGTGTGGTGCTGAGGTGTCACCCACTACTCAGGTCCCAGCCCAGGTGGTTCGTAGTGTGATGGGTGTGGCAACATGCTATAATCAGCTCATGTTCCCAACCCTACCTGGATGATGTGCAATGGCAGCCATTTTTGCACCATTACACTCACCTCACATTAGCTATTAGTTGAAGTTGTTAGAGAGATAGTTAGCCAGTTAGGGAAGGGGGATGATTCGGGTCCAGAATGACCAGACTGTGGTTCACAATATTGGCTTATATATCAGAAAACACCCTACTCTTTGCGAAGGATGCCCAGGGATCTTTTATAGAAAGTCATGAGCTCAGTTTTATGTCGGCAACATTTTTATAGCACAGTGTTCTCATCATTGCACTGGGGCTTTGGGATCCACACACCGACCACAGATTAATCACCCCCTGTTGCCCTCACCAACATCTCTTCCAGCTGCAACACAGCTTTTTCTAGATGGTCTCCCATCCAAGTACTGGTTGGGCCCGAACATGCTTTGCTTCAGGTGAATTACCTTTTCTGAGGTGGTTGTGGTGTGGCATATGGCTTCCTATAACCTACCCATAATATGCCATCCTACTCACATTCACACAGAAGTGCTGTTAATTACTATATTCTACCACAGAACATCTGTTCTTTATTCACACAACTGAAGGTGTCCCCCACTGCCTTCTACAGTATGTTATATTGTCTGGTGCCCACCATGGCCTGCCCTAACCTGGGATGGGCCCTTGTGCTCACAGTCACAACTGATTTAACTGGTTGAGTTTAAGATTCATTCATTTATGTCAGTAGTTCATGTTGTAGTCACCACAGGTAGTGCCATCCTAACACTGTAACACACTAACATATTGAATGGTGTTGCCATAATTACATCTCATGATCTGTCAGTCAGTATTAACCCACTCAAAGCACAACAAAATAAAATGTCAGTCATGCCATGATATAAGACTGGAAGTGAGTTTCTTGTTCTTTCCATTTGCCGTCTTTAAACATCTACTGACCTAAATTGAACCCTTAGATGACAGGTCACCTTGAGAATGTATCAGTTTATTTCCTCGTGTTGACAACCACATACCAACTTTGATCTTCTCTTTTCTTTTTGTAGTAAAGTGTGTCCTCTTGTTGGCATTGTTTTAAAGGGTCTCCCCCAGATAACAGGGATACTAATATCCATCCATTGTTAGGCTTACCCTAGATTAATGCGTTCGCTGTCAGGAGGAAGGCCATGTGGTATTGAGGTGAGGTGACGGAAAGTGCAGTGTAGCTCCTTAGGACCAGGACAGCTGCAGTTTGGGGGGCAGAGTCGCAGAGCACAGGTTCTTTCACACATAACAGCCAAGGCCGTCATGGCCCAGGCCCAAATGATCCCGGCAGATGGCATTGCACACGTCTACAAGCTACATCATCCAGCCTGTTCAAAAAGAACAAAGAGAGAACTGTGAGGGAAAAGAGGAATCATGCTTTCTGCCTGCCCATTAAAATAACCCATTAGGAGGACAGAATCTGCCCTGAAGTGACGGTGGTTACAGTATCGCCTTTCAGAACAGGTGTGGTATGATATGTGCTAAAAAAGATGAAAGTCAAGTGGTTCATTTGAGAATGTCTCTAGTTATCAAAGAAGTCACTGGAACTCACAGAAACATACAGCATTGTCTTGCCTCCCTGTAGTTAACCTGAATCCAGAAAGCAAAAATAAATCTTTGTCTAACATCTTGGTTAACCGAGATTAGTTCAAAGACAGCTTTCCTGAAAGAATTAATTTGGTTTTCCATATTTTATATCAACTTAATTATATGCAGAATAAATTAAATTAAATATGCTCATATACTCACACTTTCTATCCACTTCTTCATTTTTTTGCCAACTGAGTTCTGTTCAGGGCTGAATGGAATCTGGAAATCTGATTTAATGAGTTCTATAGAGAGGTGTAATGCTGCCTTAATGCATCTTAGGTAAAAAGGATGGACTGATGCCCCATCTTATGTTTGCTCTGGCCTTGTCTCCAACACTTCTGGCCTCCATGCACTGATACAGTGCGTTGCAGCACCCACCACTCGACGAACCAAATCAGGATCCCAAATTGGGACACGAGTGCAGTCGTACAACAGGTGACACCTCTGCACCACGGTAGTTTGAATAGAACAGTGTGAAGTGTGTTTTTTTTTTTTTTTACAGTGGCTGGAGTGCCAATCCTGCCACCAACCCCTGAGATTTCCCTGCCAGCCACCTTATAACTGAATTAACTTTGAAGTAAAATTGAGTAGCTGGATAAATGAAGAATAATAGACAATAATAATCATTCCATAGTTACATCAAATACCCCAGCCTCAAAGATTAGCTTAGCAGAGTTTAATGCCATATTCTTTTAGTAAAACCCCATCCATCTTTTTGTAACATGCTTATCCTGTTCTAGGTCATAGATAGCTGATGCATGTAAACATGTCTGTAGATATAACTGGAATGCTTGGAACACTGATCTCTGACTGATGGATAGCTAGAATCATTAAGCAGCCAGAGAGTCAGGCAGGCAGGTAGGATCTGGTGGCCACTATGAGAGGAGTCCAGTATGGGATGGTGCAACGCAAGGGAAATTGTGGAAGGAGGGCTGCAGGAAATAGCAATGACTATATGATGTGCTGTCTGCAGTTTAAACATTGTTTAGTCAGAGGACCAATGTGGGACAATGCATTTTTTATATTTTTTAAATTTCGGCTACAAATGGTATTATTGTTCATTCCTTTATTGTTAGCACTGCAAGCATCTATGACAAGGGCACAGATGTAGAAGGATCTTGTGCACTTCCACACTGATTATATAGGCGACATTATACCTGTAGACAGCATATCATGACCAGGACTGGGTCTACCATATTGAAGAATTAGGCGGTCATCTAGGGCATCAAAAGCTTGGGGGTGGGCTCAGCATTTTTTTTAAATATTATAGACTTAACAGAGAATTACTCCAATTTAACACAACAGTAAGGTTGGTGATTGCAATCTCTATTAATATATTGTTCTCACCTCACTTGAAACAGTGACAGGTATCCCCCCAATCTGCCTAACTCTTTCTTATAATTTTTGCTTATTCAACTCATGCAAAACACCAAGGGGGACACCTCCCCACTTTTCAATGTAGTATACATATAAAATGCCCTCAAAAACCAGCAGTGGCACCAATCTATCTATCTAAATCCATGTTTCTGCATGGGGGCAAATAAAGTTTTTCTATCTATTTACAATAACAATATCTGAAAATGTTCTTTCTCAAGTAGATGTGTTGGGCAAGTGATTTTCACAGTGAGACCTGAAGTGCTCTTTATAGGTGTGCACACCGCTAAAGCAAGTGTTCTGCTGACGTGTGTTGACATAGATTTAGGTTTTCATACAGAGGACATTTGATCAGTTAAATTTTGAATAGAATGGCAGCAGCCCTAAAGCACATAGTCTGTGATTCTGTGTGTACAAAATAACTTGTCATTTTCAGCGCTACATCTTAAAAAGATCTTCTTGACATCATATTAAATGGCACTTAAACGTCTGCAAATTCGTTAAATTTAATTTACCAAACTAATCTACATCCTGGTACTAATGGAAGTCACAACAGAGTAAATGCGTACGGCAAAGGTTGTGGATGCACAAATGATAAATCTTATGTCACATATCCCTGCTCTGTTTGTCATCAGCATGGTTTACATTAATTATAATATGCATTCTAATCTATACTAATAAAAGGCAAAGCCCTCACTCACTCACTCACTCACTCACTCACTCACTCACTCACTCACTGACTCATCACTAATTCTCCAACTTCCCGTGTAGGTAGAATGCTGAAATTTGGCAGGCTTATTCCTTACAGCTTCCTTACAAAAGTTGGGCAGGTTTCATTTCGAAATTCTACGCGTAATGGTCATAACTGGAAGCTGTTTTTCTCCATTTACTGTAATGGAGATGAGCTTGAAACCCGTGGGGGCGGAGTTTGACATCATCACGCCTCCCACGTAATCACGCAGTACGTAGAAAACCAGGAAGAGCCCCAAAAAGCGCTGAAGAAAACATGCATTATATAATTGAGAAGGCAGCGAAACAATAAGAAGCGAGCGAGTGATATATACAACCATATTCATGAGTTCTGCTACTTCGGAAACAAAGCACAGTGTAAACCTACACTTTAAATTAAGTTCATAGACAGGCTGCCGCTGGCGTTTGTAATTTAGTGCCTGCCCATATAAGGCCGTCCGTCAGCGGCAATCCAATAGCAAACTGCCACGGGTAAATATTGACGGGTGAAGGACTGTGCTTATGCAGAGGAAGTTACATAGTCAGGGTGGAGTTTGGCACAAACTCAGCGAAACTGCGAGAGAAAGTTTTAAGTAC
>JANRMT010062790.1:26067615-26090203 GCA_026402145.1 Polypterus bichir lapradei | reverse complement strand
ATAAATCACCTTGCCTTGTGGGTTTTCTTCAAGACATACTGTTGATTTGTCACAGCTCTGGGCCGCTCCATATCTGTGGCACTGCTGCACCTGGGCCTCATATACCAGTCAGGAAAGTGGTTGTGCTAAGTGGGTCTGTTTAGAATTAATGGGAAGTGTCAAAGAGGACTGAGCAACACTCCCAAGAATTCCAAGTCTGTTTAATATCTCACAATGGGTTAAAGCTGTTGACTAACAGAAACATGCGAGCCTCTTCTCGTCCCATTGGAAGTGATTTAAAAAATTTCACTTGTCGTACAGATATGCTCAGGCATTGATGGTTCAAGTCCATGTGAAAAAGTGGATAGTTCAGGTGCAGCTATTTGCACATGTTGTATTCTTTTATAGCACTAAAAACAAAGCTCTTTGGCTCTTACACTTGTTCATGAATACAAGGTTTCAAAGTCCTCATTAAATCAATCAATACCGTGCCACTGGAGTGCAGCATAAAGCAAGTTCGATGAGCTCCTTCTGTCACAATATCTTGGCCTCCTGCTGAAGGATGCACACATTCCCACCTTCTCACTGTTTCACATGAAAATGGTGTGGAGTAAAGCTTAATTAGATATCTCAAAATATATTTAAAATGATCTTGATAAATGAGAGGGATCCCAAAAATTCCTGGAATCGGTAGCATTGGAGTAGCATGTAGTTATCAAGTATGCACTAGCTATCATGTGCCTAAAGTTTTGTTAATCAGCCTGACAAGTGGCACTATGCTGAGTTGATTGAGATGCGTATTTCTGACATTTATTCTGCAATTGCACAGGTGATTTTGGCGATTTTTTATTTTTTTATCTACAACCTGGAAAAAGCATGTCAGGTCATCAAATATCAGTGATGATCACATTTTTCAACATTAATGGGCAACATTACACTAAACTACTGAGATGTCAGCAGGTAAACATCAGGAAGAAACGTCCATAACAGCATCACATGCCAAGCTGCATTTTTGATCCTGACAGAACATCTCCACGCATTACTACACCATGACAGTGCACAACACCACATTTTCAGTCAAAGAGTTTTTGACGAAAAGCATTGTGGTTGTGGTTTCACACCTCCAGCATTCTCCAGATTACGCTCCCTTTGACGTTTTATTGTTCCAGAAATTTAAATTAAGACCGAAGAGAAGACAATTTGCTACCATGGTAGAAATCCTGGAAACAATCACAGGAGGCTCTGGACATGGTAACAAAAGATGAATAAAGGAAATGTTTACATGAATTGAAGACGCACTGAGACAAGCGTATTGCTTCTCAAAGAGAGCGTTTTGAAGGTGACTAAAATTGAATTGCTGTAAGCTGGATAATAAGTTTTTTTGGTTTTTTTTTAAACAATTTTGGGAATTTGGGAAATTCATTTTAAAATATCTTCATAAAGATAGTTTCAAAATATTTTAATATTTGTTGGAGTTATCTAAAAGTAGAAAAAAAGGTTTTATTTGTAAGTGTCCTTGTTTTCTTGTCGATGAGTTCATTGTAAAGTAGTGCCTTCATAATTTTATACTGTGATGTATGAGTCAGTGTCTTGCACCCCAAAGACAAGCCTGAGTCTCAATACTTTAGCAAAACCAGCTTTATTCAACTCGAAACAGGAATAGCAATGTTATTTATTGTAGTGGGATCTATCATTCACATATATATATATATGTCATACACAGACACAACAAACAGCAAACACAGCAAACAGGCAGGATCGGGGCCAGCTCAGTGGCCAAGTTATAATGTTCCCTGCATCACCCATTGGGCGACCAGCGATTTGTGCGTGGCAGCGGTCAGCTTGAAGTTGTTTCTGTGGTGCTGCAAATCTCCGGTTGCCTCGGCAATGGACAAGCAACCCTCAACAGTTGCGCTTCTGTGAGTTGTCACGTACCCCACTGAATTAAAATGGGGTCATTAAGATGTCTGCTCACACTGCATGTCACTACTTTAAGTTAGAGTTACTTGGCTCATACATTAGTGGGTGAAATTCAATTCACAAGCACAAAGAAGGTATTCTGAATTTTTTAAGTTTGTAAGAACTATTTTTGACGAATATAAACCAGAGGGCATGCATGATGGTACAGAGAATAGTATTGCTGTCTTACAGCAGGGAGACTGGGGTTCAAGTCCTGGGTGCTCTCTGCATGGAACTGGCATGTTCTTCATGTGTCCAAAGACTGATGTGTGTGCGAGAGTGTGTTTTCACCTTTTGATGGACTGTCAGCCTGGCCTGGGATTATTTCTGCCTTATGTCCTAATCTTGCTGGGATAAGCTCCAGCTTCTCTGTGACCTGCTCCGGATAACCAAGTTTTAAAAATGGATGCATGAATATAACGCTTGGAGAAATCCTACATTTACTTAGGTTCACTTAATAGAAATACAATACAATACAATTTATTTTTGTGTATCCCAAGATCACACAAGCAGTGTCGCAATGGGTTTTAACAGGCTCTCCCTTTTGACAGCCGTCCAGCCTTGACTCTCTTGAAAAATTCCCCAAAAAACTCTTGAAGTGAAAAAATGGAAGAAACCTTGGGAAAGGCAGTTCAAAGAGAGACCCCATTCCAGGTAGGTTGGGCATGCAGTGAGTTTCAAAAAAAGGGGGAAAATACAATACACAGAACATAAGTAATCCTCAAAACAAAATAGTGCAATAAATATTACAAGTACAGAGCATAATTCAAAAGTATATAATATTACATAATACGATTTGTTTTTTTTCAGAGTCCTGGAAACCTCAGCCATCAAGCTGCCTCCCCCTATTGGCCATTCCACAGCTGAGCCAGAGCTGGGCCAGCCAATCTGATGAAAGGACTCCTCTACCCGATGATTCCTGCGATCTTCCATCATAGATGACTTTTCCTTAGGCAGGCAAAACAACTTGGCAGTAGGGCAGTGCCACATTTGAGAAAAGAGAAATAACATAGGTGAGGGTTAGTAACAAATTACAACTATCATATTACCGTACTTATGTTTTAGTGCTAATGACTAACAACAGAGTTGCAGTCTGTACAGTTAATCAGCAGCTTTACTCAGGAGTTAGTGAGTCTTCAGCCAGGATTTTAAAGCTGAGACCAAAGGGGCACCTCGTATAGTAATAACATTAGATACCTTGAATCATCTACTGAGAGTACATTTCTGATTGGCAACTTTTACGTTTCACTTTTCAGAAAAGTATCTCCACTTTTGCTCAAGTGTGGCAGGTTGAGTTCTTTATAAAACACTGCCTTTTGTTCCTTGTAGTTAAGGCAATCTTGCACCCATCTAAATGCTGCATTGTGATTCCCCACCTCTTTTGGTTTGACCCCTAGTCTTTCACATGATCTCCTCTGCCTGACCCCATGCTGGCTATTCTCTAATACATCAGTTCTAGACTTATGCTGAAAAAATCTTTTCTTTCAAAATTACATGCATGAATTCAGCTGTGATGCATGTTAAGCTTCATGGCTTATAGTTACTTGGATCAACCTTATCACTCTTTTTATAAAATGGGTTCACTTATGGGCCTCATAGCTCCAAGGTGTGGGGTTCATTTCCTGGTCTGTTTCTCTATCCATGTGAAGTTTACATGTTCTCTCCATGTCCATGTGGGCTTTCTTATGGTGCCTTGGGTTTATTGTAAAAAAATTAAATAAAATAAAAAATAAAATTCTTCTGGCCTATTATGGGCGTGTTTCTGAGTGTATCTTGCTATGGATATCTGACAAGAGTTTATGCCTGTAATGCTAAAAGTGATCTGACAAGAGGACTGGATGGTCTGCAAGAAAGCAAACTCGCAGAAACTGTGTATCTGGCTTACTTTTCCTTACAAGGTCATGGTCAGGACATCCTTTTAGAATACAACAGTGATCAAAGTTAATGGTTTTATGTAGTTGGGGAACATTGAATACTCCAAATGCCAGAGATGTAAATATTTTCAGAAGCTTTTCCTTAACTACACTAAGCTAATTTTTGCCAAGTCTTGCTATTATGTAAGTCTCTCTGACGCCCGAGCTCTGCGGTAGAGATCAGCATCTCTAAATAAGAGAGACATCTCAGGTGACCAGTCTTACGGTGGAGGCAGTGATAGTGGGGGTGGAAATTACAGTTCAGGAATGTCTCCATAGCTCCGTTGTTAGTAAATTCCAATGAATTCTTTCTTTAAAAAAATAGACTATTAAGCAAAATTGTAAACATTCATTGAGAAAACTGTCTAGCATGCTAACACTACATCACAATCCATACATTTCATCCTATGGGGACTAAATTACAAACACAAATCCCCTGTAATACTGCTTATAAGAATCTTTAATTAAAAAGCCCATCTTCACCTAATATCATGCAGAAGAATGCTTAATTACATGCTGTTCACTTGCTTTATTGTTTGAGAAATGTTAGACTTTCAGCCGATGCCTCCAACTTGAAAACGTACCATGCTGGAGTTGTTATCGGAGTGTAATTGGTGTTTTATTCTTTTCTTTTTTGAAGGTAGTCATTAATTGGCACCAGATGATGGGGAAAGCAGCCGCCACACTCAGTGGGACATAAAGACAAGAAAGGAAAGAGAAGGGCTCCACCAAGGTAGACTACATCAAGGGCTTACGTTTGAAAAGCTGGGGTGGGGAATTGGGTTAATATGTGGTCGGATAACTGAAACATGACAGATCAAAACAACAGAAAAGCAAGAAAAATGTTGCTCAGCCTTCCAGGTAAATTTGAACCCGTTTTTTTGTTTCTTCTTCATGGGGAGCTGGAGTCTTTCCCTGCAGGAAAGACAACAAGGCATGAATCAATTGTAAATGGCTCACCATCAAAAACACACACACACTCATTGTGGGTCACTTCAAAGTTGGTAATCCTTATTGGTCACATTTCATTTAGAGTGAGAGAAGAACATGCAAACTCCACACAGCAGGCACTCCAGCTGGGAATCAACTTGATGTTCGGTCTCTGTTACACTGCAGTGGTGTACAGTGGTCCCAAAGTGTCCACCAAAAATAATGAAAACAATGGAAGGTTTTAAGCAAAGTTCACATGTTAAAGAAAACTGGACTAACGATTAATTACTACACACCAGCCAGCCATCCATCTGTTCATTTTCTCGTCTACTTAATCCAATTTGGTATCACGAGGACCCAGAGCCTTTCTCGCAACCCTTTATAATGAAATTCCTGCCCAGTCACTTCCCATTTGGGGTTTGTTCTCTCTGTAACTTCATGGATTTGGTTTTCCTCCTTCGTCCCAAACATATGCCATGACTTTAAATTGGCCATAATGGGTGTGATGTGACAGACTGATGCCATTCAAGTTTGGTTGCTGCCTTTGGGGCTGAAAATGTCAGAGTAAACTATGGCTCTGTGTGACCTCTAATGGAAGGATAAAGAAAATTATGAATATCAATGATAATGTTAATTCACTGTGAAAAGATCAGACTCGACACACTTAAAAAGGTTTGAGGCAGCCACCCATATATTATCCCTGGTTGCAATGGGTTTGGGTTTTTACAGAAGTGTCTCTGTTGGAGTCTAGACATGAACTGATGAGGGTTTGTAAAGATGGCGGTTTTAAGTAGTCCAACCGGAAGTGATGTATGGGAACCGGAAGTTATCTTATTCTGAGGTTAGTCGAGGCACCGGACCCAGAAGTGACATTATCCTAGGCACCAGAACCAGAAGTGGCATTATCCTTGGCGCCAGAACTGGAAGTGATGTTTTCCTAGGCACTGGAACCAGAAGTGACACCATCAGCGTTGAGTCAGACAGGTGTTCCCATGGCTGGTCTGCAGAGATAACAGGAGAAGGTTTAGTGCACGGGTGGCACGGTGGCGCAGTGGTAGTGCTGCTGCCTCGCAGTTAGGCGACCCGGGTTCGCTTCCCGGGTCCTCCCTGCGTGGAGTTTGCATGTTCTCCCCGCCCGTGTCTGCGTGGGTTTCCTCCGGGTGCTCTGGTTTCCTCCCACGGTCCAAAGACATGCAAGTTAGGTGTTGGCGATTCTAAATTGGTGCTTGGTTTGTGTGTCCTGCAGTGGGTTGGCACCCTGCCTGGGATTGGTTCCTGCCTTGTGTTGGGATTGGCTCCAGCAGACCCCCGTGACCCTGTGTTTGGATGCAGCGGGTTGGAAAATGGATGGATGGATGGGTTTAGTGCACCCCACCACCTCCTGGCCTGGTGTGGAATTACCTTTGCTTGTTCCATACAATGATCTCCTACTCGCACGGGTGTGACAGCACATATATTGTTTGGATTGTTTCCCGTCTCTCATTCTGAAATTACTTTGCTTTACTGTGTGTTTTAAACAATTTGTGTCTTTGCGTGTGTACATTTGTGCTTTATAAAGCTTTGTAGTTTACCTGTGAACTTGTTATAGCGGTCTGACCCTGTACTCCATGTACTCAAAATTAAACTGAAATCAATTCAATATCACAGTTAAATTTCAAATACTTTTCTGTCATTAACAAAAGAAAAATCAACACCTAATCATTTCTAAATACTGTTACCTATGTGCATAAAACCCAAAATAAATCAGAACTCCCAAATGTTAGTGATCAGTCAAATAAGACCATAATAGAGAGGAAAGCAACATTGGATGTCATGAAGATAGCCAAAGTGAGTCTCACTGTTGAGATAATAGAATACAGGAGCTACTGCACAGAAATCCAGGGTCATTTGTGTAATGAGGAAAGAAATGGCACACTGTTCTATTTATTGCCCATTGTCATTGTGTGGATATTTAGACATTTGAACGAGGTAAGTGCTTTCTTTATACTGTAGGTGGCAGTGTCCTAATTTACTAGGCATTTGCATATATCTTCCTGGAATGCCCCTTCCTAATACCCAGTTGCATGAACCATCCATGTTTTGAGAGTACAGGGCACCCTAGGTTTCAAGAAAAGAAAGGCAAGGCCCTTAAGCTGTCTCCTATGTACATGTGCATCCATCCATTCTTCTGTCCATTTCCATCATTTGCCTCATTGTTTGACCCTAATAAATGCCATGAAAATGAACTCATTTCATTCTGCCATTAATTGGCTGCCCTGAAGCTTTTAATAAGTTCATATTAATCACAGTTAGGATTTTTCAGCTCATGGTTACTTTTAAATCCAGAAGTATACACATCACATAGAAATGAGAAAACTGACAGACACGCTGGGACAGTTTTCTGTTATGTTGCTGCAACAGGGTTTGTTTCATGGGATCAGTGCCCTTGCCTCCATAATGGAGACCCACACTTGCCCTGCAGTCTCCCTGTTTTCGACAGTCAAATTACTAGTGAATTCCTCTGCTCCAACAGATTCCCACTGTCTAACACCAAGTGCTATTCCTTCCAGGACATGAAGTGAAGACCCCGTTGTGTGAATGCCATTCACTCACCCCGTGAGCCAAGTAGAGCTCCATTCAATCCAAGGGGCTGTCGGGGCTCATCCTGGACCAGGCACACCTCACCTAAGCCTAATCACACTTACCCATCAGCCTTCAGTTAAATGTATTATCCTTTCATCATGCCAGGCTCGACCATTTTCTGCGTTTCTTTGTTCCTTTGTATGCAAGTTCAGTCATTTTTTTCCTAGTTTCTTCACAGCCGACAGTTTATTGATCTAGAACAGAACTCCACCACAGATGTCTCCTATATCTTCAGTAAACCTTAATGTTAAAAGTGCAGCTGCATTTCACAGTCTTGGTGCAGCATTTTTAAGAACACAGTGAGCTTTTTATTTTCAGTTGGGTTGACAGGAGATGTTGTATTATTCTCTTTAGCACATTCCCTATGCTCTTTTATTTTCACACTGTGCAGACACAAAACCAAATGTTAAACTAGAGAAGATATGAAATACAAGTTGTTATTAATTCAATGCATCCATTTTCTGAGCCTGCCAATTCAAATCCCCCTGTTTTTTTTTTTTATAAAATGTAGACTGGGCACTTATCCAAAATGTCAAGATTTACTTCATTTTTGTGAAAAGTGACTTATGGAGAACAGTGCTTATGTGTCATTCCCCTAAACAAATCTGTATAAAAAAATGATCTTTATGCTCTGGCAGGTGATGACGATTATACCCTCTGGCAACAGGAATAGAAAGGAAAGAGGAGGCTGCACTTTGTTATGGTCTTCATCAAACTTACTTCTAGGTTTTAATATTTTTCTCAATTTTTTTCTGTTATATAAAAATGCACTTTACAAAAATTGTAGCACTTGTGTCACAGTCTTAGCATGCATATGAAATTTGGTGGGTACAAGGCTTCAAATGTCTCAAGGACAGAGCTCAGACTGTTTTGTTAAAATATAGTCCGACATTCATAGCATTTACTTTGTGAAGTATCCGTGTCCCATTAACAGCTGATTTCGGCCTTGCACCCGAGATAAAGAGATTGCCTTTGTCACTCTGGAGTGGATTAAGCAGGTTGGATTACAGAAAATGGATGAATAGATACTTATGAAGAGCTCATTTTGGGCTACTACACTATTGACTTTGTTTTCAGTATTGACTTGAGCCCCCTGCTATAACATCACTGGCTGAACATGTAGACAGGATACAGGAGGAACATGGCCGCCACCTCTCATTAGTTAATGAATCAGGATTGTGACACAGTAGCTGCAGAGAGATGAGAACAGAAATCAGTAAAATCTTAATCTGAGGTCAAAACACAGCAAAACGAAACACATTTAATTCCACCCATCTATTTGCCAAACTTGTTGTTGAATTACTGAGATATGCTGCTTGCCATATCAGCATGGATTGCAGCCAGTCTTGGATGGGACTCTCAAGCCCCACTTCTGGTATTTAGCATGTGCTGGCAACTATGAGTCTATGCCAAAATCCCACACAGACATGAAGAGATCATGCAAACTCCAAATAGGTTGCAATTGAGTTGGAAAAAGGAGTTCTTGAGGGGCCGCACAGGCAGTCTATAGGTGGAGTCAAAAAACAAACACTAAACAAGTATGTGGATGGACAACTGGAACATCTTAGCTATGAGCTAAACTAACAGCCCTACCATGTTTGTCAAACTTCTTATGTATTAAATTGTAAACTAGAAAATCAAACTCCCGAAAATGAATGTGGAATTCTAGGTCAAGTTGAAGTGTTACACAAACAACAAGAAGGTCAGGAGGAGCAAAGAAGTCTCTCAGTCTGTCAAATATAAGCACCTTGAGCATGGGAAAGCTGATCTATAAGTAAAATGTACAATAATAATCCATCCATTATCCAGCCCGCTATATCCTAATTATAGGGTAATGGGGGTCTGCTGGAGCCAATCCTAGCCAACACAGGGAGCAAGGCAGGAAACAAACCCCAGGCAGGGTGCAAGCCCACCGCAGGGCACACACACACACTCACACACCCACCCACACACACACCAAGCAGGGACAATTTAGGATCGACAATGCACCTAACCTGAATGTCTTTGGACTGTGGGAGGAAACCGGAGTATACAATAATAATAATAATAATAATAATAATAATCATTATTATTATTATTATTATTATTATTATTATTACAGTGGTGTGAAAAACTATTTGCCCCCTTCCTGATTTCTTATTCTTTTGCATGTTTGTCACACAAAATGTTTCTGATCATCAAACACATGTAACCATTAGTCAAATATAACACAAGTAAACACAAAGTGCAGTTTTTATTATTTAGGGAGAAAAAAAATCCAAACCTACATGGCCCTGTGTGAAAAAGTAATTGCCCCCTTGTTAAAAAATAACCTAACTGTGGTGTATCACACCTGAGGTCAATTTCCATAGCCACCCCCAGGCCTGATTACTGCCACACCTGTTTCAATCAAGAAATCACTTGAATAGGAGCTGCCTGACACAGAGAAGTAGACCAAAAGCACCTCAAAAGCTAGACATCATACCAAGATCCAAAGAAATTCAGGAACAAATGAGAACAGAAGTAATTGAGATCTATCAGTCTGGTAAAGGTTATAAAGCCATTTCTAAAGCTTTGGGACTCCAGCGAACCACAGTGAGAGCCATTATCCACAAATGGCAAAAACATGGAACAGTGGTGAACCTTCCCAGGAGTGGCCGGCTGACCAAAATTACCCCAAGAGCGCAGAGACGACTCATCCAAGAGGTCACAAAAGACCCCAGGACAACGTCTAAAGAACTGCAGGCCTCACTTGCCTCAATTAAGATCAGTGTTCACGACTCCACCATAAGAAAGAGACTGGGCAAAAACGGCCTGCATGGCAGATTTCCAAGACGCAAACCACTGTTAAGCAAAAAGAACATTAGGGCTCGTCTCAATTTTGCTAAGAAACATCTCAATGATTGCCAAGACTTTTGGGAAAATACCTTGTGGACTGATGAGACAAAAGTTGAACTTTTTGGAAGGCAAATGTCCCGTTACATCTGGCGTAAAAGGAACACAGCATTTCAGAAAAAGAACATCATACCAACAGTAAAATATGGTGGTGGTAGTGTGATGGTCTGGGGTTGTTTTTCTGCTTCAGGACCTGGAAGGCTTGCTTTGATAGATGGAACCATGAATTCTACTGTCTACCAAAAAATCCTGAAGGAGAATGTCTGGCCATCTGTTCGTCAACTCAAGCTGAAGCGATCTTGGGTGCTGCAACAGGACAATGACCCAAAACACACCAGCAAATCCACCTCTGAATAGCTGAAGAAAAACAAAATGAAGACTTTGGAGTGGCCTAGTCAAAGTCCTGACCTGAATCCAATTGAGATGCTATGGCATGACCTTAAAAAGGCGGTTCATGCTAGAAAACCCTCAAATAAAGCTGAATTACAACAATTCTGCAAAGATGAGTGGGCCAAAATTCCTCCAGAGCGCTGTAAAAGATTCATTGCAAGTTATTGCAAACGCTTGATTGCAGTTATTGCTGCTAAGGGTGGCCCAACCAGTTATTAGGTTCAGGGGGCAATTACTTTTTCACACAGGGCCATGTAGGTTTGGATTTTTTTTTCTCCCTAAATAATAAAAACCATCATTTAAAAACTGCATTTTGTGTTTACTTGTGTTATATTTGACTAATGGTTAAATGTGTTTGATGATCAGAAACATTTTGTGTGACAAACATGCAAAAGAATAAGAAATCAGGAAGGGGGCAAATAGTTTTTCACACCACTGTATTATTATCCTTCTTACCCTCTATGCTGTTCTGTGGCTAATCTCTGCTGCACTGGATTCCATTTATTTTATGTGAGGTTTGGGATATACAGTATGATAAGTGGGCACTTAACCACAGCACTCACACATGAAGAATGACAGCCGGCTTCCATCAAGAGCACAATGGACTTCCATCTGCCTTGACCCACCCTTTGAAAATATTATAAATGAGCCCAATTCAATTATAGCCTCTATAAAGGCATGATTTAACACGCAAATCCTTCCAAACTGGGCTTTTTCAAGAAAGTGAAGGAAGAAGACTCTGAAAGAATTGTTAAAAAACTCTTACTAGATGCAAAAGTGTGGCTGGAGGCAGGCGATTTTAATTATGGTCTAAAGCAGAGTTTCTCAAATGATCCTTCTGAGTGTCTTTTTGGCTTTCCTAATCTCTCAATTAATGTAATTCATCTCATTATTTCTTCATTTTGAGATATTTAAAGTGTTTTCCCCAATATCTGCAGTGAATTATTTAACAATATTATTAACTCAAATTGCACTTTAGTCCAAAGCCTGTTACGGCCTGTAGAAGTGATAAATGTGTCTAATTAATTCAACTATTAGGTTCACGGAGTACTTAGCTACGTGGCTGAAAGAAAAATACGGCAGACTCAGTGGCCTTCAGGAACTGGAGCTGCAAATGGGCCTCTCTTTCTAGAAAGATCCTTGGAAATTGTTAGGCTAATACAGCAAAAAGGTTTACCGCTTACGTTTATGGGTCTGGAAACAATGGGAATGAAGTTTGTGTAATCTGCATTAATAACACGGGCAAGGCAAGTACTGAACGAACCAACTGAAAGATTTAATCAAATAAAGTTTGAAAGGAGCAAGCAGCTCCCCTTTAATTAAACATATCATAGATTTTTGTTTTTTCCTCAAAGGAAACAACATAATCATTGCTTTGAAAAAAAAATCCAGCTATTAAACATAATTATCCAGGGCTTTGTCTGTAGTAACTTTAAACTTAGACTATTTGTAAGGAAGATCTCCATTCTGGGTGGGTGTTACAGTAATAGCATCATCTGGTAAGTTGTTTTGTACTTTGGTTTTTGTTTAGATTGTGAACAGTAAGGCTTTTTTAAACTCTTTTCTACTGATGTAGCTCTATTAAGGTAAGGCTTATTTTGCCATCAGACAGAAAATGTACTTTACAATGTCTATTAAAAGCAACTTTCCTTTTTTGGATCGATTGGTTATTTTTCCATTATATTTTTCTCTCTTTCTCTCTTGCTTTTTTCTTAAGTGCTTTCAAGTTCCGAAACACCCTGATACTTGAAACTTCAACAGCTCTCAATTAAATCAATCCAATCTCCTTTAAAATCTCCGGCTCGTTCCCTTTGTTTCCATTCTTCTGTGCTTAAGGGTCTCTTCATTTAACGAACCAAAGTGAATTGTCAGTGTGCTCCATTTCTTGTCACTAACTTCACAGCTGACCTCTTTCCTATTTACAATAAAATGAGAAATTGAAGGATATTATATTATGTTAGATTATTTTCTTATGATGGAGTGGTTTCTCATTTAGAGTTAATTCTTGGCTTCTTCCACATATTGCCCAAATATGATCCTGGAGCCTAAATTGGAAAATAGATGGGTATATAAAATTTGTTTTTACAAACTTGTATATGTAGACATATAATTATGTAGAGTGGCACAGTGTGCAGTGTTAGCACCAGTGCCTCATAGCAAGGAGACTGGAAACTGAGACACTGAAGAAAATTATGACATAAAAAACATGGCCTCTGTGCTGAGTTCTGCTAAATGTTCCAAATGGTGATAAATTGGGCTTTGGGGACATCAAGAGTCTAGCACTGGAAGAATCAGGCTTAGAAAAGTAATCTTTTAGTATCATGACTGAATAGAATGATGTAGTGGGAATTTCCTGAATGGTGTTTGCATGTTCTCCAAGTGGGTTTCCTCTGGGGCTCCAGTTTCTTCCTACAGTTCAAAGCCATACAGTGAAGTGGTGGTTTGCGAAACTGGCCTGTGTTTGTTCATGGATGCATTGTGGATGCTATAAGCCCTGGAGTTGGTCAGAATATCATCTTATCACGTATGATACAACACAGTTTATTTAGTCTATAAATGCTATAATTCTATTCTATTCAATTACAATATATGGTAGATTACTTTTTAAAAATCTGATTCTTCCAATGTAGACTCTTGGTGTACCCAAAGCTTAAGCCCAGCACCATTTTGCAAATGGCAGCATTCTGCATGGAGGCAATGTTTTTCTAATTTACTTCAATGCCTCAGTTCCCTATATGATCTGTAATATTTCCCAAAATCCTAATCTACTGTTTTTGGGAGATCGTCCTCTAATCTGTGCTTTCAAATGCTAAAAAAATACTGTTAAGTTTTTTTTTTATTCACTAGTCATTTGTTTCTATAACAGCAACACCAGGAGCAGGGCAGAAACCGGCCTTGAACACGGTACTCCTACTTGGCCAATTTAGAGTTGCCAATGTATGCATGTCTGCTACACAGATTCTCAGAAAATGTGTAAATGCCAGAAAGACCATAAGCAGACTGTGGTTTGAACCCAGGATTCTGGAGCTGCGAGGTGCACCAGCATGATGCACTTCACTAAAGTGCATTCCTATCCAGCTACCACATTTGCAATTTCTACTTGTTCTTAGCCCTGAAGTTTGTGCTTTTCTACATCCATCTTTGCCAATGAGACTGTCTAGCAAATCAAATATCAAGTTCAAATATATTATCATGTGTCCATAGCACAGAGACATTTATATTTTCATGTCAGACTAGTGACAATAATACTATATCAACAGACAGCAAGATTTGGTTTGTGATGAACCATCTACAACTCTATTAGACATATAAATGTGTAGTGCATGTGCAGAGAGCATGTTAAACATTTTAAAAATAAGCATAATCCATTCTAAAAAGGACCAAAACTTGTTGCAAGGGATAAACCTTTCTGTAGCATTACATTATATATTGGCATTCAAAAGCATTAATGGACAAATGGTAAACATGAATGATATGTTGCCACAGGTGTTGTGTGTGCTCTCTGTTTTTCAACGTTACGACGATAGTGTAGGAGTGGATGTAAGCGTGAAAGAATTGGCAATAATTTTCATGAAAATATGAACTGCAAAATGTGTGACACTGTGTCAAAAGGGCTGCCACTGAGAGAACTGAAAATGAAGCGCCCCTGGCGATGCCGGATTTCAGTACTCAACACACCCAAATCAACAAATCTGCCTAACAAAACCAGTAGATGCACAGATGAGGCTGCACAGCATCCACAGGCTGACTGCACATCTGGACGAATAACTAAAGAAATGAAACATAACTCTCTAAATGGAAATGCAAACATTCCCTGACAAATTAGCTGCAACATTTTAGAACATTGTATTTCACTGGACCACAATGCTTATCTAAACTCTATTTGCTATTGTTTTGTCATACAGTGATGCAATAGTCAAAAGGGCAGAAAGATATTGTTGCAGAAAGAAGCACTTCTTAAATGCATGGAGCCCAGTAGCTACGGTGGTCTATGTTTGTGTGACCCTCTGTCTCCACTGTCACAGCACTCATTGCAACATGTAAATTATTTATAAATCTTTAGTTACCTTGTTCTACTGAGCGCCTAAATGGTTAACAGCAATTTTAGCTTTTTATTTTCTCTCAGCATCAACTCTTTTGTTCTCTCATTCAAAACCCTGGCAGTGGTTTAAAATGCACGGACTGGAGATTTTGAGGGTGGCTGTTTTAGGAAGAAGCCCTGTGTGTGTAGCCTTTGCAGTGCAGGATTTCGCTGCTCTTCTCTACATACTTTTAACGGGTTTGTCATGGTTCCTCCAGCGAATTCCTCCTGGCTGGTGTTCAATGTTGTGTTTTGTTGTTTTTTTCGTGTGATTTTACGCCATTTATTTGTATTAAGGATTGTTTTGTTTATTATGTACATTTTTCTTTGTGCTCATTTGTCCTTGTCCCTTGTGCCTTGTGGGTGGTCCCTCCAGCCTATCACCATGAGGAATGCCTCTCTCTGTCCTATTTAAGGAAGGGCCTCCCCATGATTCCTTGCGGTTCATTGAACAAACTGGAGTGGAGCGTTCTTGTGAGTATCTGTGTCTTTGCAATTGCCTTCAGATTTCCTGGATATCGAACCTGTGCTGTGTATCTCGACATCGTCTTTGAATTTGTGTATTGAGACTGTGTAGCTGATTTTTTTAACCTCTGCTCTGTCCGGACTTTAATTTTTTTATACTGGTTTGGGACTCTGTTTTCTGTGTTTACTTTTGCCTTTCAGGCAACTCTTTGTGCTCTTTGGAGCTTTGTGCTTGTACAGGCTTTGTGAAAATAAAACCTTTTATTTTTATTAAGATTTGTCTCAGCCTTTTGGGATTCTAGTCAGGGTATTTTGACTGTGTTTTACCCCTCTAGTGGGCAACATTAGAACTCAGTCAGTTCACGACAGGGTTGTTCATAGATGTGTGTATTCTCATTTCTGAATCACGTCCAGCCTCGTGAAACTACCTTTACCCTGTCTTGATGTCGGCTCCTGCCCGTAGTCTATGAGAACAGAATCAAGTCATCCTTCTTGATTTTCAGCCAACCAGCAAAGAAAATCCCAGTACTTGGTTTGAATGTTTAAGAGAGAGGGAAGCAAAGAAAGCTGCCTGACATCGTAAAGGTGAGTCCTTTGAGCATGCGGTTCAGTATGTGTCTGAAAATGATGGCGTAGAGTTCACTTTGCTCTTTCATTTATAATTCAGCTGCACCAAATTGACTTTCTCATTATTTCATTTCCAGATGGCCTTTGATTGCTCTTTTCAGCTGTTCTATTTGATTCTAATAAAGTGGTCGGGACTGCTGCATTCCTACTTGTGCTGATATCACAAGGCAGAGCAGGTCACTTTTCATTGCTGTGTACCCAAAATAATAAAGTCTTGCACATGTATATTTGCACAATTAATTGAGTGCAAGTCTAAAACCAGAATGCAAGCACCCCATGAAATGAGTCCAAGTTGTCTCAGTGCCCATATTATCAGTAGTAAATGACAGATTAGACTAATGACCCAGTTGCAAAATGTGTAATAAACCTGGGGAGGTTATTGCTGATACTGAATTGGTTTCCTCCAAGCTTATTATGTGAATCCTTACATTTCCTCCCCTCCTGAGCTACAACACCGACTGACTGGACGTTGTATGCTTGGCTTCAACACGCTCCATTACAGCCAAGATTTTGGCACGCGGCTCCAAAGCTCCACTTTTGTTGTAAAGCAATCATTACAACAATTAGTCTCATATCATTAACATGGCCATTAAGCTGCTGAATGAGTGTTACCCACAGGCGTGAAATATAAGAGCGCCCAAGTGGCTATACTGTCGTCTTTGAGCTGAGCTTTAGAAAGCTGCTGAGTGGGTGGTAGCAGAGGCGGTGGCGGCGGCTGTCGTTTTCGGCTCAGGCCACAGATGAGGTTGCAATAGTGCCTGGAGCCTTGCTGTCTCTGCTGCTAATCGCATGCAGTCTGAACAATGCTATTGTACAGGAAAAGAAAAGAACAGCCCAGGGAAAAGTAGAAGTCACTTCAAAAACAAATAAATACACTCAGTACAGTTAAGTAATGAGCACAAGAGGCCCCCAGAAGAGTCGCTTAAATCTCAGCGGCTTGGAAGAGCCTGCTGACAGTCCTGACTCTCAGATACCTTTCTGTTTTTTAATTGATTTTATTAAAAACAAGTAACATTTCATACAATCAAGTCAAATTTAACAAGACTAAATTCAATTCAACCTCCCCAGCCCCAAGAGAAAGATAGGAAGGCCAACTGCTTGAGTAAAACTTTTAAGAGTAGAAGAGAGGAAAAGAATCCTTTTCCCCAATATAAATTCTTATTATAAAATGTTATTGATTAGATCCTACCAGGTTTTAAAAAAAGTTTTGCACAGATCCTCTTAGTGTGAATTTGATTTTTTCCAGTTTCAAATAGTATAGGACATCAGTTACCCACTGACTTAGAATAGGTCAGTTAGGATTCTTCCAATTGAGCAAGATAAGTCTACGTGCCAGCAGTGTAGTAAAGGCAATCACAGTTTGTTTGTCCTTCTCTACTTTAAGCTCATCTGGAAGAACACCGAACACAGGTGTTAGTGGATTAGGAAAGTTGTTTAAAGATTTTAGTCTAAAATGATGTTAATTTGGTACACACCCAAAACATGTTACCCAGTGAGGCTGGAACTCGATTGCAACGTTAGCAGGTTGGATCTTACCCTGAAAACATTTTGGACAATTTTAAACAAGACTGATGTGCCGGATAAAAGATGTAACGTTGAATAATTGAACGCTTTGTGCATAAGGAGCTCCAGTGAATTCTGTGCATGGCTGCCTTCCACTCCTTTTCTGAAACATTGAGTAAGAGGTCCTTTTCCCACTGTACTTTGGGATCTTTGAAAAGAAGGGACTTTAACAGGTTTTTATATATTACAGAAATGCTGTCTGAGTTGTCAAGACTGATCAATGTTTCTTCTGGAAAAGAAATAGGTGGGAGGTAAGGAAAATTGTGCAGATTTTGTTTAGCAAAGTTTTTAATTTCAGAGGTAGTGAAAAAATTGTTTTGATGGGAAGCTAAATTTGGAGCGTAATTATTCATAGGTTGCAAAGACATTATCTATATACAAATCTCCAAATGATTTAATCTAGTATGTTTTCCAAACATTAAAAACTGTGTAAGTATGAGAGAGTGGGAACAGGTGGTTATTGTGTAGAGGCGCCACAGATAAAATATTCTCTAACTTGAAGTGCTTCCTACATTTGTTCCATATTCTGAGTGAATGAAGGACAATTGGGATGTTAGTATATTGACAATATTTTGTATTTACTGGGGTACAAAGCAAGGAATATAAAGAGGTAAGCGCAGGATTTTATTTCTATTGTGGACCAAGCTAGTGTGTGTTCATCTATTTGTGTCAATGTTCAGGTTTTTATAGCTTGTATATTCGCCACCCAGTAATAAAAGTGAAAGTTGGGTAGAGCCATGCCACCTTCTACTTTAGGACACCCTTTGGATGTGTGCATGTTATGAATTCCAAATAAATGAGGGTATGATTGAATCTAATTTCTTAGGAAATTATTTGTTAATGTGTATGGGGATGCATTGAAATTGAAAAAGAAGCTTAGGAAGGATATTCATTTTGACAATGTTAATTCTCCCTGCTAAAGAAAGATAGATGGAGAGTAGACCTTTCTAGAATTGATCTTTTCTAATCTCTTTTATTTTCACACTCCTCATTTATAGCACAATTTGCTCTGAAATGAGCACATCCAAAGTTGTGTTGCATGATATATGTATGTGTCCAGACCAAGGGCAGGTGGCAAGAAACAAGTTATTTTTTTTAACAAGCCACAAGTCAGATATTAGTTTAAGGTTTATTAGTTCTTTTGTATAGCCCCTTTAATCTGCAGAATACAGGTAAGTGTAAAATAAGGTTGAACGTTTAGTTAGCGTGAATGCTATCATAGCAAACTAAGGTCGGGCCAATCAAGAAATCTCCTTGGCACCTTAGTATGAATGTTGCCTGCTTCAGAAGATTTTCTTGAATAGACACATTTGTCAGTGTGCTGCTTTGGTGGGTTTACAGTATATCAAAAAGCAATTAATCAATTGTTAGTGTTATACAGATAACTGTCTGAAATGAGACTGCCAGTCCTAACAGGATTAAGATAAGATTATTGTCTTGAAAAAATATTTGGCTGACAAAGACTGAGGTTGCTCCATTTCTTGGCATTATCCTGCTTTTTCTGTTCTTTATTTAAGCCTTCAAGAAAAATTAATCTTATTAAAGAACCTTGGTGGTATGAATGGTGGATTCTATCAGCACACCTTGTCTCCTGTATTCCTTAAATCCTGGTGAAGACTGTGGTGGTTAAAAAGCGACAAAGTCAGCAGCAGCCTCCCTATCTCCAGCAACATTATCCACTTTTTTGTAGGCCGTGAGGGGTGAGCTGAGAGCCTTCCCTGAGTTCATCACTGGCTCTCCCATCAGCTGGTCATACATGGTTTATCTCCCATGTGAGGCACACGAGTTTAGAGGCACACATTATCTTTTAGGTCAATCCAAAGTCCAAATATATTGTTGCGTTCTTTGCCCTATTATGGGAAGTGAGCTCTGCAACACTACCAGGTCTAAAATTTAACAAAGAAGAAGTATGAATTTTATTACATTCTTATTTATCTTGTGTCAGAGATGGCTGGGGTGGCGACCCGGCCGGGACTCCCAGGAGGACTGGAGGAGGGCTTACGCCTTCCCCAGACCATGTGGGGGTGACAGGTACAGAGCTTTGAAGGGGTCTGTGGTCACCGCCAGGGGGACGCCCCTGTGCCTTTGGAGCCCTGGACCTCAGCACTTCCGCCACACCCAGAAGTGCTGGGGAGAAGAGGATCTTGGACACCCGGAGTGCTTCCGGGTACACAGCCGGTGCTTCCGCCACACAGGGGCGTGACGGCGGAAGGTCACTGGAGGACACCTGGAGCACATCCAGGTGCGTATATAAAGGGGCCGCCTCCCTTCATATGATGGCTGGATTCGGGAGGAGAAGACAAGGTCTTGGAGGAGAGGCAAGGAGGCGGCCTGAAGAAAGAGAAGGTACTGTGTCGTGGCCAGGACTTTTGGGGACTTTGGGGTTGTGTGAGCACTTGTGTAAATATGGACTGTGTCAATAAACATGTGTTGGGTGGCATTAGCGTGTCCGCCTGTCTGTGTCCGGGCAGGCTCCCAGACTTGTTACTGAAGAGTCCGGACATGTTGGTTGGACATGAAAGCAACAATTTCACTATGCACTGTACACAAAGCAAAACTACTTCTACTACTGCCACTGTGAGAGTTATTCTAGATAATGTTCTATTTATTTTACATAAACGTTTACTTACAGTGGGAAGTTGTGAAGGTTAATGACATTCAATGAGTCATGGAGGTATGTGTATTTAATGAGATTAGCTCTTATCCTGCTTTTACATATACAAAGTGGTCATGCAAGGGAATGACAGGCTGATACATAGCTACATTTTGGGGCACCAACCTGGGCTTCCCTGTTTAATTAAGGTATTAAATAAACATACCACACAATGGCATACAAAGGAAGCAGAAAATACTACAACCACTAAAATAACATGCCTAAACCTGTTTCAGTGGATTTATCTGTCGTTAGCTGAGAGTGGAGCTCCTTTGCTCTGGTTGTATGGGTAAGAAGTGATGTCTCCTTCCAGGGAGTCTTGCTTTTATGACACAGGGACCAGAAGGGACGGAGTCAATTGCCCACATTGGGCGGTTTCACTGCACTGTGGAGAAAGAAGAAGTCAAGACATTTAGTGACAGTGCCCCCTCTCGTCTCAGGATATCACAAACCTGGGAGGAACTCAGAGGGTGACCTTCTGACACACATGTGTGACAATATATATATATATATATATATTATTTCTGATTATTACTACCTTGATTACCATGCTGTGGAGCTCGGACACGGACGCAAACAGACACAGACACCAAATGTCCCAAACACACACGCTTTACTTATTCAACACACAATACACAGACAATACAGTGCTCAAATCCCCGTCAATTCAGTCCTTTCTTTCTCTTTCCTTCTCTTTCTCTTCTGCCACCTCCAGTCCTCCCGTTGCAAGCTCTGTTCTGTGCCTTCTGACTCCAGCTCCCGAAATGGTGGCTGCTGGCTCCTTTTATAGCCCACCCGGAAGTGCTCCAGGTGTTTGATGAACCATTTCCGGCTGCACTTCTGGGTGTGGTGGAAGAACTGCCCACATGGGCTCAGGAACCACTGCAGCGCCTCCTGGTGGTGGCCACGGACCCCAACAGGCTTGAGTTCCAAAATCCCATGCCCGTTGCCCCAATGCAACCCAGGGGGGCTGCCATCTAACATTCCAGATGAGGAACTGTCCTGACCGGGCTTGCTCCCCCGGTCCATAGAATGAACAGGTATCCTGGCCAGACAAGAACCCCAGCCATCTGTGACACATGCTTATTCTTCCATTTTTATTATGCATTGCTTGCCTTTGTTTTCATACTTATGCGTCATTTGTTTTCACTCTTATGCTGCATGAGAAAGCTTTTTGGACTCAAGGTAACATTATTCTAAAAGCTCAAAAAGTGTTACCATACCCTGCCATGTTGACACCCTAAAACTGCTAGACACATAGGAGCACCACAGCTGCTTATCTGCTCATCCCTATGACTTCTGAATTGCACCTATCCATAATCATCCACCTCCATGTGTCTGCATACCTCTATATCATTTGGAGAAGAACTGAGAGTTCCTTAGCTGGCTCCTGTAGTTGTCTCTGTCACTTTTTATCTTTGGTCTTCTAATAAAGTCTGTTTGTGAATTTGTGTGCAGAAAGATTTTTACATACAAGCTAAATATGAAATTATTACTTGTGCCATGATTGATTTGTGTTGTTGATGTTTTTATTGTTGCCGTTGTGGCTGTACATGGAATGACCTTTCCAAAGTGTGATACCCAGCATTGAACCTGGTCCATCTGGGGAAGGTACAGTTTAAGTGTTTGACTTTATTTTACTGTAATAATTACACGACACATAGTTGAAGAGATCATGGAAGATCCTACCTACAAATTAACATCTAAGAATATTCTGACTCATTTTCTAGTCATGCTGAATGGAGACTTATTCTGATTTGTTTTGCCTTGCAGTTTTCAAATCATAACATAACTCCTAACCTGTACCCTGCAAGTTTATTAGAATATATTATAGAAGAGTAACTTAATTTTAAGTATAGAACATAACTGAAGCTAAACATAAGAAAGTTAAGACTGTAAAAAATAGAGATGAACCTTTATTCCCCTTTTTTGCATGTGACAACTTGTTTTTTAAATTATTTGTAATTTGTTCTTCTTTGAATTTTAACTAAAAAAAAAACAGGACTCTTGACCAATGAATGAAAGGGAGAGGCAGATATTCAATTCTAAATGTAAATTCCATGTGAATTGTATTTCCTGTTTATGATGTACTATGATTTTTATTATTTCTATTTAACAATATTTTGCAAAAAATGTATGTTTCCATATTTTTAAGCAAACAACTATATAACTAATATGGATTATGCAAATGAAGTAACATTTTTTTTTTCCTTTTCAGTGGATGTTTTTCGTATTGTTTGCCATTGTAAAGCATAGGTCACCATTGGCTTGTATTATATGTGTCCAAGAAAACTAGAGATTAAATTTTTTTTCTCAAAACACATGGGCAGCATGGAAGAAGGCCAGTATTTTTGGGAGGGAGGTAAGTGTTGATTATATTCTCTAAAAATGAGTCTACACAAATATAGGAAAGTCCAGAGGTTTTGTTTAGTACTTTGCTTTTGTATTCTTTTCATTCCCTTCTATTAATAAAGTATCTATCTATCTATCTATCTATCTATCTATCTATCTATCTATCTATCTATCTATCTA
>JANRMT010062790.1:26053387-26067605 GCA_026402145.1 Polypterus bichir lapradei | reverse complement strand
CTATCTATCTATCTATCTATCTATCTATCTATCTATCTATCTATCTAATTACTGTATGCTTTATTTGTTATTGAATCAAATTTTTAACCATAATGTGGTTTGTAATGGTGTCTGTTCTGGGTACAGCATTGGCATGATAGCTCCTTACTTTGTCACTTTATTAAGTAAAGGTTTAATGTTGGGTGTAATGGCTAGAAAGTTGAAAGTATGTGGGGACCAAATTAAGCAAATCAAACCATGAAGATGAATACAAGTTACCAGTATAAGAAGATGTGTTCATCAACATGTGCAGTCTCGTACTCCAAAATAATACAAAAAGGAATGCCACTAGAAAAGTCTTATAATGACCTACAGGAGACTCTGAATGTTTAGTATTATGGATCATTGTGCCTGGCGCAAAACTCCACCCTGCTCTACCTAAGTCAGCAGATCTAAGTGTGTGTCACAAGGCACCGCAGGATTTTGCTTGCAAAGTCTCATTGACTTCTTCCTGCTGCCTAGTCTTAATGGATAGATAGATAGATAGATAGATAGATACTTTATTAATCCCAAGGGGAAATTCACATAATCCAGCAGCAGTATACTGATTAAAAATATATATATATATATATATATATATATATATATATATATATATATATATAAATATATAAATAAAAATGCATGTAAAAGCAGACAATAGCTTTATAACTTTGAGTAATAAAGCAGACAATAACTTTGAGCAATGTTAACATTTACTCCCCCGGGTGGAATTGAAGGGTCGCATAGTGTGGGGGAGGAACGATCTCCTCAGTCTGTCAGTGGAGCAGGACAGTGACAGCAGTTTGTCGCTGAAGCTACTCCTCTGCCTGGAGATGATACTGTTCAGTGGATGCAGTTGATTCTTCATGATTGACAGGAGTTTGCTTAATGCCCGCCTGCCTTCTTAACAAGTTTGTCCAGGTGTGAGGTGTCTTTCATCTTTATGCTGCCTCCCCAGCAAACCACCACGTAGAAGAGGGCACTCGCCACAACCGTCTGGTAGAACATCTGCAGCATCTTATTGCAGATGTTGAAGGACGCCAATCTTCTAAGAAAGTATAGTCGGCTCTGACCTTTCTTACACAGAGCATCAGTTTTTATCATTATTAATGTTGTGAGATTCACAACAGTCAGATGGAAACAAAGATATTATATAGCTAGCAGTTATTAAAGCAGACTGGAAACATTTTTTTATCCTAATTGCATTCTTTTGGTAAAGCACCCACATGAAAAGAACACAGTATGCAGACTCCCTGATGGGATAAGAATTTGTCTTCACGGATTATGTGGAACCTACATGACCTTGGGTCTAAAGTCAAGAAAACGGTGGCTGGCACTAGTCGGATGTGATATGCTGCACCAAACTTTGATTGCCTAATTAGTTTACAGATGTCTTTATAATCTGCAAAGGTTTGGGATGATTGCTAGAGGCAAGATAAGGAAGGCAGGAAGAGTTGCATTCCCACTGGTTTGCATGCATATGTCCTTTTCAATCAATCACTCAGTGTACATATGTGTTACCATTTATTATTTTTGGCTTCTTTGTTTTTATTATAGTTTAATGATGTATTAATTATATTAAATTAAATGTGGCATAATAATAAAGGAGTGGTTTCTCATTCATTGCTGATTTTAGGTTTGTGTCCAGTACTTCCTAAACTCTAATCTGTGCAACTCGGAATTAGACAGACTTAGTACAAATAAGGTATGGATGGGATAAATATTCCTTTACGGAAACAAATGCTAATGCTGGGTTTTGACATTTTTATATTTTCTGATCTGATTGGTGGCTCTGAGGCTTGGGATATGCGCCAGCAATCAGAAGGTTGCAGGTTCAAATCCCATACATTCCAGAAGTGACTCTATTCCATTGGGTTTTTAACCTGAAATTGCTTTGTCCTGGGTATGACGTTAATCTTCATCCAGCCCTGCATGTAAGTCCTGGAGCTATTAAGTGGAGCAGGAATCTGGAAATGTCACAATCTCAAAATAGCCAGCCAAAGGTCGTAACTATAAAGAAATGAGATATATGAGGAAGTTTACAACTTGAACCACAAATCGAAGTTGGCATTTCAAAGCCAAAGGGAAACATGTATATAGAGCTAAATCAAGCTAGCATAAATTAGTCAAAGTACAGAATATATTTTCGTAACTCAAAAATACTAATACCCCTCCTTGAACCGTCACCTTATTGTGGTGGAGGGGTTTGCGTGTCCCAATGATCCTAGAAGCTATGTTGTCCGGGGCTTAATGCCCCTGGTAGGGCCACCCAAGGCAAACTGGTCCTAGGTGAGGGATGAGTCAAAGAACGGTTCAACAAACCTCCAATGAAGAATAAAAACTGTGGACAACGTTTTCCCTTGCCCGGACGCGGGTCACCGGGGCCCCCCTCTGGAGCCAGGCCCGGGGGTGGAGCTCGATGGCGAGCGCCTGGTGGCCGGGCCTGCACCCATGGGGCTCGGTCGGGCACAGCCCGAAGAGGTAACGTGGGTCCTCCTTCCCATGGGCTCACCACCTATGGGAGGGGCCAAGGAGGTCAGGTGCAGTGTGAGTTGGGTGGTGGCCGGAGGCGGGGACCTTGGCGTTCTGATCCTTGGCTACAGAAACTGGCTCTTGGGACGTGGAATGTCACCTCTCTGAAGGGGAAGGAGCCTGAGCTAGTGCGTGAGGTTGAGAGGTTCCGGCTAGATATAGTCGGACTCACCTCGACGCACAGCTTGGACTCTGGAACCAATCTCCTTGAGAGGGGCTAGACTCTCTACCACTCTGGAGTTGCCCCCGGTGAGAGGCGCCGAGCAGGTGTGGGCATACTTACTGCCCCCCGACTTGGAGCCTGTGCGTTGGGGTTTACCCCGGTGGACGAGAGGGTGGCCTCCCTCCGCCTTCGGGTGGGGGGAAGGGTCCTGACTGTTGTTTGTGCGTATGCGCCGAACAGCAGTTTGGAGTATCCACCCTTTTTGGAGTCTCTGGAGGTGGTGCTAGAGGGCATACCTTCTGGGGATTCCCTCGTTTTGCTGGGAGACTTCAATGCCCACGTGGGCAATGACAGTGAGACCTGGAAGGACGTGATTGGGAGGAATGGCCCCCCCGATCTGAACCCGAGTGGTGTTTTGTTATTGGACTTCTGTGCTCGCCACGGATTGTCCATAACGAACACCATGTTCAAGCATAAGGGTGTTCATATGTGCACTTGGCACCAGGACACCCTAGGCCTCAGTTCGATGATCGACTTTGTGGTTGTGTCGTCGGACTTGCGGCCATATGTCTTGGACACTCGGGTGAAGAGAGGGGCGGAGCTGTCAACTGATCACCACCTGGTGGTGAGTTGGCTTCGATGGTGGGGGAAGATGCCGGTCAGACCTGGTAGGCCCAAACGTGTTGTGAGGGTTTGCTGGGAACGGCTGGCAGAGTCCCCTGTCAGAAGTAGCTTCAACTCCCACCTTCGGCAGAACTTCGACCACGTCCCGAGGGAGGTGGGGGACATTGAGTCCGAATGGGCCATGTTCCGTGCCTCTATTGTTGAGGCGGCTGACCGGAGCTGTGGCCGTAAGGTGGTCGGTGCCTGTCGCGGCGGCAATCCCCAAACCCGTTGGTGGACACCGGCGGTGAGGGATGCCGTCAAGCTGAAGAAGGAGTCCTATAGGACCTTTTTGTCCTGTGGGTCTCTGGAGGCAGCTGATAGGTACCGGCAGGCCAAGCGGAAAGCGGCTTCGGTTGTTGCTGAGGCAAAAACTCGGGCATGGGAGGAGTTTGGAGAGGCCATGGAGAACGACTTTCGGACGGCTTCGAGGAGATTCTGGTCCACTGTCCGGCGTCTCAGGAAGGGGAAGCAGTACAGTGTCAACACCGCATATGGTGGGGATGGTGCGCTGCTGACCTCAACTCGGGACGTTGTGGGTCGGTGGGGGGAGTACTTCGAAGACCTCCTCAATCCCACTAACATGCCTTCCAATGAGGAAGCAGAGCCTGGGGACTCTGAGGTGGGCTCTCCCATCTCTGGGACTGAAGTCACCGAGGTGGTCAAAAAACTCCTTGGTGGCAGGGCCCCGGGGGTGGATGAGATACGCCCGGAGTTCCTTAAGGCTCTGGATGTTGTAGGACTGTCTTGGTTGACACGTCTCTGCAACATCGCATGGACATCGGGGACAGTGCCTCTGGATTGGCAGACTGGGGTGGTGGTCCCCCTTTTTAAAAAGGGGGACCGGAGGGTGTGTTCCAACTATAGAGGGATCACACTCCTCAGCCTCCCTGGAAAAGTCTATTCGGGGGTTCTGGAGAGGAGGGTCCGTCGGACAGTCGAACCTCGGATTCAGGAGGAACAGTGTGGTTTTCGTCCTGGTCGCGGAACAGTGGACCAGCTCTACACCCTTAGCAGAGTCCTGGAGGGTGCATGGGAGTTTGCCCAACCAGTCTACATGTGCTTTGTGGACTTGGAAAAGGCGTTCGACCGTGTCCCTCGGGGAGTCCTGTGGGGGGTGCTCCGGGAGTATGGGGTACTGGACCACCTGATAAGAGCTGTTCAGTCCCTGTACAACCGGTGTCAGAGCTTGGTCCGCATTGCCGGCAGTAAGTCGAGCCCGTTTCCAGTGAGAGTTGGACTCCGCCAGGGCTGCCCTTTGTCACCGATTCTGTTCATAACTTTTATGGACAGAATTTCTAGGCGCAGCCAGGGTGTTGAAGGGGTCCGGTTTGGTGGACTCAGGATTGGGTCACTGCTTTTTGCAGATGATGTTGTCCTGTTTGCTTCATCAGGCCGTGATCTTCAGCTCTCTCTGGAGCGGTTCGCAGCTGAGTGTGAAGCAGCTGGGATGAGAATAAGCACCTCCAAATCCGAGACCATGGTCCTCAGCCGGAAAAGGGTGGAGTGCCCTCTCAGGGTTGGGGGCGAGATCCTGCCCCAAGTGGAGGAGTTTAAGTATCTCGGGGTCTTGTTCACGAGTGAGGGAAGAATGGATCGTGAGATCGACAGGCGGATCGGTGCGGCATCCGCAGTGATGCGGGCTCTGCATCGGTCTGTCGTGGTGAAAAAAGAGCTGAGCCGTAAGGCAAAGCTCTCAATTTACCAGTCGATCTACGTTCCTACCCTCACCTATGGTCATGAGCTATGGGTAGTGACCGAAAGAACGAGATCGCGAATACAAGCGGCTGAAATGAGTTTCCTCCGCAGGGTGTCTGGGCTTTCCCTTAAAGATAGGGTGAGGAGCTCAGTCATCCGGGAGGGACTCAGAGTAGAGCCGCTGCTCCTCCGCATCGAGAGGAGTCAGATGAGGTGGCTCGGGCATCTGATCAGGATGCCTCCTGGATGCCTCCCTGGTGAGGTGTTCCGGGCACGTCCAACCGGGAGGAGCGCCTTGGGATTCTCCCGGAAGAGCTGGAAGAAGTGGCCGGGGAGAGGGAAGTCTGGGCTTCTCTCCTTAAGCTGCTACCCCCGCGACCCGACCTCGGATAAGCGGAAGAGGATGGATGGATGGAAAAATACTAATAAGAATGATCGCTAAATTCTTTTCTTTGAAAGAATCTGAAATATCAAATGATCTGAAAACGCATGAAACTGATCTTTACACAGTGTTGATGAAGTTTTGCATTGCAGACGTTAACAGAAATGGTGGCGCTTATAAGAAAAAAACAAATAAATATATATATTTGGGATAAAATAATTCATTTTCAATTTCATTTAAAATATGTTTCAATAAAAAAGTACATTTAGTCAACGAATCTCTTCAAAACCCTGGAAACATTGTCCAAAAAAATTTAAAACACTAAGGAACTGACATAAACAATTAAAATCGCCAGCCAGATCATGACATAAGATTGTTATACTCTCCAGTCCTGGTGCAGTGTTGATGTGTTGATAGCACATGCAAGTCAGAATTTCACTGTACACGTGACAATAATAAGCCTATAATCCAAAAAGAAGGAAAATCTTGTACATATCATGGATTGGGAAATTGATAAATCATTTACCTTTAGGTAGGCAGGCAGTGTGGAATAGTGGTTAAGGCTTTGGACTTGAAACCCTGAAGTCGTGGATGTAAATCCCGCTACTGACACTGTGTGACACTGAGCAAATTACTTCACCTGTCTATGGTACAATTGGAAAAACAAAAGAAATTAAACCAATTCTATCTCAAGTGTTGAAAGCCACCTTGAATAAACATGTCAGCTACACAGTTAACTAATAATAGGCAAAATCAAACCAGAATAGGCACACACATTGTCAGTTGTTCAGCTTAAGATAAAATAGAGCACATTCTGAGAAGGATTAGGTTCATTAAAAAGGACCTCATGATGACTGATGTCACCTTTAATAGATGAAGACAGAAACACACAACAAAAAGAATAGATAACGTCACAGAAGGCATTGCATTATTGAAGTTACTAGTGTGCAGTAAGAGTTGGGAACGATTACATTAATAGCACTTGACTACACAGTGCCATTGGAAGATCAGTTTAGTTGGGGGAACCACACAAAATTTTTTTTTTTTTGGAATCCTGGAGCTAGATGACCTCTTAATGATTTTCAAGCAAAAGCGGGCATGTCACAAACAACAGACGTCGTGCTGGTTTTAACGTTGATTAACTATTCATCGTTTTAACATATTACAAATATGGGATATCCAAACAATACTGCCCCCACCAGTGGTGCCATGCCAATTTGATCTCTGGTTGCATATTACCCTCCATGCCAGGCTAGTAAATTAATAAACACTTTACTAGAATTTTAGTAGGCCAGTAAACCTAACATGAATCGCAAGTAAATTAATGGAAACAGTTTTTAACATAATGATTGGACATCATACAGTGTTAGTGAATAATAAGCATAGTCTGTGTGTGTGTTCACCCTGGGATGGGCTGGCACCCTGTTTAGGTGTTGTTCCTGCCTTGTGCCCAGTAATTGGTGGGATAGGCTCCAGCTGCCCCATGACCCCTGCCCTGAATAGGCAGATTAAGAAGATGGATGGGTTAAATTGGATAGATCAAGGTTCATTAATATGGTAGTATTCTGTGAGGAAGTAACAAAAGCATATGTATGATAAAAGAGGTGTACGTAAAATTTACTTTAATTTTCAGAAACCATTTGTGGATTTTCTTAGAGTATTTTGGTTTTGTCCCACATTTTACATTTGGGTTAACTAGTGGCTGTTAAAATTGCCCAACAATTGGTGAGATTATGAGGGAATTAGTAAATCATCCAGGTTTTTACATTATGCCTTCTTTCTGGGGTTCTTTTTCCCAAAATCATGTCATGTATAATGCAGGATCAGAAAATTGATAGATGGTGTCATGCATGCGTGGCAGAGGGTCACGTTCCATGCTGTTCTGAGGTAAACACTACCACCCCTGGACATAAGAAGGTGCTACTAGTAGTAGTGATGTCTCTTTTTCCACCCACAGCCCAGAGAAACCGCCCATTGAGGGCAACTGACTCTGCCCGTTTCTGGTCCAGTGACTATAAAACTGAGATGCTCCCAGCTCATTGCAGGACTAGCAGACCGCCAGAAAAGCTCTGACCTGTGTGACATAAGCTTTGAATTACTGAAGCAGCACCTTCCAGGCGATACTGCTTTACCCTTTCTGTTTTAGTGCCATTGAACACCTGTTTCTTTAGAACTTTATAGTTATTAAAAGAGGTGGACCAGTTGATTTCCCAACATTTTTTTGGTGGAGATGTGTTCTCTCTCACAACGACAGGGGGTAAATCTCTTTTTTTGTGAATTTACAGCACATAAATAAAAATGTTCCACTTTGCAGTGAATTAAGTGACTGTCTTATGACGGGCTGTACTGCATGTGGTCTGTGTGGCAGTCAAGGCCTTGTGACTTTACACCAATAACAGGACCAGCTCCTGTTTATTATTTGAGGTGCCACACCCAGTATTTTAAATATACTTTCTACTGTGTTTTTTATTCACTTTAGTGAAAAGGGTGATAAAATTTAGTATAAAACTTGAGAAAAGTAGGCAGGAGACCTTTGAAATGTTGAATCATCATGTGGAATAGAAACATCAAGCAGTGCAATAGTAATCAGATGGTGGAAGCATAAATGCTAAAAGCGTCACCTTGCAGTCAATATCTAAAATAGGCTGCAGCCTATCGAAGTAGCACTGTGATATGACAAGACATGACATTTAGTCCTAGGGGTACAGTTCAGAGTATCCTGTTTACCTAACATGAACATCTTTGAGATGTTCAAAGAAACCCACGCAGACCTCAGCCAGGCTTGGATTTGAACTTAGTGTTCTTGAGATGAGGGGGACCTGTGTGCCTTAAATACTAAGGCAATACTTTATAATAACTTTCATTAATATTCGTTAATAAACCGCTACAAACTGCTATAATGTATGAATAGATTCAACATTTGACCACATACTGTAGAATGATCTACATCTGGTAAATTAATGATTTTTAAAATGGTCTGTTAATGACTTATTAATGAAAAACATTATAAAGTGTTACCGATTTGAGTTATCATTTAATGTCCTTTATTTAGCTAATGACCTAAACCTTCAACTATTTGAATGTACATGAACTGATAATCTGTTAAACATTACATAATCTGTGTTAATGACTTATTAATGGAAGTTATTTTAAAGTGTTGCCAACAGTAATTTAACACAAACAGTAAAGCCACTAAAATGTGAAGCATAGCCTTAAAATCAAATTAACTCAGTACCAAATGGAGTTCTCAAATTGGTTTGCTTTGTTTAGTTGATATTATAGAATCACACCTGGAGATCCTTGCTGAGAATCGAGAGGTGCCTGCTCCCTTGATGTGCGACGATGCCACGCCAGTAAGAGGGTGACTCCAGCGCTCTCCTTGGGATTTCAAAGGCTGCAGAGGGCAGGTGCGTCCTGAAGCCATGACAAGCAGAAGGGACTCCATCTATGCGTACAAAGGACCAAACTTCCAGGAGGACAGATTAGCAGGCAATGGAAAAAGAGAAAATTATAATCATGTTTTATAAAAAGGAGGGGAGTGGGTGAGTTTATTAGCCCCCTAATGTAAAGCATTACGTCTGCAGTGCTAAGCCCCCAGTGACTGTCTGTTAGGTTTTAAAGGTAAGACTTCACTAACAAAGTGGTGACTTGGTAATGAAGTGAGAATCCAGCTGAAGGCTGGCCAGGCCATGGCCTTTTATCCGATTGCTTGTGTACGTACAGTACGCCTCTGCTTGGGTGCTTCATGCCACAATTTAAGAGATTTTCTTAGCAGCTGCAGAAATGATTGACTGGGAAGCACAGGATACAGAATTTGAGGTTCACCCACAGAGAGAAGCTGAGCTGTAATGGCTTATACAGATGGCAGGCAGTGTGTAAGATGTTTCTACAAAATTTCAATCGAAAGTCATGGTCTGTAGGCCCCTTGGGGGTCATTATGGTAGATGGAGAGACTTTTGCAACAGATGCAGCAATATTTCTGTATGTATAACTTCTTTTTTTATACTCACAACATAGTGATAAGCATTTCATACAACCAATTCTGGCTTGTAATTGAATTTGTTTTGGCACAAAGAGGATGAGGGGAGCTCACTGTAGGGACTGGGAACTTTGGTCAGCCATCAATTTGACTACTTAGCTTTGTGGTCTTTGGCCGGCTTGTCATCCCGGCCAATACCCCCAGGCCGCCAGATGGAGCCCTCCCTGCAGAATGGAGGTGCCCCCAAGACCAGCAGGGAGTCATGGACTATGTAGTTTTTACACACGACCCTGCTGGATACCACAGGGGCCGCAAGAGGGAGCTGCAGGGAGGACCGAAGACTCATTTGTGCCCTATAACCCGGAAGTACGTCAAAGGAAGAGCGACGTGCTTCCGGGGTGAGAAGAAGGACTCGTACCTGACCCAGAAGTGATAGAGAATCACGTGGACTGGGGATTGGGAACACTTCCGGGTCAGGGAGGATAAAAGGACTGTGGGAGCTCCCAGACGGCAAGCTGAGCTGGGTGGAAGGGTGGCAACGCGTCTGGGAGTTGGAGGATTGGATTATTGTATTTGTGGTAGTGATTATTGTGATTTGAATGAGTATTGAGGAGGAGAGGGTGCTTTGTGCACTGTGGCAATTAAATCAAGTCATCATATGGACTTTTATCTGGTGTCTGGAGTCTTGGACAGGGGTTCAAGGGAGCGAAACAGTCCTAATCTGTCACAGCTTTCATAAATAACTTCATTAACATAGTGTTGTATACAGTTGCAGAGAATTAGAGAGTGTGATTGGATTATTTAGCATACTTTAAAAGAACTTTTTATGGATATTAGGGAGTGAAGTTCAGGAAATGAGGCAACATTCCCATATTGTGAATGTCTGTCTTGATGACCTTAATGTGGCCAGCACACACAAAAAGAAAAACAGTTTGTGTGAATGGCGATGACCTCCAAGTAAGATATTAACATGAAGGGATACAAATAATAGGGCTTCACGCTGCTGTCTCATAGATCCAGTCTCCTGGGATAGAATGTTATGCCTGCTTGTTGTCCATCAAGAGTCTGGATGCTTGCCCCATGTCCTCGTGGGTTGTCCTCTTTGTGTTCTGATTTCTTTCCACATCACCAAAGACATGCAGATCAAGTTAAGTTGTCAACTCTAAAGTGTTCCAGTGGGATTGTATGTGTATGTGTGTTTAGTAGATGATAGACTGGCACCCTGTCCATTTGTAGCTCCTTTCTTATGCTAGTGGGATGGACTCCAGCCTCCCATACCTTGATTAAGTGAGTTTATAAATGTTATATTGTAAAAATGATAATCAGGCAGATTAGTGGCATAGGGTTTAACACTGCACTGTCACAGATCCATGTAGGTTCAAGCTGGTTACTGTCTATATGGAGTCAGCATGTTGTTCCTGTTTCCACATGGCCACTCCAGTCCCTCACTCCCCAAGGAAGTATTGGTTAGATAATTGGCATCTTTTAAATGCTTTAATTTGAGTAAGTGTGCCAAGCAATGGATTGGTGCCCCATTTAGGACTACTTGCTTCCTTGCGTCTGATGTTGGCAGGGGGGCTGTACAAACTATACCTTTCTCCCTTGCAAATATTTACTGTAATGATTGAATGAAAATATGTTGGGTTTATTGCACAACAGACGTCCCCAACACGTGTCACTATTACAGTCATCACTGTTTACAGCTCATCCACCTGTGTAGCCGCCCTTCCTGAATTTCAGCTTATTGACTGTGCCCTAACCCAAATTCATTGTTGTCCCATGCAACAGCTTTCAGCAGTATACCACAACACTGGTCAGAATATTTTATGTCTACTACTTAAACACATCAGTTAAGAGGATGAACAGGGGTATGAATTGCTTTGCCCAGTATTGTGTGACTCCAGAGTAGTCTCTACATCTTTATCTTGTGGTCAAGGAGCCATAAGTGTTCACATTGCTCTCTAGTACCATTATCATTCCATATCAATCATTGGTCCCTCTTGATTTCATTGGAGTCTCCTCAGTACACAAGTGCAATCCCATCAACACAATGCGTCGGGTCAGCCTCTTGGTCTTCTCGTTTTGGCTTGTAGTAGCTTCTTGTGCCCTGTCATGCATGCAAGAGTTTTGTTTAAATTGATTGAAAATGATAAGATCTCATCCTGGAAATGTCGCCCAAGGATCTGGACAGGCCTTGTCTTGCTGAGGCGATGGTTAGATGAAATTGGCAGAGAAACCCTGAGATTCGTGCTACACCCAACTCTGGGTCTCACCTCAGCCACTTTCTGTCAGCATTCGCTTTCTTACCTTCTTGACTCCCACAGGCTCTTACCAAGCTGCCAGACCAAGTGATTAATTGCTTCAAAGAGGGACCGTGAAAGGAAGACATGTAAAACAAAATGTATAAAAAATGTAATGAACAAAAACAGAAGTGAATGGAACAACAGATGGTAGTGTACCTATCGTGATGAGAGTGTCAAAGGTGCAAAGGAGGAGAGAAACATTTACAATGATCAAATAACCAGAAAGATTAGCCGCTGGGGAAAAAAAACTGAGCTTGCCATTGGCTACTCCCAGAATTCAATGTGCATAGAGTTTGTTTTCCTGTCGTTTTGCTTTTATCATTCTGCCTACCAATCATAACTGACAACAGTTTTGAGCGCTAAATGATCCAAGACTCCTCTCAGAGGACACCCAAATCAAAAATACTGTAACTCTTTCTGTTAGATGATGTAACATTTTGAACAAGTCATGCTATCTTGTGACAGAATACTCGGTGGGCAATAATGTTACACATTCATCTCAGTGAAAATCCAAGGATGTTAGCCATTACCAATCAAGTGTGTTCTGATGATACGTTTGGAGATATTTACTATGTTCAAAGGCAAGCTGGACACCAATACTTTCAATCTAGACAAGACAGTTGAGCAGCTCCTTAATATTAAATGATTTCTAGATCCATCCATCCATTTATAAACCCAGTAGTCAAGAGAGCAGGGTCACTGGGAAGCTGGAGCCTGTCTCAACAAGTATTGGACGCATAGTAAGAATAATTCCTGACAAGGGGCCACTCTATAGCAAGGTGAACAGACACAAACGCAAACTCACACTAGAGCCAATTTAGAACATAAGAAATTTAACAAACGAGGGAGACCACGTAGTCCATCAAGCTTGTTTGTTTAGCTAATAGCTAAGCTGTATATATCTCATCCAGATTCTGCTTAAAGGTTGGCAAGGTTTCTGCTTCAACTGCATGTCTCGGTACTTTATTCTAGAGTCCCAAAACTCTTTGAATAAAGAAGTGCTTCCTGGCTTCAGTTTTAGACACACTCCCCCTTAATTTCCACTGATGTCCTCGAGTGTGTGATTCACTCTTAGGCTGAAAGAATGTTACTGGATCTACTTTATCAATGCCTTAGAGGATCTTAAATACATGGCTTTGGTCCCCGCGCAGTCTCCTTTATTCAAGACAAAACAGGTTTAATTTAACAACACCAATTCACCTAACCTGCATGTCTTTGGACTTTGGGAGGAAACCCATACAGACAAGTAGAGAACATGGAAACTCCAGGCAAAGAACACCCAGGATGTGAACCTTGTTGCGAGGCAGCAGCAGCACCAAAATGTAGACTACATTAAACTTACTTTTTTGCAATTGGAAATAAAAGATGAAACCACTGCATAATCAAGAATGGCATAATGCTTACTGAAATATAATAGGATTAGTAGATTCACAGTGTGGCAGCCCAGTGCCTCAAAGTTTACTCATTCCAGCTGACTTCTTCTATTTAAACAGCAAATCACTTATTTGAGGACACTACTATCAATTAATGGCATGGACACTGAAGATGGAAGCAAGAAAACACTTGTTCACACAAAGAGTCATGGAATCTGGAACACACCACTCTGTCATGAAGTTCAAGAAGAAACCTTGACAACTTTCAAAAAGTTTTTGGGTGAGTGGAACTTAGCTGAGTAGAGGAGCAAAGCAAAATTAAAATTCAGTAATAAAACCTCCCACCAAAAAAAAAATGCTTACAAAAAAAATAAAACACTCCCCAAGTGCTGGCTCTTAAATAAAACACTCAGGGTGGTTCCCCAGCTGCAGTGTCCGGTGGCCCTGCCCCCCCAGCTAAAGAAGAAAGAGTTCAGGGCATGTAACATGAAGAACAACTGAACATTTTATGTTTCTTGGTGCAGGAAGAGTTTTCTGCAGCTTAACATCAGCAAAACCAAGGAACTGATTATTAACTTTCACCGCACTAAAGAACATCTATGTCCAGTCACTATCCATTGAGAGGATGTAGAGGTGGTGCCCTCCTACAAGTACTTGGGGTTCCACATTAATTTCAGGTTGGGCTGGTCTAGAAACACAGAGAAACTGTATAACAGCAAGCTGTTCTTCTTTAGGAGAGGGCATTCCTTTAATATGGATAATACCCTAATTTCTTCTATAATGTGGTGTACTGAGTTGGTAATACCACTTTAGGAGAGGCCCACTGAATCAACAAGCTAATTAAAAGGGCAGGCCCAGTTATGGGAGACACTCCAGAACCCCTAGTGGTAGTCATTCAAAAGAGAGAGTTAAAACAAAACTGAGTGTCATTATGAACAATGCTGCACATCCTCTCTGTGACACACTAACACTGAGGAATTTCTGCTAATGAATTATTCAGAAGTGTGCAAGAAACGCTATTGGGGCAATTATATCAACAGCGATGCACCAGTATAATGCCTCTCTGTGACTGCCAAGGCACAAGTTTTTTTTTTTTTTTTTTTT
>JANRMT010062790.1:26020778-26052987 GCA_026402145.1 Polypterus bichir lapradei | reverse complement strand
ACATAAACTAAAAATGTTTCACAATGTGTCCCTGAATGAAGGGAGGCTCAAAATCAAAAGTACCAGTCAGTATCTGGTGTGGCCACCAGCTGCTTGAAGTACTGCAGTGCATCTCCTCCTCATGGACTGGACCAGATTTGTCAGTTCTTGCTGTGAGATGTTACCCCACTCTTCCACCAAGGCACCTGCAAGTTCCTGGACATTTCTGGGGGGAATGGCCCTAGCCCTCACCCTGCGATCCAACAGGTCCCAGACGTGCTCAATGGGATTGAGATCTGGGCTCTTCGCTGGCCATTGCAGAACACTGACATTGCTGTCATGCAGAAACTCACGCACTTTTTGCCACTCCTGTCTGGTCCAGCGAAGGTGGGTTTGTGCCCATAGGCGGCGTTGTTGCTGGTGATGTCTGGTAAGGACCTGCCTTACAACAGGCCTGCAAGCCCTCAGTCCAGCCTCTCTCAGCCTATTGCGGACAGTCTGAGCACTGATGGAGGGATTGTGTGTTCCTAGTGTGACTCGGGCAGTTGTTGTGGCCATCCTGTACCTGTCACGCAGGTGTGATATTCGGATGTACCGATTCTTTGCAGGTGTTGTTACACGTGGTCTTCCACTGCGAGGATGATCAGCTGTCCTTCCTGTCTCCCTGTAGCGCTGTCTTAGGCGTCTCACAGTGTGGACATGGCAATTTATTGCCCTAGCCACATCAGCAGTCCTCATGCCTCCCTGCAGCATGCCTAATGCACGTTCACGCAGATGAGCAGGGACCCTGGGCATCTTTCTTTGGGTGTTTTTCACAGTCGGTAGACAAGTCTCTTTAGTGTCCTGCGTTTTTAGAACTGTAACCTTAAATGCCTACTTTCTGTAAGCTGTTAAGGTCTTAACGACCATTCCACAGGTGCATGTTAATTAATTGATTATGGTTAATTGAACATGCATGGAAAACATTGTTTAAACAATTTACAATGAAGATCTGTAAAGTTATTTGGATTTTTAAAACATTATTGTTGAAATACACAGTCCTGAAAAAGAGACGTTTCTTTTTTTGCTGAGTATATATATATAAACAGCATTATTTATCTATCTACAGTACAGGCCAAAAGTTTGGACACACCTCCTCATTCAATGTGTTTTCTTTATTTTCATGACCATTTACAGCACTCCATCACTCTCCTTCTTGGTCAAATAGCCCTTACACAGCCTGGAGGTGTGTTTGGGGTCATTGTCCTGTTGAAAAATAAATGATCGTCCAACTAACCTGACTTCTGCACAACACAACTGCTGGTCCCAACCCCATTGATAAAGCAAGAAATTCCACTAAATAACCCTGATAAGCCACACCTGTGAAGTGAAAACCATTTCATTTCAGAGAATGCCAAGAGTGTGCAAAGCAGTAATCAGAGCAAAGGGTGGCTATTTTGAAGAAACTAGAATATAAAACATGTTTTCAGTTATTTCACCTTTTTTTGTTAAGTACATAACTCCACATGTGTTCATTCATAGTTTTGATGCCTTCAGTCATGAAAATAAAGAAAACACATTGAATGAGGAGGTGTGTCCAAACTTTTGGCCTGTACTGTATTTAAATATTTACTTATTTAAAGAGCTTCTTTAAAAAGCCAAATGTCAAACTGGGGACAAATACATTTCTGTCTATATATCTAAATTTCTATCCATCTTATTGTTGTGATGTAAGATTTTGCATATAACTTGATAAACTTTTGTATGTCTTTATTTATAATTTAGGCGAAGCAACGTAATTTAGTGTTACTTTGGTGGGAGGAATTCGTGTTTGCCCCCCCCCCCCCAACCTTTACGACTAAGTCTCTTTGAATTTTATGACAGAGTTGGGGGAGGATGAGTATTTCTCTGCTAAAGTCTTTCAATCCCCCGCAAGGAAGCCAGGATGTTTAACATATGGTTTGGGGGCAGGTGTTAAGATGTTCTATTCCCCCATTGGTCTGAGGTATGGCTGTTTGGAACTGGCTTGTCTCAGTGGCCTTTAAATACCATGATGTCCTATTGGCTGTAGGGGTTGTTGACGGAAAACCCATAAATTTGCTTGCTTTATCTCACTTTCTCTCTCTGTTAGTAACATCTGAAAGAAGCATCTCTTGCTAACCTGTGATTATGAAGACAACACAATGAAGAGCACAGCTCAGCACACATATTGAACAGACATGTGGCTGAAAGCTGAGCACCAATGATGCCTTAACTAGAGACATTTTAAGTAACTACAAGTCTGTGTGCCACGTGAACTACACATCACCATTTAATCAGGTTGTATGGTTGCCAATATTCAAATGTACTTTGCATATTGTTATTATTTATGAATATTATCAATAATACATTATTTTATGTGTAACTTAACTCCTGCTTGTCTTTTTACTATACCTAATTGCCTGAGGTTATAGATATAGAAGGGAAGGTGGGGAGAAGTTATATACTATAATACCTTATAAACACTGGTAAATCTGTGAGATTAGGCATTCTAAGGCTACATGTTAATAATACAATAGGGGAAGTAGAGCAACACTGTATATATTACTCTTCCAAGATAAAAACACTTATTAAATAAAGAAGCAATATAATATTCCTAATCAATAACAATATAAAACAAAACTAACAGCTGTGAATCAACAGGCAGTATTGTGTAGTGGATAAGGCTTTGGAGTTCAAATCCTAAGGTTGTGGGTTCAAATCCCACTACTGAGATTCCCACTATAAGAGAGTCAATTGACCTGCCCGTGCTCCAATTAGAAAACCAAAAGGAATGTAATCAATTGTATCATAAATGCTGTAAGTCACCTTGCATAATGTCCTTGTCCACCTTGCATAGCGTCCATGACCTTAAACCACGTCATATCATTTTGGAATGGCTATTAAAGTACACTTAACAAACCAATCATAAAAAATACAAAGATTTGAAATTGTCAGCTCACGAGATTTGCTTCCTTAGAGGCTCTAAAGCCACTTTCATGAAGTAAAAGATATATTAAAAATTAATAAAACTGGAAATACAGACCCACCATTAAAAATAAATGTAGAGTAAAGATGCTAAAGGCATGGAGATCCCAAGGGCAGAAGTGGAGACTATAATAGAAGATCAGCTGAAATGAGCACAGCTCATAGAGAAACAAAACATGAGAGATGGCCGTGTGAAATCATAAAAGTAAAAGAATCTATGCCTCAGCCTATGCACATTGTGGTCTTTTAGACTTTAAACAAAAAAACCTTGATGGTAGCACAATCTCAAATTCAGTACATAAACAGAAACTAATGAATTGAGTGAATTTGTGAATCAAAAATTTAAACTGAAATCAAATAACACAAGAAAATGTCAAAATTAAAAAAACTGTTCACTGTAAGTGTAAGAGCCTAATCTATTAAGTTAACGTTAATGGTGAATTTACGTAAGTACTTAATCTGAAAATAATTTAAGATTCACATAGCTTCATGCATTATGGAAGATTCTGTTTTAACTCCTATAAGCAAAGGTGTTAATGAAATACTCTTAATGCTCTACTATAGTTCTGGGGTGACAAAACATGTCAGATTGTTAGCTATGTAGTTAGACAGAAGCATGAAGTTTAAGAGAGATGAGTATAGAGATATAAAGTTTTCTGAGCGTATGTACGCATGTCAAAATGTATGTTGCAGTGTACGTGATAAAATATGGAAACTTAAGGAAGTTTAACCAAGAAGACATTTAAGCCTTAAAAAAATCATACACAAGAAGTTTTTTTTTTCTTTTATGTGTGTACTATCAATTGTTGTCTTTATTTTTTGTGTGAACTATTTGTTTTGAATTGCACTGAAATGTCATATTAATTGCCTGAGCCTTTGTAGTAGCTGTTTTGGAAACCCTTGACAAACACAGTAACAGTAAGAATGAGCCAGACACGACAAGAACATTCATTCTACAATGCTTTAGGATATTCATTTCTTGTTTGACCTCATTTTGTTGCTTTATGCCCATGTTTTAAGGATGCTTCCTCTTCATGTTTTTTTCAGTACTGTCCTTTAATGCTTATTTAGAAACTAGTTAAAATAGGCAAGTGCCCACACTTACTACATAGAATCAGGGAGTGAAGCAAGCTCTTATGAGTCTGATGCATGACCTTCATTATTAGTTTCTTATTCCTGTGCAGCATTTGGGACTGTCAGGGATTGGAGTTAAGCTAAAATGGAGAGAGCAAATAGTGAACAGACTTACATTCAGAAGCCTGATTGGTCCAAGTGATGGAAGTAGCCCTTTGGCTCAACTGGCTAAGACAGCTGTACTCTGTTTTCTGAATCCAGTGGCCTGAGTTTGTGTCTGGTAGCTTTGAATAAGTACAAACAACTGAGGGATGTCACCCAATGACAGAATGCTGCATGCTGTTTTCTTCATTTGTCCCTCTGTTGCGGCTAAACCTCTTTTGGTTCAGTTGCTTCTTAACATACCTCATGTTTGTAATAATATGCTGGCAAACTGATGCTGTTAAAACTGCATTAGTGCCTTGCCTCTGTCATAGTTTTGTTTTGTGTTTTTTTTCTCCCCAGTCCCATATCCTCAATAAGATCCCAAGTCTGTAGGGCTAGGGCCTTCAGCCAAATTAGGACAATTTTCTTCAATTTATTTAGGTGTATATCTTTTATTGCTTAGTAATCTATTAAGTTAATTTTAATTTTGCTTGCTAAGTTAATTTAATTATTGTTTGTATTACAATATTTTTTCTTGTTTTTGTTGGTCCATCTATTCATTTATAAATTAAACTTAAATAATCAATTAGACTTTTCTTTTTTTGGGAGGATTTTCTGACGGCTCTGTGCTTTCCATTGTACCATATGTGTAACTAGCAGGTGTCGGGGTAAAACTGGAATAGCCATTGACTAAGAACGGGAGAAAACTGAAAAGAGGTGTGACCAAGATAATAAAAATAAGTCCAAACCACAATGGTGTATTTACTAAAGACTGAAGAATAATTGAAACCTTAACTTGATTTGGAGTGGACTGTCTCAGGGGTCTGTTGTTGGGCAATTACTTTTTCAAATTGTTATTAATGATATTGATTTCAGCCTAGTTGGTAAACATTATATAGTCACAGACAACGCCAAAATTGGAAAGATACCAAGTGGGTAGAAAACACAATTTAAAAAGAGCTAAAAAATTGGAAAAACATTAAAAATGCAAGATGGGTGACAGTATATTATAGGAAACAACCCAGAAAGGATGTAAGGGTAAATATTGTCTCAACATTTTCATTCCATAGGCAATGTGCAGAAGCAATTAAAAAGGCAAATAAAATGTTAGGTTATTTTATAAACATGACTACTGAATTCAAATCAATGTATGGTATGTTTTATAATTTTCTAGAGAGACTGCATTTGGAACACTGGTCATTATGCTACGTAAAATACACAAAAGCATAAAAGACTGGACAGAGGAGAGCATCCCAGTGTATTTCAGGACTTAAGGACATGTCCAACTATAACAGGCTGAGCAAATTAAACCTCTTTAAACTCAAGCAGGGAAGTCTATGGGGGAACCTCATCCAGATCCTTAAAATTCTCAAAGGCATTAATAACATTGATCCAGCAGAATTCTTTTGACCAAATAGTGAATGAGGGACTTAAGAGCACAGTGGAAATTAAGGGAATTGAATTTAAGACTGAAGCCAGAAAGAACCTCTGGAACAAACCACCAAGTCATGTAGTTGAAAGTGGGCATCTTTACAACCTTTAAAAAGTATCAGAGCGAGATATTGGAACCACTTAGCTATGAGCTAATTAAACAGCTTAATGGACTGAACGGTCTCCTCTTGTATGTCAAATTTCTCATGTACTTTGTTACTAATAATGTGCTTTTCCTGTTTAATCCACCTTAACGTTTGTGTCTCACTTGCCTTCCTAATGTCTGTTTATGCTTTCAGTGTTGAGAGAAGTGCAGGTGAGCTGCCAGGTACAGTTTCTACTGGCTCCAGGTGAAAGCCATAAACAGATTAAAGAATCAATATTTTAGCAGCTGTTGCCAAGGCCCAAAATTATCTTGTGATAAATCTTCACAGAAATTGAGCTTGGTGCCTGAGGTTATCATTTTCTCTTCTTATTGCTCGTTCTTGCGAGATATATAAAAAAAATACATGTACTAATTTAATGTAATCAAGTGATCTTGTGACCTTTCTTGCATCATATTAAAAATGGGGCTGTCTACCTGGGAGACCTTTGCAGGTCTTTTAAGGGCAGCACTTCCTCTGTATTTTAATGGTTTGTGTAATTTTAGGACATTATAGAGGATGAAACCCAAGATCTATGCCACTATCCATTATCTGGACTCTTTATTTCAGAAGATGGTCCTGGAACATAAGGCTTGGACGCCTTTAATCATGGAGTGCCACTACATCTGCAGGCTTTTCTTTCTTCCAGTTTGTTACTTAGAAGCTAATGTTTATGGTTCCATTTTGGCTCCATTTGTTTTAGTTGCTTACGATTAAAATGGCTCCCAGATGAGGAAAAAAAAAATACAAAATAATATAAAATGAGCAGGCGTCCCTACTCTGATATTAGCTAGTTGTTGTCTGGACCCTTGAACCTACAAACTGTGCAGAATGGCAGTCTGAATGTCTTAGCCCAACATGCTACTATTGTTCATCTTCAGCGTGACGGCTCTGCACCATTCTTGTGGCAGGTTCTCAGCTCAAATCTGCTAACGCACACTGATAGAGAGCATTAAAGTCAATATGGCTACAGCGCACTTACTACTGGAGGTGTCCAAACACTGAGCCATTGAAATGAACATCTACAATATTCACTTTTATGAAGACCGCTTGAGTAGTGAGGTGGAGTGACCACAGGCCCTGTAACATTCAGAAGCAGAACCATCAAAAGGTTCAGTGGTGGACGATCTTACATCTTGTGATGCCTTGTGCATTGGCACCTTTGCACAATCTTCTACTCTGGACATCTGGAGTCATAACCAAACACATCAGTAGGTGAGAGATTGAGACGCAGACCAAAATGTTGTTCATAAAAACAAAACTTCTGGCTTGTTCCAGCAAATGACAAGTATTTACAAAAAGTAGTCTACCATTTATTAAACACTGTTCACTGCTAAGACACGATTAAAAATGAAAATAAGCAAAAAAAAAAAACAGGAACAAATGACTATACATGGTGACTCCAAAACAAACGGTGAAGAAAAAAAAGAAAAACAAACCAATGATCTTCTTCTTCCTCTGATAAACTCAGTTCAGGAGGGACATAAAGATAAACAACTCAGAAAGTGAGAAAATTAAAACACACCAGAAAAATCTCAAACAGACAGCTGTGAATCTATCATCATTTTGATTTACAAAACAAACATTATTCCTCACAGTCCTAAGTTTGGCAGATCAAACATCCAGCCAACATGTCTGAAGACAGTCAAACAATGACCTCTTTTGACCACTTGACTGTTTTATACTTTGGGCAGGTTCCACCTGGCAAATTGTGTCTTATGTCTTCCAGGCCAAACCAATCATTGAAGACATTTTCAATGTTCTCCTTATGTTCCTCTCTAATCAGGTGAATACTCTATAACTTTCCCTCTTTGCTTGTGTGCATACATGGACCTGAACAATGCTCATTTACTCTTAACATTACTTCTATGAACTTCCTTCCTTATCCTGGTGTTCAAAATCTGCATCTGTTTAAAATAATAGATGCCTATATTTTCATTATATTTTGCTCAAGACAAACAAAGATGAACTTAAATACAGGACACTTTCATGGGCAATTTAACATCAAACCATCCTATTTTCCTGAATTGTGTCACATGAACACATCAGTTTCGACAGTTTTACTTCAAGACTGTGTTGATTATCTTATGACTTGGAAATAGAACTTTGACAGCCAGCCAATCAAAGGTGTGTAATAGCCTGAGTTACGAAGCCCATGTCACATGTCACGAAAAACGTGGAATTTTAATATGAATATAACTTGTCTGAAGGACAGAGAGGGAGAAGGACAGAAAGAGCAACATCAGGGGCCTCATGTATAACGCCGTGCGTAGAATTCGCACTATAACATGATGTAAGCACAAAATCCCGAAATGTGCTTACACACAGAAAATTCCAGATGCAGGAATCTGTGCGTACTCCAACTTCTGCGTTCTTCTGCTCCATAAATCCTGATCAGTGTGAAACTAACGCATGTGCACGCGCCTTCTGTCCCGCCCCGTCTCCTCCCAGAATTATGCCTCTTTGAATATGCAAATCAATATAAATAGACCTTAAGCTCAGCGTTCTGTGAAAAGGCAATGGCAAAAGCAAGAGGGAAAATATAAGAATTTCAGCGAATACCAAGTGGGGGCAAAGAAAAACGTACTATTTGTTGGTTTATACAGTGGTATAATCAACAAAAGGAAGTCAATCAAGTGACATAGCATGTTGGAGAAACAAGCTCAAGTTCACAAAGTCACACAGTGCCCGACATAAAAAAGAAGTTGTCACATATCAAAGTCGCCGTGAAAAGGCGAGACGTAGTCCACCGTCTGAGTGTCATATGGAAGCTTATTAGGGTACAGTGAGAAAAAAAGGCACAGAGTAGGAAAAAAGCATGAAATGTTAACTTCAATCTCGAAATATCCACTTTAATCACGTTGTTTATTTTGTCATTAAAGTAGAACATAAACTTCATCTTAAAATCATTTAATTTACTAGTTTCTCAAATCCCATCGTAACTAAACTAGCATGGTAAATGCTTTGTTTTGCATTTGATCTTCAATGTGCTGTATGTGTGTGAATCACTACGTGCTTCCGTTCTTTCTTTTTCTCCGACAAGACACAGAATCCATTACATTCGTGATATTACAGCTCTCTGAATAATTAAAATACTGAGATGTATACGTGATAACATTTTCATGATGATTGGAATGAAAGCATGTTATTAAGAACACAATGGCGCAGTGATTGTTCATGTCTCATACATGATGCTGCTGCGCCATGCGCGACCTTCGATGAAATAATTTATTGTAGCAGTACTGTCACTTTCAAATGTACTAACCTTCCATTCTTGTAATTACTTTTCTTTCCCCTAATACCCAATCGCCACACAATCAGCTCTGTAATAGATGTTAAGTCATCTGTAAGCTTACAATGACGATTCTTCAAAACCTTTAAGGAACATATATCTTCATAGTACGTGTTTAATTATTCTATCCATCTAACCTTCCAGTGTTGCTCCAGTCTCAGCAAATATACAGCGCGAGGCAGGAACAATACGTGAACATGCAAGCGCCGCGGCACCGTGTCCTCACATGTTTAATTATTAACAATACAGATTATTTAAATGAAGTTAAAGTTTTATCTGTATAATATAATTTAACATATTTTGCTGCATTTCATCTTACAAATGATACCGTCTTCATATGTAAATACGCGCTTTATAAAGTGGTGCAGGTTGTGTAATATTATAACTGTAGAGCAAGTTTACAGTGGGGTGATTGTACTTGTAAGTACAAACAGTTCTACAAGGAGCAATTGATTGAGTGCGTTTATAGTTCTTGGGATGAAACTGTTTCTGAACCGCGAGGTCCATACAGGAAAGGCTTTGAAATGTTTTGCCGTGGCTGAGGCAGCATGTGCTTGATGCTGTATATCAATAATTCTCTTTCCGATCAGCTGCTGCTGTGATTCCCCACTCAGATACAGTCATATAAATACTCCGAGTGGTGCAGTGAGAGTAATATGGAAAAAGATGATCCGCTGTGGCAACTCCTAACAGGAGGAGCTGAAAGAAGAAAAAGAAGAAGAAGAAGAAGGTCCAGTGAGAGTAACAACGCTAAAGCAGTTATGGTATTTGGAATACTATGGCTATTCCCTGGACCATTATATTGTTACAAGTTAATTACAATCAGATGCATTACACTAATAAACAATATGCGGTTAGTTTCAGTGTATTTATAAAGCCACGTCAGGAAAATAAAGAGTAACCACACAGGAACAGTAGCACTGCTTTGATGCTGGGTGCCGCCAGTCTGCAAAACAGAGCAGAGAACTTGCGTACGACAAGGTATGAGGTACCGTGGAAAAGTGCGTGGCTTTACGCCAAGTGTAGGTTTTATACATCGCGATTTAAACGTGGAAAAGTTCTTAAGCAACATTTCTGTGCGTACGCACTGTTCATACATGAGGCCCCAGGAGAGGACGAAGTGCCGTTAGGAGAAGGTGCCAACAACATCAGTAGAGGATGAGAGACATGCAACCATTTTCATGTGATCGTCAGCTAAAGCATTTCATGAACAATATAATTTGCTAGATCAACAGCCACTCAAGGACATTCATCTTTGACATCTCTTTTTCATAAGCTTTTTCTAAAGACTATACTTGTATATATCTAGACTTTGCTGTCTACATTTTCTTTTATGCTATCCTCCACTGATATCATTGTTATTTAATAAATACCAAGTTGCTTTGAACTTTCTACACTTTGCTTTATATATAGAGTGTTTGAAGTAATAATGTAAATATTTAGAGCACATGGAGCAGTAAGGAAGTGCCATATGATCCAAACTCAAGGTTTATCAGCTGAGGACGAAGAGCTCCGTCCAATAATGACCAGTAAGACATCAGCAGTTGATAAATGGCCTATAGTCAAGGATTTTGAGCCTTTGTATATTTGAATATATTCTTGGAAACCAATTGTAATATTTGGGTCTGAGATATATGTATCTAAGACACTGCACATTGTTTGTGCCTATGATAAGTAAGTCTCTTGAAATACTAGGGAATGATGGACTGTGCACGTGTTATTCTTACGACACTTGCGGGTTAAAGAGCCGGAGAATAAACGGCTGTGCATACGTCATTTATACGGTACCTTTGTAGTTAGAGTCTGTGTGTATGCATATATCTATGTATGTGTGTGTTAATTTTAAGGTGCGAGAGCTAGTAGACCAACCCAGTAACAAACCTGATGAGTACACTTATCCCTGAAGAAAATAAGTAAAGGGTAAGTAGAGGTGAATACTGCGATAATAAACCCTTCTTGTATATGTAAGTATGCAAACAACTAACTAACGTAACACTCCTTGTTTTTTTTGAGGTGCATATGGGTGATTTGTAGGCCTTGAAATGGCCCATGTCCTCAAGGGGAACAAAATGCTGGGGGAAATCCTCACCTCTCCAATGCATTGACTGTCAGTTGAAGGGCTACCTTGATATACCACAGGTAAGTATATTTACCAGCAACAGCTACTTATATTTTTATTATATGGCTATTAACAGCTATTAAATTATACATAAATTGAATCCTTGATGCAGCCTGTTACACACACAGAGGGCTCCAATGTTCCAGATCTTTTTTATATTTAATCTACATTTTTTAAATGGTGGCAAACTGCCTCCATTTTATAGTGGATTTCTCTGATGATATATTATTTTATTATTTCTATGCTCTATGTGTAAAACACAAGATCTGAGTTATTTTAAGTTTTCTAGATGAATTTCAGAAAACCTGATCTTGCCTGAAGAAGGGGCCTGAGTTGCCTCGAAAGCTTGTGTATTGTAATCCTTTTAGTTAGCCAATAAAAGGTTTCATTTTGCTTGGCTTTTCTCTACATTCATAATGGCTAACACGGTACAACACCCTAGTACTACAGAAAACCTGAAAAAAGTTAACAAATATCCTTATATATAATTTGATACTATCCGTATGTATGGTGTTCGCAGAAATACCTCGAGCAGCCACAAGAGCAGCGGCCGCGGGAAGGATGCGTAGGAAATGAAGTCACATTACTGACGCGGAATGTAGATTTGCTAATGTGACCACACGTACACAACAAGCACAACAAACGGATGAGCAGCGTACGGCTACAAATGCTACTAATGCTGAAAGAAATCGTGCAAATCGGAAACAAAGGGCAGATAAAGAACATGTTCTACAGAATGCTACTAACGCTGACAGACATCGTGCCAGCCGTGCACAAGCGACTGAAGAAGCTTGAGCAGCCGCAAATGCGCACTTGGTTGAAAGAGATCGAGCAGCCCGTGCCTTGCGGAGGCTGAAAAGGTCTATTTTAACCACAAATCAGTGCCATGATAACAAAATCATTTCAAGGACTTAACAAAACGAATAATTCTTTGCAGAGAAAGTATGGATTTCGCAAACGTTGAATTTGTAGCCCGATTCAATCGGGCTCCCAATCGCTAGTTATAATACTGTATATTTGGGCCAGTCAACTCATTACAGGTAGTGATCTATACCTTAAAGTCTGCGTTGGAGAGATGAACTGTGGAGCTGCAGTTGAGTAAGCCATAGAACAGGCACCTGAATCAAGCTATAGACACCCTAGAACTCCTTCCAAATCTGTGCATATTAGGCTGACTGGTCAATTGTGCCACCAGCTATGAACCAACGTTCTCTCCTGGCCCGGGTACTGCCTTGTGCCTAATGTTCCTGGCTTAGGTAGTGGCTGCCAGCAATCTTAAGCAGGGTGCAAAATGGACAGATGGGTGCATCATAGCCTGGTGAGGTGACAAACTGAAAAGTACACATTTAACAAATCTTATTTCTGGGCCTAATAGTAAAAGTCCACACATAAATGTCAAGCTGCAGACGGGAACAGCTCCAGCCCACAGGTCCTCAGTGTCAGAATTCTTCTGTATTTCCAATTAAAACTCTGTGTCTCTTGAGTCCTTGGATGCTGATGTGGCAGGGAGGAGTTTGTGTCAAAAAAATGTACTGCATAAAGCAGTGTTACCTCGAAAAAAAACACTTTACAGCAACATATGATCTTAACTGTAATAAAGTCCCAGTTGATATGTCATGGCAATGAAAGGAAACTGCTGTCAGTGCAGATTCTAAAGTAGTAAATTAACCTAAAGAAACCTTCTTTAATCATATAATGTAAATGCCAAGAGAGATCAGAGGACACACAGAATGATCCACAGATGTCAGGTCAGACAGGACCTCTGAATATTTGGTCACGCCTGAGAAGAACACCCAAAAACGCCTTAGCACAGAGCATTGGGGCCAGACTTTGTATAATGGCGGATTAGAGTCCAGAAAGTAACATTCAGTAAGTGAGCCTCAAGCCAAATTCTGCTGTTTCAATCATGACTGACACTTTCAAGTGCAGCATTATTTTAAAAGAAGAAAAAAAAACACCAAGTCAAAAAACGTATTTGACTTCTTTGACTGAATAGGATCATAATCTGCTCTGACGGAAAACACGCATATTGAATGTTATCAGGGCAGAGGTGTTGAAGTCTGAAATCATCAGAACCCCCCCCCATCCACAGTCAAAATGTCTTTGGTATTAGAAAAATAATAATAATAAAGCATTGGATAAAGTGAGATGGGTGTGAATTCCTGTTCAACGTGCGTGACGTCTGTTACATGTAATGTAAAGTGAGTATCACCTCACTTCGCACGCCCATCACGTCACTAAGGATGATCATTAGATAAAGTGCCAATATCACAATTGTGACCAATACTATATTAGGTTAATTTCTTAGACAGTTCATGTTGCTGTACAAATAAAAACAAACTGTATAATTAGTGCTGCTGTCTCATGCTTCCTAGAACATGAGTTCACATCCTAGCTGTCAACTTAAAACTGCCCGTTACTGTGCCCCATCTTGGCATGGCTTTGGATCCCTGAAAATGAGTAACAGGCAAACTAGTAAAGAAAACAGATGAATGACTTTAAATTAATTCAAATAGCAATTACAAGAAATAGGAAGAATTTAACTAGAAAAATGTTAATCACAACAGTAATTTAGATGATAACAAATGATCACATGAGTGAACATACTCACTGATAAAATCAATGTTATTTCTTTTATATTAAATAACAGGAATTTAATCAAGTAAGTTGGCTCAGTAGCAAGAACTGCTGCCTCCAGTTCTCCCACTCTTCAAATCCCAGCCCCGTCACGGTCTCTACGGACTCTGCACACGCTCCCTCTGCAAATGGTTCCCGTTTAAATTATTTCTGCCTTTCCAACTGCATTTTTGTCAGCTTTCTTATGCTTACATTAAGTTTTTTATTTATGGAGAATTCAATTTTCTTAACTTTTTCATTTAAAATGTGTTTGTTATAGTCACATTATTATTTTTTGATGCCATCTTGTTAATTGCAGGCCTTGCTATTTTGTGAGTAGTTGCTACTACATTGCTCATGAAATGACCTGGAAATGATGTCATCGGCTAGGTGGTGTGGAGTTCACGCTGAATACTTCCTGATCATGCGACTTGTGGAATGAAGATAAAAAGTTTAGTGTGTTATTTTGCCAGTGTTCCTGGTAAAAACAAATCTTGTGCAAACACAATTTTGACTACAAGTCCTGATTTTTGCCAGTTTGACTTTCCGGTTATGAATCTTTGTCTGTTTCCTGGCTCATGTTTTATCTTCTGGTTCCTGATGAATTTATTTATTTATTTATTTCACTGTGGCAGAGGACACTATGAGGGAGCACAGGTACATATGTGTGTGGATATTACATTTATTCAGCTCTTTTCTAACCTAGTGAAAACACTTTATGTAGACAGTGGGGAGCCACTTCAATCCCCACCAGCATTCACCTGGATAATGTGACAGCAGCCATTTATGTGCCAATATGCTCACCACACATTAGCTATTAGGTGGTAAAGGGGTGAGAGAGATAGTTAGCCAGTAAAGGACAGGGGATAATTAGGGGGCCAGAATGACTAAGCCATGATGGGCAATTTAGCCTGGAAACATCCTACACTTTATAAAATCTTTAATGACCATACAGAGTCAGGGCCTTGGTTTTACATCTCATCTGAAGGACAGTGCCAGTCTTTACAACACAGTGTCCCCGTCACTGCTTTGGGATCCACACATAGACCACAGGGTATGCACCCTTGATGGCCTCACCAATGCCTTTCATAGTAGCAACCCAAGGTTTTTCTTAGGTGGTCTCCCATCCAAGTCCTGGCTGGGCCTGAACATGCTTAGTTAGCTTCAGGTGGATTACCTGTTCTGAAGTGCAGGTGCTATGGCTGCTGACTAGCTGCTGGCTCATCCTGATGTATTATTGAATTAAATGACTTCAGTGCTTAATGAATCTTTTTTTTTTTTTTGTATTTTTATGTTTCTTGACATTAGCTTGTTGCAACATGGTGGTCAAGGGGTTAGATTAGAATTTCAAGCTCAAAGCTCCAGGGTTTTGGGTGCAAATGTCAGCCTGACCACATGGAGTTGGCACGTTCTGGTGTATTGGCTTTTTTTGATACACAGGAGTATATCAGGTAGGCTAATGAACTTTGTGTTTCCTGTTTTACTAATTCTTGTTTGTCATGGCTTCTGAGGATGGTGATGAGTTGCATGTTGGTCAGAGGTATACATGTGAAAATATTAATACAACTTTGACAAAATACCAAAAGAGAAGTGACTCTGAACTGACCCGACCTAAATGAGTGCAGATGTTGAATTGAATGTACCCTGTGTCAAACTGCCATCCCGTCCAGGACAACTCCTTCTTTGTGTCTGGTGCATCTCCCTGTAGTCTTGTAAAGAGAGTGTGCGTTTAGAAAATAAATGAATAAGTGGGCATTAATACAATATTTGCACATGTCCCTTATTTTTTTTAAATATTACAGCAACACACTGGCACTATGCCAGCTCCACACGCTCATGCTCGCCATAATCAAGCCCAATGCTTGCTTTCATTGTCTGTCAAATTTCAGACCTCAACGTTCTTACATTTTCACCAAGTTACTATTGACATATGACAGAGGAATTAAAACAAAGAAAAACAGAATGAACCCCAGGAAGACAAGTGTGGACAGCAGATGACACTGGAGTTAGGAGAAAGTCTAGCACAAAATTAATAGGAAGTCATTTTCACTCTAATTCTCGCCAGCCATGTCTTTGGAGTTTGATGGACCTCAGTTTTGATTTCGGCTGCGTTGTACTTTGGATTAACTGCCATGGATCAAATATTTTGAAGACAGCAGAGCCATCCTGAGGCAAAATATGCTGTAGTGAACTCACATGAGGGTAGCAGGATTCCTAAATCTGTGGCTTTTTGACAGAACACAAGCTTAAAGAGAATAAAGCCAGAGGGGCTGCAATACGGTAGATAAGACTGAGGGGAATGCATGTTTAACCCTCTTAATGCCAAACTTGAATAAAACAGTGTAAAATATTATCTTTCTTATAATATCCCTGGCATCAAATGTGTTGTACAAGGAACCTGGTTACAATTTTCAGCTCAATTACTAATTGTGTGGAGTTGGCATATTCTTGGTGATTTTGTCTCACATCACAAACATGACAGGTTAACCTGATAGGCAGCCCTATGAGTGTTGGTGTGTGTGTGTGAGAGTGTGCTGTAATGGACTGGCATCCGTGCACTCTGCTGCCTGTCACTCCAGAACTAAATTAAATGGGTGCCAAAAATAGATGTAAATGAGTGATCCCTATGATGGCCATGCACCCTGCCCAGAGTTGATTATGCTGTCTGGCTCTCCAACAATAACGACAACTTTTATTTATATAGCACATTATTATACAAACAGTGTAGTTCAATGTGCTCAACCACCCTGCATTCAAAAAGTAAAATGGAGAGAGATGAAGTTGCAAACTTCATAAAGTCAAAGATGTGTTTACACCCTACTGTGACACTCGACCCCACAATCAGCCCTCTTACTGGTAGAACGTACAGTAGATTAAGTCACATAACAACTTTACACCCTTTGGACTGTTAATGCAATCCGGGCCTGCTCATTCCCACCCCTCTCTCCGCTCCCTCTGCCTGCAGCTATGGAGGTTCGATTGTAGAAGTTTTTGCAAATGACAAATACAAAGAATTACATCTGACAGCGTGATGTGAATGTGTGGGGCCCATGGCTGAAGTTTACAAGGAGTGGCTCCGCATTGGCTTATGGGGATTTATCGCATGACTGTTCTGCTTGAGTGGATTCAAAGAAAAGAAGCAATTGAAGTCATTTAATAAATCAGCCCAAGGCCGCCCGGGTGCAGGGCGCTTAGTGAGAGTGCGTCACACCCTGTAGAATATCACACTTAGTCTTTGATTCGGATATTCATCTGTGTGAAGTTTATGTGAGCCTGTCCACCCAGAGTGTTTGGCTGAAAAAATACTCAAAGGGTTTTACTTTAATGGCCCATGCAAAGGTGCAGCACTGTAAAGAATAAGGATGGCACCATGGATTCAATGGCTTTGAGATATGTAATTAGTTAACTTGTCAACTGTAAATATAAAACAATGAAACTATAAATAAGCACTGGAGGGTTAGCACAGCTACACACAGCTTCAGGGTCCTGGGTAAATCCTCACCCAGGCCCTGTCTACCTGAACTTTTCAGATTTTCCCATGTTTTTACTTCATCCTGAATTGCAAAGATCTGCATCCAGCTTCCCAGCCAGCCAGTATTCCAACCAGTTAGTCACACCACCATTTCTGAACAAGTTTAATCAATTTCAGGGTCACAGGGCATCAAAGCCTGCCCATCAGAGATGTGTAGACTAGTCTAAGTGGTGATTCCAAACTGGCCCCTTGTGATGGTGTGCATGACCTTGCTGCGGTGAACTGGTGCTCCACCCAGGGTTGGTTCCTGCCTTGTATGTGATCCAACTCCTGTAACCCTAGGATCAATGATGGATGGATTGATGAAGATTATTGTACATCAAGTGAACCCAAAATCATCCCCTTTTACTCCACTTACATAACAGAGTAGCATTCACTGTGGCCCCATAGTTGTTTCTTTTCCTTTAATTAGCAGCCAAACAATAAAGAGACACAAAACAAAGTCACCACATGACCAGCTCCCCTGTGCCCATTACACAATATCTGAAATTAAAGAGAGGTGATGGTCTTGGTAAGGCTGATCTCTCAGGTCACCAAAACATTTTGACGGTGCACTTAGAAAGAACAGGAAAACAACAGTTTTCGAAATGTGTGCTGTGGCAGAATGAGAGCAGCAATAAGCCATGGAATTAAATAACAGACTGCTGTGCAAAGTAGCTTTGGCATTCATGATGGCACTGTATATGTTGACTGGCTTGCTGGTAAGGGAATTGGCTGAACCCTCAGTTTTCATATGGCCTATGCTATTCATTTTAACAGCAATCACGTCATTACATGTGCCAGGTGATAGTGGCTAACTGCTCAGATGCTGGTGCCTTTTGCCTTTCTCCGTCTCCAGTATGAATAAGAGAGGCATTATAATGCTGCTCACGCTCTTGCACTCTCAGATGAGGATCGCATCATACAACCCATTACGTCAGGATGGAGGCTGCTCTACTAGCCAATGAAAGTCTGCAGCATTGTACTTGCATATGTAGCAGATTGAGTAGCATAGTCCATATAAGGTTGTTTTATGATTCATACTGGGTGGGGTTTAAAGTGCTTGACGTATACACATTTACAAAATAATTGTGATTTATAAAGGGTAAATTGCATAGAAATGTGCGTACACCAGCTTTAATAAATTAATTAAATAACGGGTTTAATTAACAGCAAGAATTAGCTTCTCGTTAAGAAAGTGATTGGAGTGAAACTGGTTGGAGTTTGAAGCCCAGTTTATCTGGTCATCTGTTAGGTCATTTCACATCTCATTTCTGCTTGGCTGTCATTTAATGAAGAAAGGAATCAATTCAGAGGGCTGAACTCTTCTAACAGGTCTTTTAAAGTGATGGGGAAAAAGTTAATCAGCAGTGAAAACTTGTCACTGATTAGGAAAAGGGTTAGAATGAAAGCCCGTAGCCACTGTGACACTCCAGGCCTGGAGTTCGCCACCCCTGATCTATCGAGTACAGTGGATGCTACTAATTCTTGCTGTTAATTAAACCCGTTATTTAATTCCATGGCTTGTTGCTGCTGTCATTCTGCCACAGCACACATTTCGAAAACTGTTGTTTTCCTGATCTTTCTAAGAGCACCGTCAAAATGTTTTGGTGACCTGAGAGATCAGCCTTACCAAGACCATCACCTCTCTTTAATTTCAGATACTGTGTAATGGGCACAGGGGAGCTGGTCATGTGGTGGCTTCTTTTGTGTCTCTTTATTGTTTGGCTGCTAATTAAAGGAAAAAAACAACTATGGGGCCTGAGTCAAGTTAATTAAAAGAAGTAATCAGCTGCAAAAACTGGTCACTAATTAAGAAGATGATAAGAATGAAAACCTGCAGCCACTGCGGCACTTGAGGCCTGGAGTTCGCCACCCCTGCGATAGATAGATAGATAGATAGATAGATAGATAGATAGATAGATAATACTGCAGTTGTTGGTGCCATTGCTGGTTTTTGAGGGCATTTTATATGTATACTACATTGAAAAGTCTATCTAGATAGATAGTACTTTATTTGTCCCAAAGGGAATTAGCTTTTACAGAAGCTCATGAAATCTATAAATACCATAACTAACAACAACTCCCTATTAACACAAAAATCAGAGTTACAAAAATGAACAAACACATCTGACTTGGCTAATTATAAGAGAGCAGTCATAGTAAGGCATTAAGAAGGCATATCATTGTACTGACCTAGTGTAGAGGCTCTTTGGTGTGGTAAAAGTCAGTAACCAGCATCTTCATTTTGCTGATGTTACACTGCAGACAAATTGTTTTGCACCAAGAAACAAGGTTTTTGCACCTGACGTGTACACTCTGTCTCATCCCTCTTGTCAACACTCCCCATTTGTGAAGAATCATCTAAGAATTTCTGAAAGTGATATGACCCGGGGTCATGATTGTAAAACTTGTGTGTACGCAAAAGAGGCCTGAAATGTGTGTATGCATCTTTCTTTACCATGCAAAAGTTAGGATTTATAAAATAAAAAAATAATAATAATAAAACGACTGGAGAATGTGTGTATATTTATGGCAGCTCTGACCCATGTGTATGCAACATTTTGGAGAAACAGGTAAAATGGCAACACCCTTGATCAAGTAGGGAAATGCAGCCAAACCCCCTAAATGACGACTCATGTGTATAACAACTCAGATCTCCAAGCCACTGTTATAATGTACAATGACGTGTCAAACATATTACAGCTCAAAAGTGTTGAATACAATGTACAGACTGCATTGTAGTTTTCTTTTAAGAAGTAAAGGTTTTGCATATTTGCAATGAAGAATGTTTTTTAATTTGCTGACAGGTCAGGAGTATCTCAGCCAAGCTTCAGTCCGTCATCCCTGCTGTGCTGTGAGCCATTAACTGACCGACAAGGTACTACATCCAGCTTTCGCATGTTTTTTCCAACATAGAAAAGCAATTTGCCACAGTGTTCAGCTTTCCTAATGTAATCAGAGCAATTTACTGCACTCATATTGTAAAAATTAATGCTGCTTTTGTTAACCATAAGCAGTTACATTCCATTAATGCACAAGTCATTTGTGATGCTAAGACGAGACTGACAAACATCATGGCTCAGTGACCTGGGTCAATCCATGATTCATATTATTTTGAGGCAAAGTAGCTTTGGCATTCATGATGGCTCTGTATATGTTGACTGGCTTGCTGGTAAGGGAATTGGCTGAACCCTCAATTTTCATATGGCCTATGCTATTCATTTTAACAGCAATCATGTCATTACATGTGCCAGGTGATAGTGGCTAACTGCTCAGATGCTGGTGCCTTTTGCCTTTCTCCGTTTCCAGTATGAATAAGAGAGGCATTATAATGCTGCTCACGCTCTTGCACTCTCAGATGAGGATCGCATCATACAACCCATTACGTCAGGATAGAGGCTGCTCTACTAGCCAATGAAAGTCTGCAGCATTGTACTTGCATATGTAGCAGATTGATTAGCATAGTCCATATAAGGTTGTTTTATGATTCATACTGGGTGGGGTTTAAAGTGCTTGACGTATACACATTTACAAAATAATTGTGATTTATAAAGGGTAAATTGCATAGAAATGTGCGTACACCAGCTTTAATAAAGTTTTTTTTGGTGTATACACATTTTCATTCTCAAATCCATGTAATGTTTTAGAAATGAACCCCCTGGATATTATATTGATAGTCTGAGGTGTACAGGGTGAAGAGAAATGAAGACAGAACTGTTTTCTTATGGTGCTCCAGTGTTCTTCACATGCATAAAGAAGCACGGTTCTTGAGCCTCACAAACTGTGATCTGTGTGACAGATAGTCCACTATCCAGGACACCATAGGTTCATCCACCTGCTTAACCTTAAGCTTATCCTTTAACAGGGAGTGCTGGATGGAAGGCACTGGAGACATCAAAAACATAATCCTCACAGTTCTGCCAGCTTTGTACAGCTAGGAATAACTCTTGTGAAGCGATGATTAATTGCATCATCCACTCAAATCTTTGTCTGGTTGGCAAACTGACATGGGTCTAAGTGGTTTGTCACAAAAGAACTTGTATAGTCCAGGACCAGCATCTCAAAGGTCTTCATGATGTGCAACATAAGGACCACTAGTCTGTGGTCATTAGGTGAAGAACCACTTGTCCTTTTTAGAATTGGATTAATGCTGGACGTTTTCTGCAGCAGTGGGACTTTTTGCAGGCTTAATAACTGAGTAGGAGTACAGGATACCTAAAGTTGGCCAGCACAGGAATGAAGATCTCGAGCACTGACTCCATCTGGTCCTGCAGCTTTTCCTGTGTATATCCTCCTCGCTTGGTCAGCAGTCATGGACAATCCATTTTGATGGTCAGACATGGACTCATCAATGATCGTACCAGCGGAAGTTCTAGGAGTATAACACATACAAGGAGTTGTTGATACAGAGGAAATGATGTGAAAATTTCAGAGCAGACTTTGTAGCATGCTCCTGTGTGTTTTGACAACATCACCTCCCCAACACTGCGGAGGAGACGATTATAAGATCAAATGTTGCCTATTTGTTTAAATTCCAGCTGCCTGAGTTGAGAAGTGACTGGTGTCTGGGCCTGCTTTCAGGCACACAGGGAGAGCAGTTAAAAAGGACTTGGTTTGGCATAGCTACTGAAACATCTTGCCATCGTTTGAGGGCATGGCAACACCCAATGCATGAGGAATAGGCCAGGCTGGTATTAAGTGACAGCAAAGGGATATGTGTGGGCAGGGATCTTTCTAGAACTTTCAGGATGAACCCCAGACTGCAACATGCCAGTATGGCGTGTAGTTTTTGGTGAAGCAGCATTCCCGATTATTTTGTCTGGGGAAAGGCCACCAAGGAGAGTAAACGATGGATTTATTTATGGCTTTAGAAGCACATTATAATAATGCATGAATGAGTCAGCGCAGAAGTGTTAAAAGTATGCCAACTCCTGCAGATGATAGTATACTGTGAGAACAATATCCATTGAGCAAAATGGAAAAATAACAGCAGGGAAGGCAGAAGAAAATGGTGATTCGGCGAAAGTGAACTAGGGCAAAGACCTAACACCCAGAGCCAAACAGGACACTTTCAGCCTCACAAATGGGGGCCAACAAACCTAATACACATCTCCGAGATGTGTAAGTAAACCAGAGAAAATCATGTTGAATGCAGGAAGAATGTTGAAATTTCACACGGGTTGTGGCTTGCTAACCACCCTGCTACAGTATATTCCATGAGATACGGTTGTGCTGTTTTGCAGGCACTGTGTGAAGCAGGAGTGAAGTAAATCCAACTCTGGTATGAAATTCAGCTATTTTAAGAGCATAGACTTATAAAAATCATTCCAGATAGCCCAACTATGGGTTCAATGAGGGGTTCTGCACTTAATAGGCACTTTAACCAGTTCAAAACCAATAGATCTTCCTTATTTGATATTAACTGGCTGTGTCACATTTCTCCATTTTGATAAAAAAAATAACTCAACACATTATGTACTCTGCGGTCGGCTGGTGCACTGCCTGGGGTTTGTTTCCTGCCTTGCGCCCTGTGTTGGCTGGAATTGGCTCCGGCAGACCCCCATAACCCTGTGTTAGGATATAGCGGGTTGGATACTGACTGACTGACTGACATTGTGTACTGTCCACCACCCTGAATTAAAACCATTCAGTCCAGTTCAGGGTCATCAGTAGTGGGAGGCCATACCAGCAGGGTCCGGGGCAAAGCATTGGCCGACCCTGCATAGGGCAACATATGGCATACTGGAAAAGGACAAGAAGATTATTCAAATTGACTCTGTGGCCTACTGGCTAAGGCACTGGGCTACAAAACGTAGGGCTGATGGTTCAGTCATCTCTTCTTACTGTATGCCCCTGAATAAACCTGCTTGTACCCCCACTGTATCTATATGCCAATAATTGTACTTTAAATATAAGATGCCTCAGGATGGTGTTAGGCACTATATAAAATCAAGGTAATTTATTTGTGAGGTGGGCATTACATGCCTTATTAATTTTGTTAATACATTTACTGACACAAATCGTTTGTGGTTAATGCAGCATCTACAGTGTCAACCTAGCAGTTCACTTCTAATCTTTCCAGTTTTCTGCCTAAAACTTCAAAATGTTAACCCGGTTCATGAAAATAATAAGTAAAATGTTATAGAATTGTAGGTGCATGTGTCAAAATAAATTCCATACCTAGAAAGTCAGTCAAAAACGTCTTAATGTCTAATCATTGTCAGGTTTTGGGATGCCTTCTGCTGGTCCTACCAACTGGATGGACAGCTCAGAGTTTCCCAGGACAGTAAGGACTAACTTCTCATTCATGGAATTTATTGTGAAGTGAAACTGATATCAGGTCAAAGCAGGCAGTCGTGCTATCCAAAGTACTATATTCTACCAGCAGAAGGCACATCTCAGTGTCATGAATAACACCGGCAAGGCCTAGCCCTGCTGGGATATGAAGTGCTTTAGCTTTAAACAGGTGGATAAAAAGAGAAAATCGGTGTTCAGTGATTCAGAAGAGGTGCTTCAGATTCCTTAGCAAGCTAGGGAGCAGGTCTGGTCACGTTGGATCTTGGATAGAGGAAAATCGTTTTATCGAGCAACAACCATCCCCTGGGGTGTCAATCATTTAAGAAGAGAATCTGAAATATACCAACTATTCTAAACAGCTTCAGGCAGGCCAAAATGACACATTATCTCAGTTAAGCAAAAGGACCTCATAGGGGTATGGTTGGTATAATACTTAAAGCCCAACACTGCTCCTCTTTTTTCATGTCTTATTAGAGATAACTTCATTTGTGATGCTCCTCGTCACTTACCAAACTTCTGAGATACGCTTTCATCCAGTACTGACCATGTCCACTGAGGAGTTGATTCCTTTAGATTGATCTACTGCATGTGATCTGGTCTTCATCAATCTAATTAAACAAATAACATAGTATTAATAAAGCAACAGGGTCCAGATCAGGGTTATGCAGGGCAGAAACAATCATATAGAGCAATAAATGGAATACCTGGCGGAAAACTGATGCAAACAAGGGGAGAACGTGCAAATACCAATGTGGATGGGAACAGTACATGGGATTCAAACCTAAGAGGTTGGATCAGTAAGTCGGCAGCAATCAGCAGTCTGACACTTTAATTAAACAAAAACACACTAAGTTTGTGACATTCATGAAATGTCTTTGGGGCATAATATTGTACTTGATATGTTGTTTTCACTTGATTGAGTTTTGTTTTGTTAATAATATTTTTTCTTAATCCTTCTAGCAGCTCTTGGTGTTTCTGTACCCCAAGCTTTCTTTTGCCCTTAACAGGCTGGATTTTTACTTTTTGCTCTGTTAAACAGACACCATGATCTCGTAAGTTTTTACTTGGTGCTGCTTGCCATTTAAAAGCCTGGAGATCTTGCAGCATTTCCGTTGTAAGGAGACTCATGTCTTGGTATCTGATAGTTCACCATCCCTCTAGTATTATGGAGAAAAATTCATGGCCCCCAGTTGGCAACTGCCTATGAATTTCAGCCGATACTCCTACCATACACGCTACCCAGCACACATAACGCATGTGTCACCACCTACTGTAGCTGGCACACACTACACCACTTGCCTGTGCAGTATTTTCATTGTTCCCAGTATGATTCACTCTCTTTCATGCAGGACTATGAAACACCCTGTGCCAACCTGGTTGTGCCTTGGCACCCTCTCACACCATATGTATATTTTGTACATTAATATAGTATATGTATATTTTACTTATTAGTATAGTATTAAATCCATACATACATATGATGTCTGCAATAGTGTATACATCCTAATAAAGATAAAACTACCATTTTATATTCCTCAATAGATTAATTCTTTGAGTGTGACAACAGATGACCACCGTTATGATCTCAGCTCAGCTGGCAGTGGCAAACAACTGAGTGAAATGCGTCCACTGAGCTACCTGCTGGGACGGCTATGCTCGACTGTACAATTTCATGCCTTAATTATTGGAGTGTTGTTGGTTTAATTGAGGCTAATGCCATCTGTTTAGGGTATGCTGCACTACTTAGAGGCAAATTCAGCTTTGGAATATGAAAAGATATTTAATTCATTATCCATTAGAGAGGATATTTAAAAGAGAGGCCTATCATGAATATATGTTAATGAAGAATGCAGCATGCTTTTAAGCCAATTATTTACAATAATTGACATTTTTTATTTTTTTTTCCAAGTGGGATGTCATCGCCACTTCTAAACTTTCTCACTCTGAGTACAGTTTGCAGACATCTACTAAATCTAAATCTAAATGTTTAATATTTAATTTTGATTTGTTACCTGGAGGGTATAAACTCCCAAATCCCTATCTACTCCATACCTGAAAACTTATTGATCATATAGGACACTTATAGTGGCCTTTTTCTAATATTTTCAGTTTGTCATATTGAATAGCGCCCTTTCATTTTATACCATTTTACACCACAGTATTTCATTGTCTCTTCCCAAGTGATCTTCTGACAGCTCAGTTTCACATGATAACACACATACACACGCACTATGTAAGCTCTATATAAATGTTCAGCAGGGAATCATTTCTAAAAATAAATTACTTGCCGAGGCTCATGCTGGTGCCTGGGATTAAACTGTAACATTTCTGAAAACGTGGCCTTGGGCATCATAAAGTATGAAATGATGCAGAGGCAGAAGTTGTAAAACAAGTAGAAACATATTATGCAATAGAACTCTTACATGAATTCTGTTTTTTGTCAGTTATTTCAGACGGACAAAGAGATGGACAGGTAGATTTCCTTTTTTCAATATAAGGTTGTTATTATCAGAGCCAATAAAGGTGAATATGTCCAGTGCACCATTATTAAGGACCTCCTTCTTGATCTGCCAGCTCAGTTTTAGTTCATGTCTGTCTTTTCTATCAGGGGGTTTGAGACCCACATTTTCACTTCAATCCCCAAGTAGACTGAGTGTCCATTCATCACAGGGGTTTTTAACACTGACTCCTATGTTTCCATCTTCCCATCTCACACATGAATCTCTTATAAGTCACTGTTTGAATGACGGCCTTGCTCATTATAACAGATCTCCCTGTAAAAACTCACCTGATGACTACAAGCGGAATTGAATCTTTTCTTATGCAAGTAAAGATTGGACTGTTAAATTATTTCTTCTGACAGACAATCATCAATTAACTTCTGCACTCCCAAGATGGCTGTAACATTGTGACATCATGGAGTACGATGTGGCTATATGACGGGTTAGGCATGGTTATGTGACATAGTATGTGATTGTCAAGGTGCCCTTTATTCTGCTGGTGAAAGATTCATGGTAAGATTACAAGCTCTGTTGGACTTCTTTAAGTTTTTAATGCCTTTTAATCATTTTGCCCATTTATTTTGCACATTATTTTTTTTTTCTTCTTGTGCACTTCTTTGCTCAATTTGTTTTGCTTATTTCTTGTACTGCTGCTGTGGCTTGAATACATTAGGGCTACTTGACCCAGACAGGTGCTCATGTGGAATACACAGGGTTAAGTGAGTGAAATCAGCTTTTAAGGCCGAATTAGGTTAATTACTAAATAAAGATATTAAATGAAGTCATGTTTAAAAACTAAATCTAGGAGACAAAAGAATAAGAATTATACAACAAATAATCAACTCAAAAGTAAGTAAACAAATTAAAGAAAAGATCCAAATGAAATTCAAACAAAAGAAGAAAAAGTAAAATTTACTAAAGCAAAGAAGCCGAACCAAGTATATAATCCTAAAAGACAAAGCTGTTTTCAATTACAATAATATGAACATAAAAATGTCTCAAAAGACGAACACAATACAAAACGTCACTCTAGAGAGAAGCAGAAAGCACAGTAACAGGTAGTGGCCGGCCGCGTCTTAAATAGACTTCTCAGACAACTGTGGCCCAACAACTACAGCACGTGAGAACAGTCATTCAATAAATGGTCCTGTCCCTGAAAACAAACACAAAAGGAACAAAATGAAAAAAAGAAGACAAAGGTAAAGGAGTGCAAGAAAAAACAAAGAAACAGAATATTCATAGCAGTAATCCTAGCATAAGCTCTCAAAAACTACATATATTATTATTACTAGAATTATTATACTTTGGTGCCATCTCTGCCCCCAGACCTGTTGTGAAGTATGTTATTTTCTTTTGTTTATAGTAATTTCTGAAAATGTGTGTTTTTTTAATGTATTTATTATTATGATTGTGACTTCATTTTGTCACCATTTTGCACGTGTTATTGCTGCTCCTGCCACAATTTTGTGTTAATCTTTCCTGGCAGTGGCCCTGTTGTCTCTTGTTGCTATCCGTACTGCAGATCACATGACATGAGGGGGTCATGTGGTGTTTCGTTGCATTAGTCCCTCCAAGTTTAAGATCTTTCCACAGTAGGTGTTGTAGCCTGGCTTTTGGATAATTAAAAAACTCTTATTTTGTGTGCATCTTAGAACTTGTTTTGGTTAGAGAAGGCCTGTTGTTAAGTTGTGGTGTTTTGACCTATGGTGTACCTTTTTTGACCAAGGAATTTTGCTTATATTTTGGTTTTGATGTTTAATAGTTTAAATTTTTAAACAAACAACCTTTGCCTGTCTCTTTGAATCTATTCTGCCTGCTCCTTTTGTTTTATATCCATTATTTTATAGTGCATACATTATCCACTTTGAAAAGTACATAAGAGATGTCACCTTTTCTTCACTATTTTGATTTTACCCTTTTTTCATTTTCCTTTAATTGTTCACCTGTGCTTTGTTTTCCCTTTTTAGTTTAGTTAATAAGTTTATGGGGATTCTTATTAAACATTTTTCCTTTGGTGCAATTGCAACTAGAAACACAATCACTTGAGGGGTATATAAGGACTAATGTTGGTTGCAGGTCCCCATTGTGGCATTGTTTAGTTTTTTAGATTTTTGGGACTTTCTTTTGGTAGTGTACAGTATGGTATACTTTATATCAGTGGTTCTCAAACTGTGGGGTGGGCCCCCCTATGGGGGCGTGAAGTAACAAAAAGGGGGGGAACGAACATGTGAAAAAAAGAAAACAAGAATCAAAAATATGAAAAATACATCTATTGAAACCAAAACAAATGAACTTAAACTACATTCTGATACTAGAAAAATAAATATAGAGTTAGATAAATGTCGATAAAAGTTAAGTAGGTATAGTAAAATATGCATCTATGATATATCATTAATTAAAAAAGAACAAATTGGTATTAGTAGGCTCCTTTTAAAAAAAATGTTAGAGGGGCGCGATTAAAACTGTTATGAAAACTCGGGCTGCAAATACTTAAAGGTTGAGAAACGCTGCTTTATACATTTAATGGATATCAAACGTCTACAGACCTTTACTGATATAAAGGTTTAAATAAACGCAAATCATACCAGGTCTTTATCACTTTAAAGAAAATCTTTTAAAGCCGAATATCCAAATGAAAAACAGATTATTATTATCATTATTATTATTATTATTATTATAAGTTATATTTTGAAATGACTGAAAATATTATATTACCAGTAATGGCGTACTGCACGATAACGTACAGTGAACACACTTGACTTGAGCATTCCTAATTTTCCTCCTCTTTCTCTGTACGTTTAGCATTTGTTTGCTCAGAAGGTTGATGCGCTTGCTGCTTCCTGAGCAGCTCTTCTTTTCTCCACCCTAGCGGCCCGCTGCTTCTAATCTTTCGTCGGCATCTTTTCGTGTTAAAACTGATTAAATTAATTTTTGTGTTGCAATTACTTAGTACATTTTCTTTAATTTTTCACTTAAGATGGCACTTAAGTGTTCAATCTGCCTCAAGAATGATTAGCAATGGTGGTAGGGATGAGAATGGCGCCCATACGCATGCGCCGCAAGGCCACCCTGCTACGCTCTGCCGAGAGTAGATTCTACAATAAAATAAAATAAAAATAAAAAGAGTAATAAAAATCATCACCCCGAAAGCGGATAGTAAACGTCATGTAGTATATGTGTACCAAATTTCAAGTCAATAGGTGAAACGGTTTGCGAGCTACAGGTGATGTAAAATCCTGGACAGACAAACGAACAGCCATGGTAGCGTATTATATAAGAAGATAGTAAATAAATTGCATAGGTAAAAATGAAAGTATTTAAAGTTAAAAAAAACAACATGTAAGATATGCTGTACACTTTCTTTTTAAAATATCTATTTAAAATAACAGTAGGCAAGAATGGTGTTGAGTATAAAGTTAAACAATAAATATGATAACACCAGGTTTATGTGTTTAACTTAGCTGTTCAAATGGCATACTGTATAATAACATAAAATGTTTTCTGAGAAAGGAACAGTGTAGTCTTTTCAGATTATACCATACAAAAAACAAAAACTATAATATCCAATGTATACTGGTGGAAATGTATTCTTAGTTATTATGGGCAGAGTGGTGGCTCTGAGGCTAGGGATCTGCGCTGGCAATGGGAAGGTTGCCAGTTTAAATCCCTCAAAGACCAGAAGTGACTCTACTCTGTTGGGCCCTTGAGCAAGACCCTTAACCTGCATTTGCTTTGTCCTGGGTATGATGTTAATTTGTAATCCAGCCCTGCAAGTGGGCCCTCCAATTTACAGGGAAATCTTGGGGGGTTGTGGCAGGATTGGCACTCCAGTCCCTGTTTTTAATATAAAAAAAAAACACCACACACTGTTCCAATGTAATGCTGAGGTGTCACCCATTAAATAGCTGGACTTGGGTCCCAATCCAAGTGGTTCGTTGTGTGGAATCAATGCATAAACCGTCTTACTCCTTAAGCAGCCAATATATTTTATTGCTTACCATATTTTCACCTACACTGCAACATATTTAATTTCCATGTGGAACTGTGCTGTTTGTAGAAGGAAATAAAGTTTTCCTCAGGGACACAAATGATGTTGAAGTTTAACTATTCAATATATTTAAAAGGCATATTATTATTCTCTTACTTGTTGCTGAGGCTTTGCACCACTTACATGTTTTGTGCCCATTGTTATGTGTTAATAGAGCCACGAACCTGAGTATTTAGTGCCCGGTGTGATTGAAGGTAAGCGTATTTGTATTACTGATACACTATTAACCTTAAGGAATTTCCGAAAGATCTTAAGCAAAATTTGTTCACCTAATGCTTTAACCCATCCATAGAACAGCGCAGTCATGAGTGAAAGTGATCGGCTCACACAAAGGTTCATTTGCAACCTGATGGCATAAACATCTTGAGAGTTTGTGAGGGACCCGCTTTAATTCTCCTTCTCATTAACATCGCAAGCTTGTCAGGTTTTACACATTTGTCTTCCACCTCCTGTCACTGTACTCATTCTTCTTCTTTATTCGCCACTCCTGCTTCTAGGTATAAACTTCTGTTTCTGTGATTAACTTTTTCTACCACTTGTTAAACTGATTGATAGTCCTTTCGCAAAATCATAAAATCTCCAGTACTTTGCAGACAGAATGACATTCTACATTCTCAACCAGACCTTCCCATGTTCTTCACATTTCTAGTGTAGGATTTAAGTCCTAATCTCCTGCAGGACAAAGGCGTTTTGATAGTGGTGGCTTTTGCCTCAGCTGTCAGCAAAACCAAGAAACAAACTTGTCCATTTTATGACCTCACTATTTAATCCCACTCAGAGATGTGTCCAACAGAAAGATACCAAGCAACCCAATATGCACATCTTTGGAATGTTGTAAAAAATAGTGGAGTCAATGAGGAGAGCCCACATTAAAATGGAGACCATGAAAACTATACACAGGGCGTAACACGAAAAGAGGCACTTTTACTTTGAGGCTGCGACACGTGCCTCCGTCATAGACAGATAGACGTGGGAGGTTCTCTAGTCATCTAGGAGTTCATATTCTCTTCTGCAGGATGGAGACATTTTTAATAGATCATGAGGCTTGTTTTCTAGGCAACAGTGACACCTGCTGGGGAGAACTGGAACTAGTAATTTTACACTTAAAGTTAATCAAGCATCAGTATGTAAGTGAAAATCCTTCTGTAGTGACTTTTCTGCTGACAAATTAATGATTCATTGTTTGATTTTTAGAATTGTATTAATTTGCTTATGTGGAATTTTATTTTAAATATTCAAGTCACAAGAAACATATTGCCCTTTGATTAAAATATTATTTATACAGTAGTAATAACAGTTTCTTTTCTTTTCACCTAATGGGAGGATGAACTAGAAGGCTACAGATGCTCCAGGCTTTTGTTTGTTCCTGCCAATATGGCAATCAGCAGTTGTTTTGACTCATTTACTTATTCTGCCTCAACAAGAAATGTGAAAGCACAGACAGTTGTATTCTTAAAACAGTTAGTAATAATCATATGGAGATACCGCAAAGCCAGTTATGTTTTGGTGCAGCCTTACTAAATGATGTGTGACTTGTCACAACCCCTTCGAGAAAACTGCATAAATCTGGATAATTATCATCATCATTATCATATTTACCAAGGCTCTCTACTGAGAGGAGTCCTACTTAACACTGAAATGCTGTATGTGTTTCATTTATGACTCATATATAGAAAGTAAATTTATAACTGGACAATAGAAGGGGTGAATATAGGGGTATGCAGAGAACGGGTTACATAGGGGCCCCGAGAATGTGCATACAGACATTTTTTTGACTACGATGTATATTTTGCTTTATAAAATGGATGAAGAATGGGGGCCCAAAAACTAATCTTGCATAGCCCCTCAAAACAGCTGGACAATAGAAATAAGAACACCCAGGAGTTACAGGTTAGCATTTTCATTTTCTGCCTACATCAGTCATAAGTTAGGAAGGAAGGAATGAGAAAGTAAAAGTTCCCAAATAATAATAATAACAGCAACAACAACAGTACTAAAACTGACCATAATAACAATAGTGGCTTGCAATGGGCTAGCCAGGGTTGGTTCCCACCATGTGACCAGCA
>JANRMT010062790.1:25990524-26020768 GCA_026402145.1 Polypterus bichir lapradei | reverse complement strand
TTCTATTATTGTAAAGCACTTTGGCCACAGCATTCCTATGTTTTTTAAATGTGCTATATAAATAAAGTTGACATTGACATTGACGCAAACATCGCACAGATAGCGAGCACACCACTATAAGTCAGATTAATTACGATTCAATATTGGTATTTAGAATTAGAATTTACAATTTATTATCATGTACTATTATTATTTTAACATTAATTTAATCATTTTTTTAAAATCTTCTGTATACTCTTTGTGGTTAAAAGGATCAGGAGTTGCTCTCCAAGCAGGGGTAAATACAAGATAGGATTCAAGTGCCAACATAATAGTAACAATAATAATAATGGAGCGACACATCAGTGTGATACATGCGTGTTCTTCCTATGTCCATATGGATTTAACAAAGGCTTTCTGAACTTCTTACTCATTTCATCTGTTTCAATTGGTCACAACAACTTCTCCCAAGAGTTATTGATCTCTGCCTTATGTTCCATCTCTCTCTGGACCATTATTATTATTATTATTTAAACATGACTTTTGCCTTGCACGTGATGCTTCTGGAATAGGCTCCAGCATCCACTATCTTGTAATAGAATTTTAGGTTCAGAAAATGGACTGATGAATTATTGTTATTATTACTAAGTTCATTTCACTAATATTTTTCTTCTTTGCTGTATTTAGTTCCAAGTGTCTGCAAGTGCAGTTCACTGTTTATTGCTGCATCATCCCAGAAGGTAGTGCCATTCTGTCTGCGGTCCATGTAAAGTCCACATATTCTCCTCAAGTTCATGTGTGGCTCATATCCCACAGATGTGTTTTAGGTGTACTGCTGCATGTGGATTGACCCTCTGTGTCAGTGGGCCCTGTAACAGGTTGCCCCCCCCATTCATTGTGTTAGTTCTGGTCTTGCCCCTGATCCTGTCATATTGGCTTTCCATACCTTGCAACCCTGAGCTGCTTTAAACAGGTCTGAGAATGTCATGTTATTTCATGTGTCTACAACAAGGAGACAAGATTTCAGTTTTCAGTATTCTAGTGTCATATCATTAAATCCCAGGCCTGTCTCCTTGCATTCACAAACATGTTTGCTTGCCCTCCCACAACTCAAAGATGTCAGTCTGTGACCCTAAGTTATGAGTGAGTGTGCCCTTCCTTTGCTGTCTCCTATGTAACCCAGAATAGGTGACTTAGAAAATTGATAACTTTCTCAGCATTTTAGTTGATCACATGTACATTTCAGACCATGACCTTTTAATAACTTTAAGTAAAAAGTGATGTTTAATGAAACAATATCAAAATTAACCTTCATGTAAAGTGTTTATGAGAACATAATTGAAATGCATCAAAATCAGAGGTGTGCATTGGTCCTGTTTGTGTTCGCTGGTAGCTCTTCCTCCATATTTCACTATTTCTTAGAGTATATCTACTAACGCAAAGCACAGACCTGGCATCAGATTTATTTTCATTAAATAGTATAATAGCAAATCCTGCTGCTAGGCTTTCTCGTGGTGCGATACGACCCCTCCTTTCTGGATTTGGGCAGTTTGGAGGACTTCAAATGTAGCAGCACCTGCTGTCTTGTGGGTTAGGACTTTGAGCCAAAGGATAGGTCCAGTACTGATCATACTGTACTGGCTGTCATCAGGAAGGGCATCCGGACAGTATCTTACTGCCAAAACTTTAACTATGATCATGTTGCAAATGAGAACTAATTTGAAAGATGGGGCCAACTCAAGACCATCAATTGATGATCAGGGGCACAACATTGGGTCCGACTCCAGACCAATGTTGTCAGGCAATTGGTGGCACAGCACTGGACACTACCCTCAGCCAGTGTTATCTGGTGATCGGGGGCAAAGTGATAGGTCGGACTTCAGACCAGCTGCTGAAATTAGAAAGGGGGTACCTTATTTTAGACTTCATTTAGAAACTTGGAGTGATGGATCTTTAACTGGTCGCTGTGGTGAATTTGTACAAAACTTTGAGAAGGCAAAATGTTGATATTTGCTGCTTGCAAGAAACTAGGTGGAAAGGATATGGCACTAGAATGATTGGTAGATATAAGTTGATGTGGTCTGGAGGTAGAGGTGATATAAATGGTGTTGGTATTCTGATTTCCACAAAGCTAATCGACTGCATATTTAGTGTGGAAAGGTTAAAATGACCAGATTCTCATAGTCGGCTTTGCCCTCGGTAATAGGAAAGTCAGTGTTATATCTTGTTATGCTCTACAAATAGGCTGAAGCACTATAAAGAAGTCCCTCTTCTGGGAATAGCTAGAAAATACAATTATGAAAAATTAGTAATGATCAGGACATCTTTATTGCAGGGGATTTGAATGGGCAGCTAGGGCAAAATGCAAGAAACATTACTAAGGCTCATGGAAATTTTGGCTTTGTAACAGAAAGGAGAAGCCATGAATATGTCAGTAATGAACATTCATGAAGAGTACTTAGTAATTTATAAGTCAGGAGACACAAAAAGTGCTATTGAAATGATACTTGTTAGAGCGAGGCAGAAGAAGGAGGTTTAAGATGTCAAGTCAATCACAGGAGAAGAATGTGTCAGCCAACATTGTCTAGCAGCTGCTGACTTGAAATGGAAAACCAAAGGTAAACCAAAAAGAACAAAAACTTTCCCTACAAAAATTAAATCATGGCGCCTTTGAGAAATTGAAACTCAACAAGAGTTTGGGGAAAAAATGCAAGGCTGGGCTGCGCAATCAACAAAAGAGGCGAATAGCCAAAGTCTTAGATGGAATTCCTTTGAAAACATGCTTGTGAACTTGGCTAAGGATGTCTGTGGTATAACAAAAAATAAGCCAGCACACAATGAGCAATGCTGGTGGTGTAATGAAACTAAAAAAGCTGTATAAGAAAAGAGGACCAAGTTCAAAGAATGGCGAAAAGCCAAAGTGCCTCAAAGCATACTTAGTATCTTACGGTACAAAAAGGAAGCTAAAAGATGTGTTGCTTGAGTTCAGGCTCAAATCTACAAAGAGCACAAACAACACCTGGATTGAAGAGATGAGCGGCGCTGTATTTTCAAAATAGCACAGCACAAGAAAAGAGAGTAACAAGTATTTCTGGTGTCCGCTTCTTGAAAGGTGATAGAGGAAGTAACCTCACTTGTGAAAGGAAAGTAGCGTCAAAATAGCAGGAGGGCTGCATTGGCTGTAGGTTTTCATTCTAACCCTTTTCTTAATTAGTGACCTGTTTTTCCTCCTAATTAACTTCTTTTGAATTAATTTTAATTGACTTGCTCTTGAAAACTCAGACCCCTTCATTGTTTCTTTTTCCTTAATTAGCAGTCAAACAATAATAAGATACAAAATGAACCAAAATATGACCAGCAAACTGTGACCATCATACAATATCTGAAAATAAAAAGCGTGGAGGTCTCAGGAATGTTGATTTACTCAGGTCCCCAAAACATTTTAACAGAGCTCTTAGAAAAGTAAAGAAAAAAATCAACAATTTTGAATATGTCTGCTATTGCGTAATGAGAGCCATGGAATTAAAGAGCGGGTTTAATTAACAACAAGACTCGGCAACTAATTAAGCAACTGTTTGGATTGAAATTGGTTGGAGTTCGAGGCCCTGACTTAGTTGGTCTTCTGTTTGGGTGCCATTTAAGGAAAGAAATGAAGCAATTCAGAGGAATGATGAACAAAACTTAAAATAACAAGTCAATTAAAATTAATTCAAAAGAAGTTAATTAGCAGCAAAAACAGGTCACTAAATAAAAATAAAGTTAGAATGAAAACCTGCAGCCGCTGCGGCCCCACAGGACTGGAGTCTGAGATCCCTGATTTAAAGCATCAGCCTGTTGAAGGATCTGCAGAGTTAATAAGTAGATGGGACATTGCTGAAGCTCTGAAATGGATGAAGAATGGAAAATCTGCCCACCCAACTAGTCTTGATGCGTAACGCGAGTGGCAACTTTGTAAATGATGCATTGACAGAAGTCTGCAATAACATCATTTCTATGGGTAAAATGCCTCAAAGTTGGTGTCTTAGTGAAATGGTCCCTATTTTTAAAGGCAAAGGAGACTCTGTGGAATATGGCTTGTACAGAGGAATTAAACTTTTGGAACAAGCAGTGGTAGCGGTTGAGCATGTTTTTGAGATGAAATTGGGGCAAAAAGTGAGAATCAACGAGATACAGTTTGGTTTCCGGCCAGGTGTAGGTACCAAGAAAGTTCCTGTTTTTCTCTGTGGCCTTCAATAAAACGTTAATAACAAATTTTGACCAACTAGGCATTTTTGAGCACAGAATTACTGCCGAGTTTGATACGAGGAAGGAATTGCTGTCTTTGCAAGCCATGCATGTCACTGTCAAAGATGAGGATTTATTTCAGGAACTTGCTTTAGTTATGATCAAATCTGAACTATCATTTGATAAATGAAGTGGCCTTGTCACAGATGTAGCCTCAGCCATTTTTAGCACAAAAAGGGATTATAAAGGCATTGGTCAAATCAGAAATGAGTCGCCTTGGTCTTAATCTAAATGCTATAGTTGTATTCCACTGTATCCTTCATCAAGAAGAGTCTGAGTGCACATTCCCTGAAGCTCAACAATGTAATTTCAACTGTTATTTCTACTGTAAATTTCATCAAAGCAGAGGGCTAAACAGCGTATGAGTCAGACTAGGGAGATCAGGTTTAGCACTGAGAGGTGCGATGGCTGAGTGACGCAGATATGAAGAAAGTAAAATAGGAAGAAGTAAAATAACTCATGGAGATAAAGGGAAAATGTTTTGAGGAACTCAATGATAGCAAGTGGCTGTGTGATCTTGCCTTCATGGTGGACATTATTACCTCTCAAAGCTGAATGTTAGGCTTCAAGGTCCCAACCAGCTTCTTAGCTCAACACCTTTCAAATGTGAAATCAATTGAAACATAATTAAAGCTGTTGCATGTACAACTCAAAAACATAACACTGTGCACTTCCCTACTCTGCAAGAAGAAACGCCTGCTATATCATCTGAAAATGTTGGTGATTGTGCAAAACTTCTTCAGGCATTTGGTGGTGGTTTTGGGACATGAAAAGTAAACCAAAGGAACTGTTTAATGTGGAACCAGCTGGTGTGCCCCAGAACCTATACCAAGAAATCACATGCTCAAAGCAAGGCACAGCAACCTCCCTATACTTGAGGTCTATAAACTACTAGGTTATGGATGTCCTGAGGATTTTCCCATTGTGAGGAGACATGCACTGAAACTTGCAGCTCTGTTTGGGATGACCTAGTGATGCGGCGAGCAGTTCTTTCCAAAACAGCCTCTTGCAAAAACTGATTGACCCAAACCTGGAAAACCAGCTGCGAGTAGCATCATCATGACTTTCATGTGACTTCAGACACCTCACCAAAGAGAAGCAGTTCCAGCCATTGCATTAGAGAGGTTAGTATGATATGAGTTCTTTAATTTAGTATGGCCCTCGCAAGATGTTATAAAAATTGAAATGACCTTTAATAGGAAAAACTCTCCCCACCCATGATTTAAAGGCTTCTGTCTGTAGGGTGTACTTTCTAGTGGACATTTTTATAGTCGAAATCACTGAATTAGCACCTTTCCTTTTCAAACACTGGGGAGAAATGAGAGGTGCGGCAGCGACAAGCCTCACCTCACCTTAGACTGCGCTCTCCCCCACACACTGGGTTAATGCATGCAATTGGTGCATGCCTGTTGCCTGTTGTCTCTGTATGTCACCAATATAATGTTTGTAGACATGTTTATTATACACCCTGACTTTCCACATATCTTTAATGAATGCGTGTGACATATTTAGTCTTGCTGATCGGCCGCAGTGAAAAGGCACACGGTGAGGCAGACAATACCGTGGTGCACCGAAGGGGGTGGATGTGAGCCCAACAGGTGCTTGTTTGCTGCTGTTCTTCTACGCAGAGGCTCTGGGCGCCAATACGTTAGCGATATCAGAAAGCCAAGTGCACTGCAGTGGTCCTTTTAGTTTTATTTTTTTATTCCAACTGATTGCCAAAATGGAAGATTAAGATATTTAAAAGTAGAGGAAAATAAGGAGGACTTTTGCAAGAAAATGACGGAGATTATTGTGGAGAAGGATAGGTGCATCGACTTCATTTACAAATAAAGGTAAGACCATAAACGGTTTTCAATTTTATAAAAAATGGGATCAGACTAAGAAAAAAACAATCCAATATTTAAAAGCTAAATTTTGACCTTAAATAAAATATTCTTTTGTTTTTATCCTTTTGTTGAAGGGTCTGCATTAAATTTGATTAAAGCATCAGAATTAAAAGCTTTTAAAAACAACTAAATATTTCAATTAAAGTTAACATTGAAATCCGTTTTTTTGGACACCTCTCTGTACTTTAATTTGTATTGAATGAGTATGAATTGTGGAATTGCAATGGCAAATTTAGAACATATGGAGGGTGTGGAGCGAATGCACTCTCTCTCGCCGCTAAAATGTAACGTTCTTTCTTAACCTATGTACCTTACCTATGTGTGTGTGTAAAGAACGCTGATGAAATATGAAACATAACCAGTAATTAATATGCATGCTGCCAATTGAATAGTGAATAAGCTACTCTTTTGGGTTCATATATTTGTAAATCTGACTGAAGAAGTCAGTGCCTCACCAGCCATGAATCTCAGTGCACGTCACTGAGATCATCTGGGTGGCAATTTGTTGGCTTTAGATTGACTAATTCACATTGGGCTAGATTTTATTTTTTTGTTTTTTTTGGGCTGTGAAGCGCCTGTCAAAACCCGGAGCGGGGCGCGCTATAGAAGGACTAATTGACCCGAGTTACACTTGCCTAGTGTTGTCAGTGCTGCTTTAAATGGTTTCCGTTGTACGTGCTCGGTTCTGTCATCGAATCATCATGATTGTTTAAGGTGGACGCATAACTACGCAATGACAGACATCTAAACTAAGCTCAATTAAACAAAGTCAACTTCTGATCCGCTTACTTTAAGTTGCAGCAGGACCTCGAGAGGCGCACATCTTTTCGCTGCACAGCAGATGGCGCTTTCTTCAAGCTTTTGAGAGCGCCACACGGGCCAGGCGCCGGTGGTTTGTGCCGCAAGAATAGACCAGGATCACCTCGCGTTCGGAGATGCAAATCAGCCAATCAGTCAATCAATCAGCTCTCTAGACTCTGCTTCGTCGGCTCTGTCTGCCCAAGCTGTGCATCAGCACAAAACCACTTACAGTAAGTGAAGCAACAGAGGACACGAGAGCAAACAGTGCCGCTCAAATATATATCTCAATACAGAATGACAGATGGATTTATGAAGCAAAAAGAAATAATTTATTCAAAGAAGGAAGTTTGAGACTAAAACAAGCATTTCTCACAACCGACTGCAAGGTGATCCTCAAGGGGCAAGGCGACACGGGTAAAAGAAAGACTGAGAACAACGTGATCCTGCAGGTGTCACAAAGACAGAAGCAGGAGACGAAAAGTGGGGATGAGCCGAGCGTTCAGGAACCATGAGCTGCGTCCGACCACTTGCTTATTGCCGCAGACATAAACGCTTCATCATTATTCAGCACAGCAACCTGTATAATGAATGCCTTCAGTGTGTATATACACTCATAGAAAAGCAGAGCAGAGGCAGACTAAAGCACTTCGTAAGTGTCACCCAGGGAGGTGAGATTGGGATTTAATTTTGTCACCGAGGGGGATTCAAGTTCAGTTTTAATCAGCATAAGTCAATCAGTCATTGTGTATTTTATATAATGTCTGTCACAGAAAACATCAAAAAGAGCTTTAGAAAGAAAACAACACAAAATAGAGAATTGCATTAATGAAGCTTCTAGATCTTATCCCTGCACAGTAAGGAAGCACTGGCTGCAGCGGTTCCAGTGTCTTTTTATAGTTATTAATAGTTTTGTTTTAATTTATGCACAAAACAAAACCCTTTTGTGCCACTACAGACAGAACAATCAATGAATCTCCATTATACATATAGGCTTTAACAGTAAACTCTGCACAATTAACATAGCAGTACAAGGTGAAATGTAATAGCACACAATAGCAGATCCAGACAATAAAACCATCAGGACAGTACATTAAGACAAAGGAATGAAATGAAGTGTCAAAAATTGAGAATACTAGTACAATACAGTACATATGTCAGCCTCAGAACACAATGGAAGCGAGGCAGGTTTTTAGACTGGATTTAAACATCGAAAAGTGGAGAACTAAAAGGCAGTGGGGCAACAAAGCTTGAAGAGTGTGGGCATGGAATAGAAAGGAAGTTGGCCCAAATGGGTCTAAGGTGTTACCAACAATAACATGAGAGATCAATGTGGGCGCACTGTCTGGGATGTTCATCATTATGGGCCTCATACATTAGTTTTTGGATTTTAAAGATGATCTTTCAATGGGAAAATGAAGCCAAACAGGTTAACTAGCAGTGGAGTGTAATGTGTCCCAGTATGGGTATGGCAGTGGCAGCAAATACATACAGTTTTATACTTACTAACATATATCTGTAACACTTCAGGCTCTAGTCTGTCTCTTCTTTTGTGATGTTTAGGCAGACCTGGCTGCAGAGAGTCATTTATCTAGACTAAGCTCCCCAAATATTATGTCCAGCAATTGTTGTTGGGTATACTGTTACTTGTTGGGCTTTTGGGGGTTTATCATTCCATGCCCTTCCTAGTATTTCAATTGTACCCCTTATCTATTTTGGTCTGGAGCAGAGGCTGTGTATAGGCCATTCATTGGTCTTAAATATGCAGGGCTATTCAAAATGAAAGAGCAGATTTCAAAAATGTATTTCAAACAAACTGTATAAGACAGAAACACATTCCGCACATCACTTTATAGAGGAAAGTTCAAAGTTTGGTCCAATGGTCCTTGAGGTTGCATACACTTAACATGAGCACTATGTGCAGCGTGACAAACAGAACAGTAGACCATTTCTTGCCCCACATGAGTCAACTGCTTCCTAGTTACTGAATTCACAGCTTCTTTAATTTGATGTTGCAAATCTTGAAGATTAGTGGGCATAGGTGGAACAAACACTCCTTCTTTAATGTATCCCCAATAGATAAAAATTGCAGGGGGTAAAGTCTGGAGACCTGGGAGGCCATAGACGATGAGCAAGATCTTGTTGTCCACCTCTTCCGATCCATTACCCTGGATTGGTGTCATTTAGGTAACGCTGGACCTCCTAAAGGAAATAAGGCAGGGCACCATCTTGCATTCGAATATTCTTGAAGTCGAACTTTCCTCTATCCAGTGAAGTGAGGAATGTGTTTCTGTCTTATACAGTTTGTTTGAAATGCATTTTTAAAATCTGCGCTTTCATTTTGAATAGCCCTGTATAATTCCTCCCAGATCTACCATTATGGCTTCAAATTTCTAGCTGGGCTGCTGTCTTTGTAGACTATGCACAGTACCAACATACCGAGTATTTCTTTGGATGCTCTCGTTTTCTTTCTGCTTCCTGAGGACATGCGTGTGATTTTAAATAGAGAGTACACATTGGGCCTGGACATGTGTCTGAGTAGGTTTTATTATGGACTGGCACCCCGTTCACCATTGGTTCCTTGCTTAGGACCCAGCATGACAGGCTCAATAACTGATTATTTCATCCAGTTTTCATGCTAATATTTTTATTGCATACTTTAAAGCATACTGTGATAATTCTCACTGTTCAAGATGTTAATTAAAGGATGTGTTCCTGAACTGAAATTATGAAGATGTATAGCATCCCATTAACACAGCTTTTAACACACAAGATGATTATAAGTATCTCATTTACTTTCTAAATTTTTACTTCCTAGAAAATGGAACTTTGATGATGGGATCAAACATTCACTGACAAGTTAAGTTCAAATTTGGATTCTATGATGTTCAAAATGTCAGGAAAACTTGATTTTAGCATGGAGTCTGTCTCTGTGTGTGTCTGTGGAAAATCAAAATTGACTTTCCATGTGTTAAAATTTCAGTTTTCATCAGAAAATAGCACATTTTTCTGCATTGTGTAGAGCTCCTGGATGACTACATTCCAGTTTTTCCCAACCTGCAGAATGTGGCAGCATTTCTGGTGGGTCTACACCGACCGCAGATGAAAAACCCCCCACTCCTCCGATTGCACTCAATTTGCAGGGGCAGCTGGAGAGTGGCTGATCTGAGATGACCTCCCCAATCCCTGCTCTGATGATGGAGCTTGATTCACTAAGGAGGAAAATCATTCACGTTGGTGCTTGATTCTTCCTTAACTCTGCCACCCTGGTAATTGCTTAGAACCCTCCCCTCTCCTTAGACCACCAAGCTTGATTTAACAATGGGGACCACCCCACTTCCAACCTTCACACAATGGCGCTACATTTATGTAAGGGGGTTGTGCAGAAAGATGGGTCGTGAATACACTGCCATGTGCCTCCACAAACGTTGGGAAGCACTATTTTAGAACAAGTGATTTCTGAGGTACGATTATCCACCCTGAATGGCGAGATCTACTGTACATACAGTAATAACTTCTGAAAACATTGACATAACTTCTTCAAACAAGTTGCATTGTGGTTGCATTGTTACAGGTTCCAGTACTTATCTCCATATTCTTCAAAAATAGTTTGACATATGTCCAACAATAAGTACCAAGGAAATTGTTTAATTTAACTGGGATTTTTGTAGTCCGCTCCTTTTAGGCATAGGATTGATCATTTTGCATAAGTAGCTTTCGAGATACATAGTTTATTTAAATATACATGTACACATACGCACACACGCTCAAAGAAATTTATAAATGAGGGTAGCTGACAGCTTGTTTGTCCTACCAGAGCATATTCTGAATGATGAAAAGAAAGACCTGAGCACATACAAAGACACAAAGACACACATACACACTACAACGGATGTGTAAAGGTCGACGCGAACATCAAGTATCAAGGCACCCCTGTACCAATCTGTCTGACTAGGCAGCTTGTTTACTTCATTTTACCCAATGTGCTTAGTTTCAAATTAAATATTATTTAAGTCGCTCATTTGATTCATTTTTCTATTCAATTTGCTCTACATTTATTTGTGTGCATAATCTACTCTCTATATATATCCATCCATTATCCATCCATCCATCCATCCATCCATCCTCTTCCGCTTATCCGAGGTCGGGTCGCGGGGGTAGCAGCTTAAGGAGAGAAGCCCAGACTTCCCTCTCCCCGGCCACTTCTTCCAGCTCTTCCGGGAGAATCCCAAGGCGTTCCCAGGCCAGCCGGGAGACATAGTCCCTCCAGCGTGTCCTGGGTCTTCCCCGGGGCCTCCTCCCGGTTGGACGTGCCCGGAACACCTCACCAGGGAGGCGTCCAGGAGGCATCCTGATCAGATGCCCGAGCCACCTCATCTGACTCCTTTCGATGCGGAGGAGCAGCGGCTCTACTCTGAGCCCCTCCCGGATGACTGAGCTCCTCACCCTATCTTTAAGGGAAAGCCCAGACACCCTGCGGAGGAAACTCATTTCAGCCGCTTGTATTCGCGATCTCGTTCTTTCGGTCACTACCCATAGCTCATGACCATAGGTGAGGGTAGGAACGTAGATCGACTGGTAAATTGAGAGCCTTGCCTTACGGCTCAGCTCTTTTTTCACCACGACAGACCGATGCAGAGCCCGCATCACTGCGGATGCCGCACCGATCCGCCTGTCGATCTCACGATCCATTCTTCCCTCACTCGTGAACAAGACCCCGAGATACTTAAACTCCTCCACTTGGGGCAGGATCTCGCCCCCAACCCTGAGAGGGCACTCCACCCTTTTCCGGCTGAGGACCATGGTCTCGGATTTGGAGGTGCTGATTCTCATCCCAGCCGCTTCACACTCAGCTGCGAACCGCTCCAGAGAGAGCTGAAGATCACGGCCTGATGAAGCAAACAGGACAACATCATCTGCAAAAAGCAGTGACCCAATCCTGAGTCCACCAAACCGGACCCCTTCAACACCCTGGCTGCGTCTAGAAATTCTGTCCATAAAAGTTATGAACAGAATCGGTGACAAAGGGCAGCCCTGGCGGAGTCCAACTCTCACTGGAAACGGGCTCGACTTACTGCCGGCAATGCGGACCAAGCTCTGACACCGGTTGTACAGGGACTGAACAGCTCTTATCAGGGGGTCCAGTACCCCATACTCCCGGAGCACCCCCCACAGGACTCCCCGAGGGACACGGTCGAACGCCTTTTCCAAGTCCACAAAGCACATGTAGACTGGTTGGGCAAACTCCCATGCACCCTCCAGGACCCTGCTAAGGGTGTAGAGCTGGTCCACTGTTCCGCGACCAGGACGAAAACCACACTGTTCCTCCTGAATCCGAGGTTCGACTATCCGACGGACCCTCCTCTCCAGAACCCCTGAATAGACTTTTCCAGGGAGGCTGAGGAGTGTGATCCCTCTATAGTTGGAACACACCCTCCGGTCCCCCTTTTTAAAGAGGGGGACCACCACCCCAGTCTGCCAATCCAGAGGCACTGTCCCCGATGTCCATGCGATGTTGCAGAGACGTGTCAACCAAGACAGTCCTACAACATCCAGAGCCTTAAGGAACTCCGGGCGTATCTCATCCACCCCCGGGGCCCTGCCACCAAGGAGTTTTTTGACCACCTCGGTGACTTCAGTCCCAGAGATGGGAGAGCCCACCTCAGAGTCCCCAGGCTCTGCTTCCTCATTGGAAGGCATGTTAGTCGGATTGAGGAGGTCTTCGAAGTACTCCCCCCACTGACCCACAACGTCCTGAGTCGAGGTCAGCAGCGCACCATCCCCACCATATACGGTGTTGACACTGTACTGCTTCCCCTTCCTGAGACGCCGGACGGTGGACCAGAATCTCCTCGAAGCCGTCCGAAAGTCGTTCTCCATGGCCTCTCCAAACTCCTCCCATGCTCGAGTTTTTGCCTCAGCAACAACCGAAGCCGCATTCCGCTTGGCCTGTCGGTACCTATCAGCTGCCTCCAGAGACCCACAGGACAAAAAGGTCCTATAGGACTCCTTCTTCAGCTTGACGGCATCCCTCACCGGCGGTGTCCACCAACGGGTTTGGGGATTGCCGCCGCGACAGGCACCGACCACCTTACGGCCACAGCTCCGGTCAGCCGCCTCAACAATAGAGGCACGGAACATGGCCCATTCGGACTCAATGTCCCCCACCTCCCTCGGGACGTGGTCGAAGTTCTGCCGAAGGTGGGAGTTGAAGCTACTTCTGACAGGGGACTCTGCCAGCCGTTCCCAGCAGACCCTCACAACACGTTTGGGCCTACCAGGTCTGACCGGCATCTTCCCCCACCATCGAAGCCAACTCACCACCAGGTGGTGATCAGTTGACAGCTCCGCCCCTCTCTTCACCCGAGTGTCCAAGACATATGGCCGCAAGTCCGACGACACAACCACAAAGTCGATCATCGAACTGAGGCCTAGGGTGTCCTGGTGCCAAGTGCACATATGAACACCCTTATGCTTGAACATGGTGTTCGTTATGGACAATCCGTGGCGAGCACAGAAGTCCAATAACAGAACACCGCTCGGGTTCAGATCGGGGGGGCCATTCCTCCCAATCACGCCCTTCCAGGTCTCACTGTCATTGCCCACGTGGGCATTGAAGTCTCCCAGCAAAACGAGGGAATCCCCAGAAGGTATGCCCTCTAGCACCACCTCTAGAGACTCCAAAAAGGGTGGATACTCCAAACTGCTGTTCGGCGCATACGCACAAACAACAGTCAGGACCCTTCCCCCCACCCGAAGGCGGAGGGAGGCCACCCTCTCGTCCACCGGGGTAAACCCCAACGCACAGGCTCCAAGTCGGGGGGCAGTAAGTATGCCCACACCTGCTCGGCGCCTCTCACCGGAGGCAACTCCAGAGTGGTAGAGAGTCCAGCCCCTCTCAAGGAGATTGGTTCCAGAGTCCAAGCTGTGCGTCGAGGTGAGTCCGACTATATCTAGCCGGAACCTCTCAACCTCGCGCACTAGCTCAGGCTCCTTCCCCTTCAGAGAGGTGACATTCCACGTCCCAAGAGCCAGTTTCTGTAGCCGAGGATCAGAACGCCAAGGTCCCCGCCGCCGGCCACTACCCAACTCACATTGCACCTGACCTCCTTGGCTCCTCCCATAGGTGGTGAGCCCATGGGAAGGAGGACCCACGTTACCTCTTCGGGCTGTGCCCGGCCGAGCCCCATGGGTGTAGGCCCGGCCACCAGGCGCTCGCCATCGAGCCCCACCCCCAGGCCTGGCTCCAGAGGGGGGCCCCGGTGACCCGCGTCCGGGCAAGGGAAAACGTCGTCCACAGTTTTTACTCTTCATTGGAGGTTTGTTGAACCGTTCTTTGTCTCATCCCTCACCTAGGACCAGTTTGCCTTGGGTGGCCCTACCAGGGGCATAAAGCCCCGGACAACATAGCTCCTAGGATCATTGAGACACGCAAACCCCTCCACCACAATAAGGTGACGGTTCAAGGAGGGGCCATCCATTATCCAACCCGCTATATCCTAACTACAGGGTCATGGGGTCTGCTGGAGCCAATCCCAGCCAACACAGGTTGCAAGGCAGGAAACAAACCCCAGGCAGGGCGCCAGCCCACCCTGTCTATAAATATATATATATATATATATATATATAAAATCCTAAGCCTAAAAGTGCAACGATTTTGTGCAACGATTTTATGTGACGTTTTTATGTCTTTTTTTTTCAAGCTTTAAATCGTGCTTATTTTAAAACCTACATATATATGTTTGGTATCATTCTTTTCAGAATTTATTATTAACTTTAATGGAATGTGGTTAGATTTCAAGATTCCTATTCCATTTTTAAATTATAAAGTAAAAAATATCAAGAACTCACATCCCACAAGACGAGACTTTGTGCCAAGTGATTTAACCACGGCCGGGGCTGGAAATGAAAGACAAAGAGTAGATGACAAAGACAGCTGCTGTACAGGCTTTTAAATGTTTTAAGCACTGTGTAAGACACAGATCACATGGCACGGCAGCAGCAGCAAGCCAGCAGCTGATCGAGCAAAGAGGAGGTAAAAAAAACCTAATTTGTTTCCCATTGCATCACTGTTTAAGAGGGGGTTTCGGAGGAGCGACTGCTTTTCTTTGGGGTTTGGCCAGCCCCCCTCTTCACACTGCGAGTGGCAGAGACGTGAAGTGGCTGACGCGTAGCGCAGGCAAAGGGGGTTGCTGAGCAAAGCGAGCAGGGGGTAAGCCCCCTAGTAAATATTATATAAGTTATAGAGGCCTGAACTCAATCCAACTGAACACATTTTGGATGAATTATAATGCCTATTGTGAGCCAGGTCTTCTCACCCATCATCAGTACTTGACCTCACAAATGCTCTCCTGGTTAAATGAGCAGAAATTCCCAAAGACAAACCCCAAAATCTTGTGTTAAGCCCTCACAGGAGAGTGAAGGCTGCTATAGCCACAAAGGCTGCCATAAAGTGGGTGTAGGACAACTCCATATCAATGTCCATTGCTTTTGGAGAGAAAAATCTATCAAACTCATGTAGGTGTGATGAGCAGGTGTCCACATAGCTTCTCGTCATATGATGTGTATATACAGGACTGTGCAAAATTCTTAGGCACTTAAAAATATTTGTCTTAAGATGGTTATTTTATGCCTTCTGGATTACTGTGCCAGTGGAAAAGAGCACATTTTAGTGTTCCAAACACTATTTTTGCAAAAAGTGAAGCAATACAATAAGATATTTGAATGTCCTTAAAGAAAGAAACCAACATGGTTATAGACCATTTACCAGTTAAAAAACCTGAGATCTTTGTAGGCATGAGCTCAGTGCTTGATCAAGCTAACATAACAAACAAGTGCTAATGATCAATGACATAAAGTGTAGGATGAAGCACAGTGGTCAAACAGTTGTGAGAGTAAAACTGGGCAAGGGACAGCCAAGGTGAAGTTGCAGTACTTGTGGCGCTGTAACCTGCAAGTTTTTTTAGCATGGCAAAAGTGAACATAGTGGCAAGACATAAGGTGGTCATTCTGCATCATCTGATATTTTCTGATATTTTAAGATCAATTTAATTGTACCTTGATTAAAAAAAAGTATTAATTTCTATCAAGAACATTCCTGAGTGATTCCAAACTTTTGACCACCAGTGTATATTAAGCGTAGTTGGCAGTTTGGTGTGGTGGCTCTGAGACTAGGTATCTGCTTGATCTGCTTCGAATCCCATAAGCACCAGAAGTGACTCTACTCTGTTGGGCCCTTGAGCAGGGCCCTTAACTTGCAATTACCAGCCCGCTACAGGTATATGGTGGCATTAAGAGCAAGGCAACATTTCCAACCACACACACAAAACTCTCAAACAAGACAAACAAATTAACAATGGCTGTCATTTGAACAAAATGTTAGATAAGCCTTAAAATTGTCCGATTTGGTGTATTTACAGGTAGATGACAATGAGCTCTCTTGCTTCAGAATCAGTGCCAGCATGTTACACTTTTCAAATAGTTCATCTTAGAATCTGAGAACCGGCACTGTATTTTTAAAACATTTCTAAAAATGTTTCACTTAAGAATTTCCTGTAGCAAATGATTTTAAGAAAAAAAAAAACAAAACAAAACTTTGACTTGGAAAATTCCCAAACTTATCCTTTAAGGGCCAAAACCACTCAAAATATTCCTCAAAGCTGCATGCTAAAGCTTGCTGATCTTGATGCTTCTGGGCGAGTTTGTAGTCCACGGGCACCAACTGAAGATTCACTGGTGAGGAAAATCTTACATAGCTCAGCAGAGAGACTCAAGGAAGCTTGTGGCCTATTTAAAAAATAATGCATAATGTATACAAAAAAGAAATGTACCATCTTGTAGTATGTCATGTTTTTTATTGAGAAAAAATAACAAAAAACTAATTGCAAAGTTTGCTTTGGGCAGGAGACCTGAAAAGTGTTGCCATTTTCTGAGCTGCCACTAATAATGAAGGGCATTGGATAAAAAGAGATAGACAGAGAGAGACAGCATTAATACATTAGATGGCAGGATTTCCTTGAACTGTCGGCTGTAGTGCGCCTCGGTCTTGTTGAGCAGCACATCAGAGATGGTGTCTAATTTAGAGACAATGCTAATTCTTACTTTAATGAACGCAGACGCCCACCATTGCATTTCTGAATAAAAATTTTAATTGAGGTCAGGGTCACAGAGGTATATTAGAGAAAGCAGATAATGGCCGTCAGGATTACTAATGCGAGACCCCCAGAAATTAAATGATGGAAGTTTCCCAGGGATCAGAGCATCATATTCTGACAGCGGTCATTTAACCTGTCACATTTCATACTTGTTTTTATGTTTGTGCCACAGAGCCTTGTATATCAGTTTGGGGCCTGCTGTGGGCTTGTGAAACTTGGATATTCCCTCAAACACTGATTGTGCCTCCCCTTGAACCCCAAATAAAAGTCAATAACCTAGCCTGAATTCCATCAACGTCTATTTCTTAATATATTGCAAAGATGGTGAAGAGATGAGGCAAGTTTAATGAAAAACAAGCACACCCTGCAAATGTGAGCCATAAGATGACTGGCAATCATCACAGACAGACAGACGTTACATATTTATTCTACCATTTGAAGCCCTTCACATTTATTGTGTGGTCGAAAGAATAAAAATAATTTTTGAATTTGGCTCAAGCTGTCATAGTAAGTAGGCACTGGGTGTTTTTACAGAAAAATAAAGAATTGTTTTTTGAAATTCACATTTTCTGTATGATGTAGTTAATTCAGAGGATACTTTTTCTCTCCATTACCATTTCATATATTTTTCATTTTAGGGAAAAAGAGAATAATGATAATGACAGCAGGTAAATTACCAAATGAAGAACTAGTTGCCATGGAAACCATTTATTGTGGTAGATCTTTTATTTATTTATTTGGTAGACAGCACTTTAGATCCTGGATGTATTTTATCCGTCCTACTAAATCTACAAAGATACCTTCTGTTTTTCAAGTCTGGAATGTCCTTCAGTTTAAAGAGTTGAATATTAGGGGAGCACTGATAATGTGACGTGGGCATCCAACATGTCTGTAATGGTTTGTCCAAAAAGCAGCTAATGATGAAGACTAAAACATTTAAGCAGAATAAAGAAAACAACACATATGTGACAAAGGTCTGCCAAAGGAAAAAGACAACTGTGCCACCAGTGAGCACACATGTGATCTCCTTCCTTTTCTTTTTAAACAGAGGAATTTGGACTAAACTTTGCTTCATAATAAATACAACCATTTTTAAAACAAATATGTATTTTCCATGGAGGTAGTGACATCAAATTTAAAATCTGATAAAAGTTATTAATATTGATGGGGCATTTATAGAAAGAAATTTCATGCCACTTTTATTCAGTTTGCCTCGCCCTCTTATTGGAGGCTGCATAATGGTAAAGTGTACCCTACTGAGAAAGGGCACTAACATATCTGATGCCAGGGTTTCCTATGGCTGGCAGAACTGAATGCCCCACCCAAGACAGTCTGTGATGTCACACCAATAAAGACTAGAAATTCACTCCTCATCTCAGACATATACAGTGCATTTGTGTGCTGTGGGAAGTTTTCGAGTTTCCATTTGTGATCTCTCACCTCCCCATCTTGCATTTTTACTTGCAGTTTTGGGAGAAGATTGAGGTTACTGTTAATTGCCATGTAGTTCATATATAAGGCAATTAAGGATTCACTCATCATTTTGTTTGTGAAAATAAAGGCAAATTACTTTAACATTAGAACACTCTAGACGAGAACAGGCCATTCAGCTCAATAAAGCTCTCCAGTTCTATCCATTTAATTCCTCTAAAAAACATCAAGTCGAGATTTGAAAGTCCCTAAACTCTTACTGTCTACCACACTACTTGGTAGCTTATTCCAAGTGTCTATGGTTTTCTGTGTAAAGAAAAACTTCCGAATGTTGGTGCAAATTTTACCTTTAACAAGTTTCCAATTGTGTCCCCGTGTTCTTGAAGAAATCATTTTGAAATAACAGCCTCGATCCACTGTACTAATTTTAAACACTTTAGTCATGTCACATTTTGTTTAAACTGAAAAGGCTTAGCTCTTTTAATTTTACTTCATAATTCATCCCCTGTAGCCTTGGAATCAGCCTAGTCACTCTTCTCTAGACCTTTTCTAGCGCTGTTATGTCCTTTTTGTAGCCTGGAGACCAAAACTGCTCCAGATGAGGCCTCAACAGTGCATTATAAAGGTTGAGCATAACCTCCTTGGGCTTGTACTCCACACATTGTGCTATATAACTTATCATTCCATTTGCCTTCTTAATGGCTTCTGAATACTGTCGGGAAGTTGGTAGCATAGAGTTCACTACGACTCCTAAATCCTTCTCCTAAAGCGTGCGATTTTCAGACCTCCCATTGTCAATTGTGTGTTCAAACCTAACATTTTTACTTGCTATGTATAATATTTTATATTTACTTATATAAAATTTTATCTGCCCAAGCCTGTATGCTGTCCAAGTCCTTCTGTAATGATATAACGGATTCCAGATTATCTGCCAAACCACCTGTCTTGGTATCATCTGCAAACTTAACCAGCTGTTACTTATATTCCTATTTAAATCATTTATATATATTAAAAATAGCAACGGCCCCAGCACTGACCACTGCGGACCACCACTCTTATCATCGGCCAGTTCTGATGAAGTTCCTTGCACCATCACCCTCTCCTTTCTGTTTCTGAGCCAATTCTACACCCATCAACACACAAGACCCTGAACTCCCAATTCTTTTAGTTTGATGCCTAACCTCTCATGTGGCACCTTATCAAATGCTTTTGAAAGACCAGATAAATAATATCATAAGCTCCACTTTGATCATATCTTTTTGTTGCTTCTTCATAAAATTCCAGCATGTTAGTAAAACACGACCACCCTCTACTGAACTCATGCTGACTGTTCAGTAAAACTCCTGTACTTGCCATGTGCTGCTCAATCTTATCCTTAATAATTCCTTCCATTAATTTTCCTATGATGCAAGTTAACCTTACTGGCCTATAGTTTCTTGAATCTATCTGGTAACCCTTTTCGTATAACGGGATAATATCTTTCATTTTCCAGTCGTTTGGAATTTCCCCAGCATGTAGTGACTTCCTAAAAATATATGCCAAGGGTTTATATGGGTACTTGCTAGCCTCCTTAAGAACTCGATGGTAAATATTATCTGGTCCTGGTGATTTGTTTGATTTCAGCCTATTTAATCTGAGCAGTACTTCTCCCTCTAGCAGTATTATTATGTTACAATGTAGTGCATGTCTGACCAAGAGGGAACACATTGTCACTGTCCTCCAAATGTGAAAATAATACTTCTGAATGTGCTTTTTTTGTTTTTCTTGTTTTCCATAGCAAAACGAGGTCAACTTTACTTCTCAAGGTGGTAATATTTGGTGGTAAAATGATCTCAATATTCTTACACTTGTAGTCCTAATTGGGAAGGGAATTCCTATTAAATCTCTCTCTAAGAAGATCCTGTTTCTCATCTCACTGTATGGTGGCACCAAACAGTCAAGTGTGACATGTGGTCCATGTCACTGTGCAGCTTTTACATAAACTAGGGGGCTTTGCCTCTGCCAGCAGGCCGTTGTGTATAGGGGGGTTGAACGCACCCCAAGGAGAGACAGTCGCTCCTCCGAAACCCCCTCTTAAATGGTGATACAGTGGGAAATAAATATATTTTTTTTACCTCCTCTTTGCTCTATCAGCTGCTGGCTTGTTGCTGCTGCCTTGCTGTGTGATCTGCACTTCGCTTGCCTACCCCTTCACCCAAAAAGTGAAGACTCCAATTGGGCCCAGGTGTGAGTTAATGTGTTTCGTTCAGTAGTTAGTTGAGATGCTGGCTGACAGCACCGCACACACGAGCAGAGGCGGGAAAATCAGTCAGGTGTCATGATGGTGCTGCGGAGTGGGCAACTCACCTCACCTTTGCTCAATAAGAGAGGCATTATATGAGGTGCCTGCACAGTAGTGAGGGGGAAATAGGAAAAGACTGCAGGAAAAAGATGCAGAGCTCTGTGAACAACATCGTGTGGAGAGTCATGATGAGCCAGCCAGGGTGTGTGAGAGGCAATGCAGTTGTAGGCCCCTACGATGAACAGTAGAATCGGTGTCCTAGGGCAGGGGTGCCCACACTTTTTCGGCTTGCCAGCTACTTTTAAAATGACCATGATCTACCTACCTTGTGCCTCCTCCAGACCGCGAAGGGGCGTCCGTCCTGGTTATGTTGGGGGCCTCGGGTAGAGGGCTTGGAAGCCCAGCCCTGTAGGGACCCGTGGCCACCGCCAGGCTGCGCCCCAGTGCCTGATTATCCCGGGAGCCCGGCACTTCCGCCACACCAGGAAGTGCCGGGGGGAAGGCTTTGGAGGACACCCGGAGAGCTGCCGGGAGGACCCCCGGCACTTCCGCCACGCTGGGGCGTGGCCAAGGGAAGAATGCCGGGAACACCTGGTGCTCGTCCGGGAAGCATATATAAGGGGCCGCCTCCCTTCAGTGAGCAGCAGAAGTCGGGTGGAAGAGGACGGAGCTGGAGTGAGGACTGGAGGCGGCCAGGAGAGAAAGGCACAGAGACTGTGAGGCCTGGACTTGGGGGAATCGGTGCAAGAGGCACTGGGGTGTGAGTGCACAGTTTGTAAATACTTTGTAAATAAACAGTGTGTTGGGTGAAATATGCTGTCCGTCTGTCTGTGTCCGGGCCAGCTTCCACAATATATATATATATATATATATATATATATATATATATATATATAGCATTCAAAGTCTGAATCACAATCTGATTGTATGGGTGGTTACCTACCAGGTAACGCATGTGATTGGTCTGCAAGTCGGCAAACATCTGTCACGGGTGCACTCTCAGTTGCGAGAAGCAGATCATAGAATGTTACATATTTAACTGTCAAATAATGCAAAGAGTATGCTACACGTGTTTGGCCCTATTTTGGGCTCATCAGGCGTACACACTCCTCTGCACCCCTCATGGGGGATCAAACTTTGGACGTCAGACAAACACACTTTGATTGTGGCATTGTGAGAAAAAAAATTCCTCTTCCAATTCCACATTTAGCCCATACCGTCCCCAAACAATTTTTTTTTTAAATCCTTTCTTTAGTTGATATACATTGGAAGGCTAACTAGATCACAGCTGGAGTTTTGCAGTAGCGATGACCAGTGTGTTTGACAAAAAGAGATCTCAGACTGGCATGTATGTCAATCAAGTGGCAAAGGCCATAGGGAGGATACTGTATATGATAGACTAACATTTAAAAAAACTTTTTTTGAATGCAACGCAATCTACCTGCACTACCTTTGTGATCTAATGGTCGATCGCGATCGACACATTGGGCACCCATGTCCTAGGGGAAGATCGTCTCCACTGATTGTCTGGAGGAGCTGTTGCGATCAAAGCGGAGTCTTCTCCAGGGATCTGAGGTATGCCAGTGGAGCGAGAAAGAAGATAAGAGGACAACTGACCCCGAGCGGCATCATCCCGGCAAGCAAAGATGGATGTCGGGTTGATAAAGGACCAAGGATGCCGGTATCTCCACTGGCTGAGTGAGCAATAGGTGAGCCGTGGAAACAAAGTGGTAGTTGTGCTGGGCTCGTCAGATGGAACAGTGACCCAATGACTGTAATGGCTTTATTGTTGCTTTAAACTCTGGATTTTAAACTCATGGATTGTCACTGTTTTAACGGATTATTTATTTATTAAACTTCTGGACACTGTTTGTTTTTGTTCCAAAGAAAAGCACTGTGGTACTTTTACATCTACCCTGTGCTATGTGTGACCTCATTTGACTGGCTCATCTCAGTAACGTTGTTGATGATGGTGGGTTCAAGAGGCTCCCCAAAGAAGAGCAGGAGCATGGAGCCAAAACACACTTCACATCAAGACGCTGTGACAAAGATACTGTAGTCATCCACAAGGAAAGTTCAACAGTGCAAAATCATCTACAGATTTGTTTTCTATGTAATAATGGTAATATCCGTTTTCACCAAAATATGCAATACCCACAAATATGCAGCTCTTACAAACATTAAAACTTTTAAAAAGTAACACTCTGTATATGAAAAGAAAAAAAGAAGACAGAGACATTCTCCCTTTCAAAGTTTCCCTTCCTTTATTTGACTCCTGAAGTTTGTTCATGCATGTCACAGTTGTCTTTCCAGGAGAGTGAAAAGTATTGATTTATCATAAACTCTCAGTTTTTCCCCCGCATATGTCAGATTTCTTTAACTATTACCAGTAAAAGTAAGAAATAAACACAGCTATACAGTATATATACCACTGACAGGTGAAGTGAATAACATTGATTATCTTGTTACAATGGATCCTGTCAAGGGCTGGGATATGTTAAGTAGCAAGAGAACAGCCAGTTTTTGAAGGTGATGTGTTGGAAACAGGAAAAATGGGCAAGTATAACGATCTGAAAAACTTTGACAAGGGCCAAATTGTGAAGGCTACATGACTGGATCAGAGTATCTCCAAAATGGCAGGTCTTGTGGAGTGTTCCTGTTATGCTGTGGTTATCACCTACTAAAAGTGAACAAAAAGGTTTAAGGATGACCACCCTGTATACTTGGAAAATGGTATGAAAAAAGAAACACGTCTTTACAGATCAGAGTCCAAGACAGAACTGAGTGGTAGGATCAGGGAATCTGAAACAGGAAGTGTTGTTATCTATAGGTGGGTTCTGGATACCGGAAGGGATGTCATCAGTGGGTGGATTGGAAATGACGTCATTGAGGGGCTCAGTCTTTGGCTGGTCTGCAAAGGGACAGGAGCAGATAACAGTGCCAACTGCTGATCTGACCTAGAAACAACATTATTTGAACAATCTCCCATGTGCACGTCTGTGACTATATATATATATATATATATATTGTGGAGGATGGCCGGCCGTTTATCCCGGCCAATACCCCCAACCCGCCAGGTGGAGCCCTCCTTGCAGCATGGAGGTCCTCAGAAGACCAGCAGGGCATCATGGACAATGGAGTTTTTACGCACAGCCCTGCTGGATGCCATGGGGGCCACAAGCGGGAGCTGCAGGGAGGACCGAAGATTTCTTTGTGCCCTATGACCCGGACGTTCGTCATAGGAAGAGCGACGGGCTTCTGGGCTGAAGAAAAGAACTTTTACCTGACCCGGAAGTGATTGATAATCACATGGACTGGGGATTGGGAACACTTCCGGGTCATGGAATATAAAAGGACTGTGGGAGCTCCCAGACGGCGAGCTGAGCTGGGTGGAAGGGTGGCAATGCGTCTAGGAGCTGGAGGATTGGTTTATTGTGTATTTGTGATTAGTGATTGTTATTGTATGAGTACAGTGGTGGAGAGTGTGCTTTGTGCACTGTGGCATTTAAATAAAGTCAACTGTTGGACTTTTACCTGGTGTTTGGAGTCGTGGACAGGGGTTCAAGGGAGCGAGATGGTGAGATGGTGTATGGGCTCAAATAATGTTGTTTCTTAGCTGATCGAGGGGTTGGCACTGTCTTCTAATACTTTCTCCCTTTTTACATCTGCAGCCCAACTGAACAATCCTCCAGTAAGGTCATTTCTGGGCTACAAGTACTGCCTCCAGATGACATCACTTCCTCCTCCCAAAATCCTCCTCCTGATGATCTCACTTCTGGCTCCAGTCCATGAATTCCCACCTCTTCCTATCTGCTACACATAGATCAGTCTTCCTACGTTTAATCATTGCGGACTCCGTGCTGTAAAGATGTTTGCTTTTTCTGACAAAATTCTAGTATATGGGGTGGCCATCCCAAAACCTTTTTCTGCCTCTGCTTATTTTATTACTATATATATATATATATATATATATATATATATATATATATATATATAGTGGGATATGGCCCAATACCCCCAGGCCGCCAGATAGAGCCCTCCCTGCAACATGGAGGTGCCCCGAATTCCAGCAGGGCCTCATGGACTTTGGAGTTTTACTGCACAGCCCTGCTGCATACCATGGGGACCGCAAAGGGACGCTGCAGGGAGGCCCAGGGGTTGCTATGTGCACTATAACCCAGAAGTACGTCCTAGTCACAGGGACAGAAGAAATGACGTACTTCCGGGATGAAGAAAAGGAGTTTTCACCTGACCCGGAAGTGTTAAGAATCACATGGACTGAGGGACAGAAACATTTCCAGGTCAACAAGTACAAAAGGACTGTGGGAAATCCCAGGAGCTGAGCTGAGTCGGGAGGAAGGGTGGCAACACGTCTGGAGTAGGAGGATTGTGTATTATTGAGAATTGTGTTTATTTATAAGTATTGTGGAGAGTAGGGTGTTGGTGCACATTATTATAATAATAAAGTCGATTCTTGGACTTTTATCTGGTGTCTGGCGTCTGATCCGAGGGTTCAAGGGAGCGATAGCGCCCCCTATCTGTCACAATATATATATTGTCACACACGTGCGCATGGGAGGCAGCTAAAGGGCTTGAGTGAAGGCAGTTCTGAGGCATGCAGGGATGTGGCAGAGTGCACTGACTCTTTTTCTCCCTTTCCTGCAGACCCTTCCCGGGAGATTCCACCTGGCTCTCTTGACGTCACTTCCAGGACTGAGCCAATGGAAGTAGAGCTTACCGGCTCCGGCCCCAGTGATGTCACGTCCGGGCTCGAACCAATGAGTGAAGAACATGGGCCCGATCCTTATGACCTCACTTCCTGTCTTCCCCTTTAAAAGCCTGCCCTTTTTCCCTTTTCCCTCAGTCTTGTTCTGGACTCAGTTCTATGCACATCAGTGCTGTGTATTTGATAAAAAACGACTTTGCAGCCAGGATACCACATTATACGGGTGGCTGCCCCAAACCTTTATCCGTTTATGTCTCGTTTTTGTGACATTGGCGTAGCCGGCAGGATGGAGAAGTCCTGGAAGAGAAGGGGACAGGACCTGCAACACATCCAGGTGGGAGCGCACCGGAGCTGAGTTTCCAGGCGGGGAGGCTGTCCTGTGTTTCGGAGTGGCCCGGTACAGGCTCTGCCCCCGGCATGCTCCACTAGGAAACCTAGGCAGGCCAGGGAGTGTGCGGGAGGGGCTCACAGAATTGGGCTGCTTCAGAAGGGGGAGGCGAAGAGGGCTGTTTATGCTCTCTCGGAGGAGAGTGCCCGCCTCTCTGTGAAGCCAGAGCCCCGATTTCCGCCTAGGGGTGCCCCAGACTGGCAGGTGAGTAGCCTGAAAAACTGGAGGTTCGACCCAGAGCGGCCAACCTCTCAACAAGCCTGGTCATTATGGGCAAAGGTAGGGCAGTGGCTACGGCGACAGGAAAACAAGCCCTTGCAGATAATAGAGCAGGTGGCTTGCTACCTCCTTCTGGACATGCTACCCCAGGGCTTCACCCAGCCAGTCTGGGGTAAACAATTCAGAAATATGGCAGAGCTCATAGAGCTCGTAGAAATACAAAGGTCGGCCTCACAATCTGGGGGAGCTGAACTGTCCCTTGGCCGAACTCAACCGGAGTATGTCTTAAAACCCAGCCTCCCCCTGTACAACCCAGAGCTTGTGCTGACGTCCCCGAAGTCGCGGGCGCACAAACCACTTGGGAATGAGGTGGAATGCAGGGGGAGGAGGGGTTGGTGTGCTCTGACAAACCCGTTGGCGGTCCCACACACAGGCGTGCTGATTGTTAACAGGTATAAAACTTCTGCTCTGTTTGATTCTGGCAGCAACATTTCCATTGTTGCCCGCCGATTTGTGCTACCGCAACAATGGTTGAAATTTAAGACCGGTATAACCTGTGTCCACGGAGAAACCCACTGGTACAGGACCGCCACTTGTGTCATCAGTTACGGAGGATCAGTTCAGAAATTAACTGTGGCGATTCTCCCTAATCCTCCACACCCGGTGATACTAGGGCGGGACTGGTCTAATATTAAAAGCGGTGAGACACATACCACTCCTGGGGTTAACTTGGGCCTAGTTATGGATGGAGATGAGCTGTCTCAAGCTGCCTCCACGCCGTGTAATCAGCCGGCAGAGAGAGAGGAAGCGGCCGTCCTGGGTGACGTGGCAACTCCCGGGCTGTCGCGTGCTGACACGTCATCCACCAGCGCTGCGGCGGAGTGGGAGGAAACCATGCCCATTGAGGTCGGTGCAGACCCTCTCTCCCTTTTACAGTTTCAGTTTAGAGAGACGCCGGCCTCCTTTAAAAGGGAGCAATGGAGTGATGACTCCCTGAAATTTGCAAAAAATGCAGTGGTCCTAGTCAACGGCCAGCGCACAAACCAGTCAATGCCACAGGGTCCTCACTTTGTGTTAGACAACGACCTTCTCTATCGCGTAGCAATGCATGACGGGCAGAAGAGAAGGCTGCTGCTAATCCCGCAGACCTTCCGGCGGCAGGTCTGTGAGTTAGCACACACCCACCTCCTAGGTGGCCACTTGGGCACCGAGAAAACCCTGGAGCGGATCAAGCTCAGTTTCTACTGGCCGGGAATCAATGAAGAGTTTCGTCGCTTTTGAGCTTCCTGCCCGGAGTGTCAACTGTGACAAATTCCAAGAAAGGACCGTGCTCCTCTCGTTCCTATTCCCCTGATTGACATTCCCTTCCATCGAATTGGGGTCGATATAGTCGGACTTCTAGAGCCCTCAGCCCGAGGACACAAGTACATTCTAATCCTTGTGGATTATGCTACCAAATACCCCAAAGCTGTTCCGTTGCGCTCAGCCACTTCTAAAGCCATCCCACGGGATTTACTAGGGGTCTTTGCGCGTGTGGGTATCCCCAAGGAAGTCTTGACGGACCAGGGGACACCTTTCACCTCGGAGACATTCAAGGAGACTGCCAGATTACTGAAAATAAAGCATTTAAAGACCGCAGTGTATCATCCTCAAACCGACGGTTTAGTGGAGAGGTTTAATCAGACTCTCAAACAAATGCTGCGTAAGGTGGTCAGCGAGGATGGAAGGAACTGGGATCAACTCCTTCCCCTCGTCCTTTTTGCCTATCGGGAAGTCCCACAAGCCTCCACGGGGTTCTCCCCTTTTGAATTACTGTATGGGCGACAACCCCGGGGCATATTAGATATTTTAAAAGAAGGATGGGAAGAAGAGGTTCTTCCCTCTACAAACATATTAGAGTATATCGCACAATTACGCGATAGATTTGGAAAGATTCGGCCCCTCCTTCAAAGTCACATGGAAGAGGCCCAAGCAGCACAGGTCCGTTATTACAACCGCGACACTTCTCTTTGGGAGTTCCACCCTGGAGATCGGGTCATGGTCCTAGTGCCTACCTCCCACTCTAAGTTGCTTGCCCATTGGCAAGGCCCCTACGAAGTTAAGGAGAGGAAGGGACTGGTCGACTATTTGGTGAGTCAACCCAATCGTCGGCCGAAGGAGCGGGTCTATCATGTGAACCTGCTGAAACCGTGGAAGGATAGGAATCCCGACCCCTCCTCCGGCCAGCCCCACTCACTCTTCGCTCACACACACAGCCTTAACTTCGGTGTGTACTTAAGTCCCAGATAACGGCAGGAGCTGGAAACAGTTATACTGTATAAAGTTGAGCACAACATGTCACAACATTGTGACAGAGCCCGGGGTTATTGTCCAAGAAGAGCTTGAGATCAAGCGCATGCTGGAACTAGGTGTGATTGAGGAAAGTTATAGTCCCTGGTCCAGCCCCATTGTGCTAGTCGGTAAGCCTGACGGGAGTTGGAGGTTTTGCAATGACTTCCGTCGGCTTAATCAAGTCTCCCAATTTGATGCCTATCCAATGCCATGAGTGGACGACCTCCTCGAGAGGCTTGGACAGGCTCGATATTTGACCACACTGGACATGACAAAAGGGTACTGGCAGGTTCCTTTAACGGACTCCGCGAAGGAAAAAAACGCGTTTAGTACCCCTAGCGGACACTGGCAGTATCGTGTCCTTCCATTTGGGTTACACTGGGCTCCAGCAACCTTCCAGCGTCTGGTGAACAAAGTGCTCCGGCCTCATAACTCATACAGTGCTGCCTACCTGGATGACGTGGTCATCTATTCCAGCACATGGAGGGAACACCTACTGCATGTCTGAGCGGTATTGTGGACACTTGGTGAGGCCGGGCTCCGGATTAATCCCAAGAAATGCTTCTTTGGATTGAATGAGGCCAAATATTTAGGCTACCTGGTGGGCCGGGGTACTGTAAGGCCACAGTGCTCCAAAGTTGATGCCATTTTGAAATGGCCCCGTCCGCGAACCAAGCGGCAGGTCCAAGCCTTTCTCGGGTTAGCGGGGTACTACCGCCGGTTTGTACCCCGGTTCTCGAAGAGAGCGGCGCCCTTGACTGATTTCACAAAGAAGAGGGCCCCTAACATTGTGCTATGGACTGAGAAGACAGGTGCTGCATTTGGTGACTTAAAGCAGGCCCTTACGTCCACATCTATTTTGATGGCACCTAACTTTTCTTTGCCTTTCATCCTCCATACAGACGCTTCGGTCACAGGCCTGGGGGCCGTGTTAAGCCAAAGTGTCGATGGTGTGGAACACCCCATCATGTTCCTGAGCCGGAAACTGTTGGACCCGGAGACCAGGCATGCAGCGGTGGAAAAGGAGGCTTTGGCGATTAAATGGGTGATTACTCAGCTTAGGTACTACCTGTTGGGCCGGGAATTCACCCTTGTCACGGACCATGCAACTCTACAGTGGATGGCCCTGCACAAGGAGTCGTATCCGCGGGTCACCCGGTGGTTTCTTGACCTACAGCCGTATAAGTTTTTGCTCATTCATCGCCGAGGCGCTCTCCATGCCAACGCTGATGCTCTTTTTTTGGGTTCACGACCTCTCGGTTAGGGTCGCCCGACCGAATGGGTCTGGGCTAAGGGGGGGGCCTTGTCACAGACATGCGCATGGGAGGCAGCTAAAGGGCTTGAGTGAAGGCAGTTCTGAGGCATGCCGGGATGTGGCAGAGTGCACTGACTCTTTTTCTCCCTTTCCTGCAGACCCTTCCTGGAAGATTCCACCTGGCTTTCTTGACGTCACTTCTGGGACCGAGCCAATGGAAGTAGACCTTACCGGCCCCTGTGATGTCACATCCGGGCTCGAACCAATAAGTGAAGAACATGGGCCCGATCCTTATGACCTCACTTCCTGTCTTCCTCTTTAAAAGCCTGCCTTTTTTCCCTTTTTCCTCAGTCTTGTTCTGGACTCAGTTCTATGCACATCAATGCTGTGTATTTGATAAAAAATTACTTTGCAGCCAGGATACCACATTATACGGGTAGCTGCCCCAAACCTTTATCTGTTTATGTCTCATTTTTGTGACAATATATATATATATATATATATATATA
>JANRMT010062790.1:25949735-25983479 GCA_026402145.1 Polypterus bichir lapradei | reverse complement strand
TATCTATCTATCTATCTATCTATCTATCTATCTATCTATCTATCTATCTATCTATCAGTTTATTATGTATTCGGTGTTCTCCACAAAAGACTGGCCCAATGTACAGTACATAGGGTCTCAAAAACTGTACACATTCTAATTAAACAATGTTTATACAATAAAAACAAATGATAACCTATGGACACCAAGTGTCAGCCTTAGACACTAAGTATGGCTGAGTTAAGGTGTTAAACATTTTTCTCACTGGCTTATAGCCTGTCAGTGCTCTGGGCGGGTAAACAAGAGCCAATCGCTTGTTTGCGCTGTTTGCAATTTATGTGGACAAGATTAATTGTCCATCAGAACTGAATAACCTACAGAGCTGAAGGCTGGAGGAGATGTATTTCACTGCAGCAGTAATGTGACACTCAACATAGCGTCATGGGCAATTCGCTCCCTTCTACCCACCATCTGTATGACGTCTTTCATTTTTCGCCTGGCTGTTTCAAATCATTTATTTTTAAAATGAACTATAATTGAAGTTGATTCCTATCATTGTTTGTAATTACCTTTATATTCTGCATTAAGGCCACTAAAGCAGTGCACTCTCAATGCCCCCTGTTGGAATGGTAGAAGCTCATAACTAACAGCCTGTTGTAGTGAGTGGATGGGCATAACTGTGAAATTCTGGTTGTTGAAGCACATCAAATATACAAATGATCTCTCTGAAAATTCCCAGAGCATGTTTTCTGAGTTTGACATTACACAGAACCCATGTGTGCTCCTTTGTAGCTCTGCATAGAAGACAGTAAGGCAAACAGTGTCTTCACTGTCCTAAATTGAAACACAATGATCATGTTGATGCATTCACACTCATGATAACTTCATCTGGCACACCAACCAAAGCAAGTGGGACAAAAGGGAGTGGTGACCACTAAGTGCGGGAAAAATGTACTTGTCCATAAATGACAGCAGCTGGTGGGCCACTCTTTTCATCATTTCATCTCAGGCAGTTGCTGTGGAAAAAAGTGCAGGAATTTAATTTAGTGGACACCTACAGAAATGACAAATTTATTAAATTGTTATTAGCTTTGTACTCTGTGCCTTGTGACAGCCTCCCACTGTTTGTGAATACTTTTAAATGTGCACGTTACATCACTCCAAGGAACATCCATCCATCCATTATCCAACCCGCTATATCCTAACTACAGGGTCACGGGGGTCTGCTGGAGCCAATCCCAGCCAACACAGGGCGCAAGGCAGGAAACAAACCCGGGGCAGGGTGCCAGCCCACTGCAGGGCACTCCAAGGAACAGAAAATGCAATTTTATGGTGGTGTATTTTTGTTTTAAAAGTAATGTCTGCATATTTCTTTGTTTATGATGTGCATAATAAGTGAGTCTTCCCTTTAAGGAGACAGCAAATATGTTTTATGTCAGTATATGAAAGTCTGAAAGATAGTGTTTTTCTGTATGTATGGTGTGTAAGAAGTGAGACGACAACATTAAGGATATTGCCCAGAATGCTGTGTGATTTAAAACGGTAACAAAGATGGAAAAAGTCTGAAATAGCATTAGCCGAACTAATTCGAGGTGTTCCTAATGATTTACTTCATGATGTAGGAGTACAAATTAAATTAATTAATTAAAAGAATAGTTGCTTCATATCTTTGAAATATTAAAGTGTGTCGTTCAATTTAAATGTTTAAAGTCTCAATATTTTCAATGGTAATAGAAATTTGTCAAATATCACCCTCTGCCAGAGCTCCACAGAGTGCTAGATCCCTAGTAAAGGATCAAAATCAAAAAATAGCATCACATTCACAATCACTGACCTTGAAATAATCTAAAACAATACCCCACATGCTTATGTTTATGTGTCATTTCTAGCCTTCCGGGAGTGGATATTAGTGGACGAAGACCACCAATAAAGAATCAAATATCAAAAATATGATCATATTTGTATAAGCAACCTCAAAATAAAATAACACTCCACACGCTTGTATTACTGATCCCCATGTTTCCAAAGTTTTGTGAAAAGGAGTATCTTTGACCTCTCTTCCCATGAGGGAGTTAAAACCTTGGGTCACTTGATGTGGCATGCACAACTTTAAGTTCTTCTAATCATTTTTCCTGAGGGCTCCTATTGGTTTGCTTTTTATCATAATGGTGTCACTTCCCACACAAAATATGTTTCAAAAATTGCTTAAAAAGGAGTGTTTTTCTGGTCTAAAGATCTAAAAATGTCCGACATCTTGGATAACTAGACATCAAGACGAATCAATTGGTGTATCATATGTGGAGGTCTTCGTGTACTGGTGAGTCAGAATAACTGAAGTGATTTCAAAGTGTTTATAAATAATTCATAAAAAATACCAGCCAGCAAATCCAGTTGAGTACCAGAACGTTAATAAGCATTTCCACAGATATTGAGGTGCACAGTTAATAATTTGTACATGTGATGTTTGTAAAAAAAAAATACATGCTTCAGTTTGAAAAATATAAACAAACTAGCCGAAGCCCGCCGTAGCATACGACGGTGTAAGAATAGGAACGGAAAACGGTGAGAAAGGAATTCAGAAATCAAGAAGAAATAAATACTTCTTGAAAGACGCAGGTGTGAATAGGTGTTTTGGTGGTGATGACAGATAATGAGTCGAAAGATCTAACCCTAGAAAAAGCCACGTACAACTAACCGTGGCTGAAGACTGGTTGTTAGAATTATTGTGAAGAGTAAACAGCATGTGGGATATCAGGTCTGTGCTCCGGTCTTTGGGTATCCGACAGTGCATGTAGAATTTCCGCCCAAGCAGGATTACATGTGAAAGTGATAAATAAATGAAAATTTACATACTATGGCCATGGCATCCTGCTAGTTTTGTTGCATGTATCTTGGACTTCCTGGAAATGTGGACGGTAATATGACTATTTTGCCTACACGTACGTTTTTATTATCAGCGTTTGCTTTGCAGTGCGTCTGACAGTCCTTTGTATTGTTCCATGCGCAAATCTTGTTGATCTAATCTGAGATAGTTGAGTCGCGTGCTCTGTTTTAACATACGCATCTACGACGTACTGTTGGAATAGTTCACCGCTGGAGTGCAAAAAAAAACTAAATATATTCCTCATTGCTAATCTGTACGCGTAAAATTGGCATTGAGTAAGCCTTCTTCGCTTGCCGGTTCTTTCATCTGGAACATGTTGTAAATCTTTGTGCCAGCCAATGTCCCCGTAAGGGAATAAAAGTGGGTAAACCATAGGATTGCAATTTATATTGAGCGTGGAAATCTGTCTACAGGAGTTGCCTATGGGACAGATGCAAACGTCCCTTTCGGCAGGTGGTTCGCCATCTTCTCCAACGAAAATCGCTGCAACATTGGTGTGACATGTCGGGGCATTGTTGCGTCGTAAATTCTGCCTAGGGTTTTCCTCGAAAAGCTTTCGTACAGCTGCTGTTGGATTGGACTGAGCGATTTAAGCGTACTGCAGATGCTTGGTGAGAAATGCCGTGTCGGCTGCGTGTAGGTGGGACCGGTTTTGAGGGTGGACGCAGAAGGAGAGTTAGAGTTGGTGGGGGGGGGGGCTCTGTCGTGCGTATCCCATGATGCGGTAGGAGGGTTAGAGTTGGCGGGCGGGGGTCTGTCGAGCATATCCCATGGTCTTAGAGTTGGCGGCCGGGGCTCTGTGAGTTGGCAGGCGTGGCTCTGTCTTACTTGCGCTCACTGTCGTGCATGCCCTTAGTGAATTATATATATAGATACATGCTAATACTAAAAACCTCTAGATTTTTAAATTATAACCTGACATGGATTTTTGGCCATATAACTCATTTCTATGTACAAATCAAGGTACTCTACAGTGAGTCTGGCCTAATCACTGCCTGCAACCATTAATACCAACATCTGAGCAGGTGCCACTTTTAGACTTGTTGAGAAGGATTGCACAGTACAGTTTTCCTTTTAGTTACATTTTTCAGGTACTGTACATGTATATCATTAAAAATATCTTTCTAGTAAATAAAACTAAACCCAAGGAGGGGTTACTAGATCTGTGTTTCCTGTGCTCATTTGTCAGCGTGCTTTGATTGTTCCACTAATTCATTTTCCTGATTCTCAGCTCACATCTTGTGTGCCACTGCTCACTTGATTTTGCCCAGAGGATCCCATTTGAAATAGAGAACTGTCAGAGCCAACAGCCCAAGATGGTATTAGAAACTCTATTGTTTAACGTGAAATAAGACACAAGCAGACACTATGCTATGTTCATAGTAAATAATAATTCACATCAAATATATGATGGTGCAATATTTCATTCCAAATGAAAATGAAAATCATTGTAAACTCACTGTACAAATTATTAGGAACACCTGTATGCCTGCTTTTCCATGCAATTATCTAAGCAGCCAATCATGCGGCAGCAGCACAATACATAAGATCATATAGAAATAGGCCAGGAGTTTCAGGTAATGTCCATATATGACCTCAGTGATTTCAACTGTGTTGGTGCCAGATGGGCTGGTTTGAGTATCTCCTGGGATTTTCATGTAGAACAGTTTCGAGAATTTACTCAGAATAGTGCAAAAAGCAAAAAAAAAAAAAAAAAAAAAAAAGTCCATTGTAAGTGGCTGTTCTGATGAAAGAAACGCCTTGTTGGTAATATAAGTCAGAAGAGAATGACCAGGCAGGTTTGGGCTGACTATGGTAGCTCAGATAACCACTCTGTACAACTGTGGTGAGCAGAAAAGCATCTCACAATGCACAACACATTACACCTTGAGGCAGATGGGCTACAAAAGCAGAAGACCAAATTAGTTTCAACTCCAGTTAGCCAAGAACAGAACGCTGAGGTGACAGTGGGCACAGATTCACCAAAACTGGATAAATGAAGGCTGGAAAAATGTGAGCTGGTCTGAGGAATCTTACATTCTGTTGAGTCACACAGATGCCAGGATCAGAATTGGGTGCCATCAGAAGGAATCCATGCAGCCAACTTGGCTTGTGTTAACTGTCCAGACTGGTGGTGGTGGTGCAGTGGTGTGGGAAATGTTTTCTTAGCATGCTTTGGGCCCAGTAATACCAGTCAATCATCACTTGAATGCCACAACCTAGCTGATTATTGTTACTGACCATGTACATTCCTTCATGGTCATGCTTTACCCATCTTCTAATGACTATTTAGGAGTATGATAATGCACCATGTCACAAAGCAAGTGTCATCTCAAACTGGTTTCATGAACATGACAATGCATTCAGTGTTCTTCAGTGGGCTTCCCAGTCAACAGATCTGAATCCAGTAGAGCACCTTTGGGATGAGGTAGAATGGGAGAGTCGCAGTGTGAATGTGCAGTTGACAGATCTGTAGAATTTGTGTGATGCAATCATGTCATCATATTATTGCTCCTAATAATTAGTACAGCGAGTGCATACATTTCATGCAGCATGCACCCAGTTTTAAATGCTCTATCTATAAATATTTTAGTCATAACTATTATTCTCATACACATATGGAATAAGCAAAACTTTCTTGATTTATATATTTTTTTGGTGTGCATATGAGTAGAAAATCTAATGAAACAGAATTCACAGAGGCAAATGTAATTACACTTTCACAACATCAAAGTAAGATCAAAACTTTTTAAAATTTAACAGGATGAATCATACTAGACACTGACCTTGTCCCTGACAGCAGCAGAATGCAGGGGCAGATGGATGGCCCCCAGTATCAGCACGTACAGGCATCAAGCCATCAGCCTGCACGTATACTTAGAACTGAAATATTTCACCAGCCTTCACTCAACTTCTGTGCGGCTGGGCCTTAAAAACGTAATCTGCATTTCTGATGGCAAAGTGGAGCTTGAATTTAATTAAGTAATTATTAGGTGTCATCTTAATGAAGTAATTATTAGGTATTGTCTACTAGCTGCAAATACAAAATTAGCCGGATGGGTCTGCTTTAATAAAGCACTGCTATGTTAGCAGTTACTCAGTAGCTCCCTTGTGAGTTGAATACACAAAGGTGCAGCAGGTCAGCCGGAACATACTGCCAGCTTTGGGGGTTTGACAAGCACTTAACCTGATTTGCCTGGGCTCTGTCATAGAAGCTGGTATACGAGGGCCATGCATACTTTTCATATCTTCTGATGGGCGATCTCTTTTAAGTTTCATGCCTGGAGAATAAGGACTGTGTTTTGAAAGATTTTAGAGGTTTGGCATAGAGCACAAAAACACTATTTTTTCAATAGTGTTCTGTATTTTTTTTTTTGAAGAAAGTATGAAGATTTCAGTCTCCAACATAGTGCTTGCAGACCCATTTTGAGTGGTGTCTTTAGCTCAACTGTTTCAGTTGCCTACATGCAGACATGAAACCAAACACAAATCTTAAGCTAGGCACTTGAATTTCTATAGGCGGAAAGAAAGACAAATGGGACTTCACTTGTCCCCAGAGGAAAATGTGTCTCTTTACAGAAGCTCATAGGGTGGAGTGGTGACTCTGAGGCTAAGGATCTGCAACAAGAAATCTGAAGTTGGCTGGTTCAAATCCAGTAAACGCCAGAAGTGATTACTTCTTTGGGCCCCTGAGCAAGACCCTTAACCTGCAATTGCTCCATCCTTGGTATGACGTTAATCTGCATCCAGCCCTGCAAGCAGGTCCTCCAACCTACAGGGAAAACCTGGGGGTTAATGGCTGGATTGGCACTCCAGCATAAAAAACCTCACACTGTTCCATTTCATCTGAACTAGTGTAGTGCTGAGGTGTCACACATTGTAAGGTTGCACTCGGGTCCTAATCTGGGATCCTGAGGTGGTTTGTCAAGTGGTGGGTGTGGAAACGTGCTATATCATGTTCATAACCTCTCCCCACTCTTTATGCACATACACCAGAATGATTAAAAAAAAGAAAGAAAACTTCTGACTTGGCAGTTCCAGTCCCAATGAGGCATAATGCATGCTCATTGCTGTTGGTATAAAGGAGCTTCCGTAGCGTTTCATGATACAATTTTGCTGAATGATTCGTTGGCTGAAAGTCCTCCGTCTTAGTTTATCAGATTGAGGATATGTAGCATTGTTCATAATGGCACTGTTATATTGGTTTTGTTTTAATTCTCTCATCTGCTACTATCTCCCGGCAGTCCAGAGTGCATCCCATAACTGAGTCTGCCCTTTAATTAGCTTGTTGATTCAGTGGGACACTCTTGAAATGATGTTATCAGCCCTGCACAGCATAGTATAGAAATTGCACTGGATATCACAGAGTTGTAAAAGATATGATGGCTGTCACTACCCATATTGAAATCTCCTAAAAAAAAAAAAAAAAAAAAGAGTCTGCTCATCCTTATCATTGGTGTGGACCCCCAAGTACTCGTAGCAGTACATCAACTCTTTATTCACTCCCTAAATAGTGACAGGGCATAGAGGCTCTTTGATGTGGTGAAATCTGAGAATTTCTGTAAGTGACATGACCCAGTGTTATATTTATAGCCGGAGGTGTACAGAGTGAAGGGAAATGGAGACAAGACTCTTCCTTGTAGTGCTCCAATTTTGCTCTCGTCCACATGAGAAACCTAGTCCTTGAGCTTCACAAACTGCTGTCTACCTGACAGATTGTCCAGGACACCATAGGTTCATCCACATGCATTTCTCTGAGTTTGAATGTGATTGATGGCAGCAGAGAAAATGAAAAAAAAACCATAATCTTTAGAGTGCTGCTAGCTTTGTCCCACTTAGAATAAGCCTTGTGGAGGAGATACAGTAAATAATTGCATCCTCCACTCCAATCTTTTTCTGATAGGCAAACTGTAATGGGTCCAGGTGGTCTACCCCAAAAGGACTTGTATAGTCCAGGACCAGAACTTCATGATGTGAGACGCAAATACCACTTGTCTGTAGTATTAGGTGAGGAAGAACCTGTCTACTTTGGAACAGGGACAATGCAGGATGTTTTGCACAGCAGTGGAACTTTCTGAAACCTTAGGGGCAGACTAAACAGATGGCAGAGGACACCACATACTGTAGCTGATTAGTACAAAAATTAAGAACTCAAAGACTGATTCCATCTTGCTCCATGGGTTTTCAGGTGTGATTCTTCCTCACTTGGTCTTCAGTTATGGACAGCCCATACTGATGGCCAGAGGTTGACCCATCACAGGATAGTCCAGTTGAAGTAGCAGGTGTTGTTGATGTAGTAGGGATGGTGAGGTGCAACTGGTCATTGGAAGAGGGTGGCAGTGGGAGGGAAATCCATTTAAAAACTGGTTAAAGGGAGTAGCTTTGTCCACATCCCCTTCTAGCACCAGAGCCCTGGATTGTTGAGTCCAGTAAATATAATAATGCCCACACAATTCCAGACATCTTTCATGTTTCTCTGAGTGAGTTTGTTTTCTTTTTTAGCTTTGTAAGCTTTATTTCCCTCATAGCCTTTTTGTCACCAGGTTTGAATGCTTTCTTTTTCTCTTTCAGGTGACTTTTTAGCTCTTTAGTAATCCAGGATTTGTTGTTTAGAAAGCAGCACGCTCTCTGTGAGGATAGCACAGTGTCAACACAAATGTTAATAATCTGTGATGCAGCAACTGGTTCCCTCAATGTCATCCCCATGTGACTCACTCATTTCCAAGTCTGTCATTTGGAAGTTGTCATTCAGAGCCATTTTAGCCTCCACTTCCTCACTATCCTGGTGGTAACAGGTTGCCATCTAATAACAGGCTTGCTTCTGGGAATAAGATGAATCAGATTGTGGTCAGATCTGCCCAAAGGTACCAGAAGTTTACACTTAAATGCATCTTTAACATTTAATAGAGCAGGTCCACATTGATATTTCCTTATCTGGAACATGACACAAACTGATGGAAGTTTGTCATTGTTCTTTTCAAAGTCATGTGGTTGGAGTCATCACATATTATAATTGCAGGGTCCAGTCTTGGTTCTGTGAACTATTTTAATAAAGCATTGATGTCAAAAGAATTTAAATTAAATAAACAGCTGTGCAATAACCAAGTCCAGCACTAGAATGAAGAGATGGTTGCTGCCACTTTGGGCAGACATCCAAAACTTCAGCAGATTAGCTAATATCGAGAGAATAGACCTGTTTCTCAGTACACCTGGCCAAGAAAACAAAAATGCAGCTAGCTAATAAATGATTTAACGGCGAAGACTGGCATACTGGATGTTGCACACAGTACATGATATTAGCTATATTAATCAAACAGTAAATTAATCAAATGCTATAGATTTATAAACCACATACCAGAACAGAATATCACCAAGATAGACAGCACACATATGAAGAGTATAAGCAATATAAACTACTTGTGTACCGTTTACTTCACGTCATCATCTGTCTTGAATCGACGACCACCCAGATGTTTTTTTAGTTGTCCAAAAAAGTGGAAATTACACAGTGCCAAATCTGGTAAATAAGGAGGTTGTGACAATACCTCAAACTTCAGTTTCTCCAGACAAGACTTAGCAGTGTGTGGACGGCAGGGTGGGCATTGTCTTGCAGCATAAGGACTCCTTGAGATGGTAGTCCCTGCCGCTTGGATCGAATAGCAGGCTTCACATTGGTCTCCAAAAAGTCACAGTAACTTGCACTAGTGACTGTAGTACCCCTCAACAATAATTTGGGTGCACGAGTGGTTGCGAGGACAAGACAAAACCTTTTATTCTGCTGGAATCCAGGCACATTCCAGGCAGGTGGTGCAAGTGCATTGAGAAGGGTGGAGACACCATTGGGAAATGACATGATCAATTTTGTTAAGGTTCGTTCCCTTTTCTAATAAATCACATTTCCTTACTTTAGCTTGACTCCCCCTCGTATTAATGTGAATAATTCATAACCGTGATGTCTGGGGTCACTGATGATTTTCCTGACTTTCCTTACACACCAGCCTAACATATGTGTCTTGTAGATTGAGAACATCACCTCCAAAAACTTTTTGGACAGAATGAACTGCCCTCTGTAAGGCTTTGCAATTGAGAGCACTGCAGTTCCTATACCAGTTAATAACCTAAGGGTATGAGGGTTTATACCAATCCTCTTCAGCCACCTGAAATAAAGAAGACATTGTTGACCCTTCTTCACCACATTTCAGTGTGAACAATACAAATGAGGAATTTGGTGATTTACACACCAAGGAAGCTAAAACTGCTGTCTTTCTTCACAGTGGCCCCATTCACGGTGATAAGGGAGTGTGTGCCCCCTTTTTTCCTGAAGTCCACCATAATCTCTTTGGTCGTCGCTACTGCATTGAGGGAGAGGCAGTTTTCTTGGCATCACTCATTTCCTCTCTTTATTTAGTAGAGTCACCATTAGAAATAAGACCCACCACCATTGTATCAGTTTCATAATGGTCTTCCTTGCTGTGTAATCATGGGTGTAGAGGGAATACAGGAGAGAACTTAGTGGCTAATCACAGCATGCATCTCATCTCTACATCTTTGTAGAGAAATTAGCTGGAAAATGTCTGCTTTGCTCTCTCTCTTATTTTGATTCAATGGCTGTGTGATCCTAAATTCCAATAAATATTTGGGAGAACTTACAGGGCATGAGTTTTCCCAGTCTACTTCCAAGGACATTCTTGGGTGGGTCGCTCTTCATGCTTTGATCATCTCAATTTCCTTGTCATTGCTCTTATAGTTGAGCCTGTGTTCCCATCTTGGAGCACGTGAGCAGGCAGAGTGAACAGTGATATCATGGAAATCATGTAATAACATGAGCTGAATGTGTGTTTGACATCTGAGTTACTGGTAATGTAACTGTATTTTTATTCAGCCAAAAAAAACCTTTAAAAGCTCTGATCTCAATAGCCCACCAACCCTACACATACATTAGTTTCAATCCAAATTGGACCCCAATCCAAATATTTCAAATGGAAATTCAGGACCTTTTTAACATACCGTATACAGTATGCTCGTGGATAAGTTCTCTTGCGGATAAGTCAGGACTTGAATTTATCGCATCATTTCTGGTATTTTATAATGTTGATCATATAAGTAGAATGCGGAAAACTCACACTATTGGTCCAAGAGATTATGATATGCTAATGCCCACCTAAGAGAGAAAGCACAGAGCACACTGCCTTTTTTTTCTATGTGGGTGCGGCAATGTGCTGTATCAGCGTGTGCTCCTAATGCAAGATTGGAGGAGGCAAGAAGATGTAAAAAAAAAAATTTAAAAAAAATTTAAATGTCGCATTTTTGAACGGGTGTATAAGTTGGGGTCTGATTTTTTGATCGCTTTTTTGGGTTTCAAGACACGAGTTATACATGAGTAAATACAGTAATTTATAGTGGATAGTACCACAAAGCCGTTATATCCTATCCCTGACTAAGTGAGTAATAGTAGTCTGTCTTCTGTTGTCAATAATCTGCAGTTTGGTCTGCTATATTGGCACCCCCTTATGTTGCATGTTCATTTTTAAAGCATGCTGAGTGATGTCCTTTGTCTTCATTTACTCCAAGGGCTCAATTTGTCGGAATGATTTCTATTTCAGAAATGAAGAAACTGTGCCGGTTGAATGTATTACAGTGCCCTATTGTGACTCCAAAGCTGTTTTAGGATATTAATCTTTTCTTGGGGTCAGGGTGAAATTATGTGTAGATGTGTCACACTGAAAGGAGATGAGGAGTTTGTAAGGAAGGGAAGTGAGAGCTTGGAGAACAACTTCATATTCTTCTTTTATTTAGCTGGCTGGCAGGATGATGGCAGACACACTGGTGAGACTTCACTTGGAGCTCTACTGACCTTCTACGACTTGAATTAGAATTGTTCATAATGGATGAGTATAAGAAGAAGCTGGTCTTGTGGTTTATGACCAGGCTGAAGGGATGCGTGTCATAATTTCCTGTATGTCAAATTTTTGTTATTCATTTACTTCTTTTGGAATCACTATGGGGTGCTGTTTTTTTTTTGTATTCCTTAGTGAATAAGCTTTGGCATATCATTTACTATTGCTAGGCCCTATGACCAGGTATGGGATGTGACATTTATTATAATTGCTCTGTGGGTATAAACCATGGTGGTGCGCACAGCTTCATGTCTGAATTTTGGATTAACTCTAATCTAAAATCTTTCAGTTTTCCTTAGTAGTAGAAAAAACTAAAAGGTGTTTCCAGTAAGAATTTAATGTTAGGACTTTTCTGCTCTGCTCTCATGACTTTGAATTTTACTTTGTGTTTTTGAATTTTGAGTACCAGCCTGATTGATTATCCACTTATGACCTCAGGCTGTTTCTTAACTGTTCTTTAAATTTGTTCCACGTTTACTTATCTTCTAATACATTTTGAGCATATCTGTTTTTTTCCAGTCAGGTTTATAGTTGAAATTTTATTACAGCAGGCTTTTTTCATTGTGTGGTATCAGAGGTTTATTCCATGTCAGTGAAAAGTTGACTTTATAAACATATTCAGGTAAATAGACAGCCTAAACAAAATTACACAATGCTCTTGTTAGTGAACTGAATTGGGACTCATAGTCTTCTCTTATGTTTCTGTTTCTTTAGTTTTAATTACTGCTTTGAAGAAGAAAGGCTCTTACTGACCCTCAGTTTCATTTGATTTCAGACTGACAGTCAGTTACTATGCCCTTTGTCAACATTTTCTCACTGCAATTATTGATGTTCGAAACAAAGTCAAGGCTGCTTGACTCATTGGCTTTGCTACCCAGTGCCTCACAGTGTATCCTGTCGACATTCTTGATTTGTAGTAATAGTCTATACTGTTTATATAGCCATGGGTGATGCATTTTAAATCGTACCCCTGATCTAAAAATGTAATTTAATATTTTGTTATGTAATGTTATGTTAGGTTATCTTTAATCCATAGTAAATCATGCATTGAAATTCATTTTGGTTTCCACTGTTTGTTTTCCCTCTATAAAGCATTGCTTAGTGGCCTAATATTGCTTAGGCTGAAAGAAAGTCTTTATGCTGCAGTTTAACATACACAAAGGATACTATCATCTCTTTGGGGCATTGATAAATCCTCAGGTAGTAAATCTATCCGGTCCTTGCCCCTCCTAACCCTTGCTGTCTTTTTAAACGTGGCTGACTGCTGTGGGGTACAAGAATACAGAAAAGGCTATCAAAACCAGGCTAGAGAGCAGAAAGCTGCTGAGCTCAGCTCTTATTCTCTCCCTGTCAATAAACAACTTGGCTGCTTTCCTTTCCGCAACCCGACAATCAATACTTGACAGACAGCAGTGTAGCCACAGTTGCTGGGTTTGTCTACTCGCTCACCAGCTGATGTTAGCTGCCTGCTTAATGGAGATTTGCTTCCGGAGGAAAGATTCTAGAAGAAACTTCTCGATGACTGCATACCTCTGTTACACAGCTTCTGACACTCTTTATGTTTGATTTCTTATGTCTTTAGGGGCTTAAGCAAAATAAAACATTGAGCATTGAGAGGTTCACTTGGTAATCCTATTAAAGGGGTGGAATGATAATAAATAGCAGCTCTCAGCTTCAGGTTCATTTGATTTGCTGCAACTCTAATTTTTGTAGCAATGCTGGCCACTCAAAATTTGAAACTCCTAGATTCCGAATTGGGTGTCTTGGTGGCACAGTATTTAACATGACTGTGGCAGACCTTGAGGACACAGATCTTGAGTGTTCACTTTTTACTGCCATCTCATATTTTGTTTTTGTTTTTTTTTTTTGGCTGTGCAGAAGACTGTCCTGTAACAGACTAGTGTATCATCCAATTCTGGACCCCATTTTGGACCCGATACCACTGACATGTGCTCAGACTCCTTCTAAACCTTTATTGGTAAAAACAGCTTAAGGTAAAATGGGCACAGTGCTTACTAAAGTGTTTTACAGCTTCCAGGAAGCAGATTCCAGTCACATCTGTCAGGAGTTTGTATGTGTTAACAAAACTCACATGCATTGTCTTTGCATGTGTTCCTCAATTTCCTGCTCATTAACTCTTGTTAACTTTAAATTGGCCTATCATAAGTGTGTGGGTGATTGTATCCTTTGAGGCTCTGCAATCCTGTCCAGTGTTATCTTTTGCTCTGTACTACATTACTAGGTAGGCAACTGCTCCCTACAACCCTCTATTGCACACTTTCCTAGGTTCATTTTGAGTTGTGGGTTGCTGCCTTTTGGGTCACACAAGGTTGTGACAGTTTGTGAAGTGTCTCTCGATGGGGCGCCGTATGCAGATTAAGCAATCGACACTGCTCCGCTATGTCTGTTGTCATGGACTGGGTCTCAAAGACACTAAAAAAGGAAGGATTGGGTCGCAAGAAAAAAAAAGTTTAAGATACACTGCTCTGATGGACTAAAGCTTCAGTAAATGGGTGAGTGGCTTTGAAGGCATTCCTGTAGAAAGAGATGAGCCATCAGGAGTGGTGTGTATTGCATGCCATTGTGCGTGTTGTTCGTACTGATATGAATACCTTTGTAATTAACATGTGGAGCACAAACCCTGTAGGCTTGTGCTCATCAAACCTCTGGGGAGTTCTTAGACAAAGCAGCTTGTGCCTCATCTCACTCGGGCCATAAGGATTAGTACTCAATTAGTCAGTAGATCAAATGCAATTCCAGCTTCTTTATAGTTCAGATGTTTTTACAATTAGCAATTTATTTAATCTAAAGTGACCTCACTCATTTTTCCTAATAGTTAGAGATCTCTGGAAAAACAAAGAAATGTTAATGCTTAAGCAAAACTTGTATTACTATTAGATAGACTAAAGTTATTTTTGCAGTTCAGCGGCGTCTAATTTGCAAAATTCACAAAAAACAGAAAAAGTGAAAATAATGACAATTGGGGACCAAATACATCCATCCATCCATCCATTATCCAACTCGCTATATCCTAACTACAGGATCACAGGGGTCTGCTGGAGCCAATCCCAGCCAACACAGGGCGCAAGGCAGAAAACAAACCCTGGGCAGGGCGTCAGCCCACCGCAGGGGACCAAATACAGTCATATGAAAAAGTAAGTACATCAAATGAAATGGTTTTTTTTCTTTTTTACCATATGAGGACATATTTAGATCTGATCTGCATTGAAACAGCATCTGTAGATAAAGGTGACATAATATAACAAACATCATAGCACATTTTGTTTTGAAATTTTGTGATTGATTGTATAAAGTTTTACATGTGGAATAAGTAAGTCCACCACTACCTTTATCACTACCTCAAATACCTAAACGTAGAATCAGGTGCACCAGATCAGGTGCAATGAGTAGAACGTCATTAGAGAAGATCTTGTCTGAACCGGCCTTATTGAAACGTCAGCTGAAGTGTGTGTTATCACCATGCCTAGATTGAAAGAGCTCTCTGAGGCTTTCAGAAAGGTTGTAGATGTCTATGAGTCTTAGAAGAGATTTAAAATTTTCTTCAAACAATAAAACAGTCAACCATTTCACTATTTGGAACATCATCTACAAGTGGAGAAGATTTCAAAACAACTGCCCATTTATCCAGGCCTGGTTGCCCCACAAACGGCAGAACACAAGAAGTCTACCATTGTATTGTGCCGGGAGGAAACTTCTGTTGTCCAGAAAGAACATCAGGACAAGAGTAAAGTTTGTCCATGAATACCTAGACAAAGACAAGGGATTTATAGATAAATGTGTTCTGAATAAATGAAGTAAAGATAAAGTTATATGGCAATAGTATCAGAAAACATGTTTGTTTTTTCATTTTCATGTTTTGTTTATGTCATCTTCATTTATCACATTTATACTTTTTTGCTTGTGTTTTACTTGTCCAGGCCATCATTGAAAAGATCTTTGCCATCAAAACAATTTTGAGTATCTGCCATGTTTCACTGCCTTACCACATTTCGCTGCCATATGTGTTAAAAACGAGACAGATCGTCCTTCCTTTCAGGTTTTGCTGCCTTCACAGAGACAGATAAAAAGATAGTGTAGGGCCTATTTGAAGGTTATGTCAAAAGTTAATACTGTGTGGCAGTAGGGGGCGCTAGTGCTCCCTTGAACCCTCAGGTACAACTCCAGACCCCAGGTAAAAGTCCAAGACTCTTTATTATTTTTCACAGTGCACCAAGCACCTTCCACACTACTCATAAACAATAAACCAATTCTAACACAGTATACTAATCACTCCTCCTCGCCCAGACACTTTGCTCCTCTCCCTCCCAGCACAGCTCAGTGTCTGGACTGAGCCATCGTCCTTTTATAGCCCCTGACCCGGAGGTGTTCCTGTCCCAACAGTCCACAGTTCCTTATTCCTTCCGGGTCAGGGCCATCAGTCCTTTACTTCAACCCGGCAGCACGTCGTTCCTTCCCGTCACGTGACCGTGACGTACTCCCGGGTCATAAGGCACAAAAGAGCCCATAAGCCCCCCCACAGCGACTCCCGGTGGCCCCCAAGGTATCCAGCAGGGCTATGTATAAATACTACAAAGTCCATAAGGACCTGCTGGACCTCGGGGCACTATCCCGCTGTCGGGAGAGCTCCTCCTGGGGGTGAGGACCGGCATGAGAAGCCGGCAGTCCTCCACAACTGGTAATAGATAATTATAAATTGATATTTGAGAGCTATCATTTATCTTCATCTGAAGTATGGCTACAGTGTCAGTTTGGATGTGTGTCAGATTTGCTTTTTACATTTTTCTACCCAGGGTTTCAGTTTTGCTATTGACCATTATATACAACCCAGTGAAATTCAGAGTCATCCCCTGTGCAGTTAGAAATTGTGGTAGTTTTTGAAATCTCTCAAATTGACCCCCTTATATATTTCTACTCAGACTGTCACCGGCTTACAGTTCAATAAATAATCTCTTAACTTCCCAATGTAGGGAAGAAAACAAATAACTAAATTATAATTACAAATCTCATAGAATAATTTGATAACACTTTTGGCTTATCACATTTTTCTACCAGAAGATGTGTTATGCCAGTAATTTCTGTAATTGAAAAAACATGAAAATATAAGGAAAAGGCATCAACCATTAGCAAAATATATCAAAATGTTGTAAATACAATGGATATTTAGGAACTGCAAGAAATGAAAGCACCAGATATGGTGAAAAGTAGTAAATCAACATAGGACATGAACACATCACAAAACCAGGAGTTATTTTGTATTAACAAACAAAAAATCAATTACAAAATAAAAATTTCCGTAAAGTTGAAATGAAAAAGCTGAAATGGAAGAAAGGACAATAAACAATGTTGCAACCAGAACTGAAACTACTTGGAAGCACTGCACGTACGATATACAAAATAACAGCTTTCAATATTAGCAAAGGTACAATAACTTCGACCATCAAAAAAATGCAATTGAAAGCAAAAACAAAAGTGCTAAGTACAAACTGGATGTGGAAAATGAAAAAAAAAAAAAAAAATACAGAATTATGATGGGTATGGAAATGTGAAAGAACAACGGCAGAAGAGATTTGTCTGTTTCAGCACTTCACAAAGCTTCATTCTACCCATTCCTAATACGTAACAGCTCCCCAGTGCTGGATCATGTGGGTCCATTTGAAGTTACCTAATGGCCCAGCTAGTGTGTTTTGTAAGACACCTTGTTGATACCAATTCAGGTGAGTTGGCACTCCACATGAATAGTTTGGGATTGGCAATTGAGCGATACATGTTGTGGAGGTAAGACTGTGATGCCCACAACAAAGCATCACAAAAAGCTGACATTGAGTTAATCAATTCAGAATGGATGGCAGAAATATGTTTATTAGTTGTGTGAGAACTTTAGGAAAATACAGTCTTTTCTGCAACTTGAAGCTGAACCCTTATCACCCTGATGAAATGCAATAATCCTTTCTGCTACACTGATAAAATGGATGTTTTCCATGCATTTGTTAGTTCCATTATACTACCTGTTTTTTTTATTTATTTCAAACTCTTATTATACTTCAGTCAGATGTGGGGGGGTCTGCCTGACATCAAGAAATAGGCTAAAAGCGACTTGCACCACCACAATTACATTACATTAATGATGCCCAATGCCTGAATTAGTTCATTAAAATGTACTTTTGCTGATGCTGAACAGGTAATAAGACTGTGTTCAGTGGACAGCCCAAGCCCATTTCTTGCCCTGGATTGTAGGATATCATGAATGAACACACTGCACTGAATTACGACTTTTCCTGAGGCACATGCCCGCTGTATCACAGGACATCACAGTGAAGGTTTTGGTGTTTGTGAGAACAGAGTAATAAAAATGCACACATGAGCACTTTGCCATTTTATGTGTAGCAAATACTAGCTCAAGTTCTTTTCACAGCAACAAACTATCTGCTAATATTATTGTAATGGTTTTGAAATCCATTCTTTAAATTTTGGGTGATTAACTTCTTTATTTGCATCTTCATTTTATTGTAAATGGAGTACACAATTGTTTGATGAAGAAAAATGTAAATGTAGATACTATTTATTTATCTCCCGGAACGTGGCTTGAGTCTAATATTGTGTGCAGGGCAATGCCTTTCTTTTGCAACTGCAATTTCATGGCACATCACACACTGAAGGCAGTGACGGACAAAAAAAGCCTGATCCAAAAAAGAGAGAACTTAACAGAGAGCACCAGAGAACATGTTAATCTGTTCTCTGTTTGAGTTTGCTGGTCCTAATCCTTGTGGGAACCACTTATTAGTCCATCACTTGGCATGCTCCTTGGTGTCTTAAGAATTTGGTCACACCATGTAGGTCAGATCAAGATTGGGCCTGGCTGGTATCGCTGTGGGGAGGTCTTCTGGACATAGATGTGCTGGTGCTCCACAAGTTGTGCACAAATGGATTTTAACCTAGGTTTCCTTGTTGTAAGAAGGGATTGTGCCACTGAGTCACCCTACACAAAAATGCTATTTGTCATCAGTTTGTTCAACACAGAGCAGATTTAACCCCTAGAAGTTTGAATTGTAGCTCTCAATAACAATTTACACCTCACACTCCAACAGTACCTGCAGAAAATAGCATCTGGAGCACCAAGAGTGCCTCATCTAACAGACAAAGGGAAGAAACTGCAACCTTCTCCATATGGGTATCTAGTGGGGTGTCTCCCAGCAATGCCTGATGTGGATTTCATGTCTGAATAATTCTTTGATACAAGATAAGTATAAATGTATTCTTTGTGTTATGATTGTTTTTTGCTGTTGTTGTAGCGATTTTGTTACTATTGCTGTTTTCAGGCAATATTGAACATTGAGTCTGGACCATTTGCAGGGTTAGTGCTCCTTTACTAGATGCAGTAACCTGAATCCTTTGTTGTGTTTCTCATTCCAAGTCTTTCTTCAAATTGGCAATACAGTTTAGTTTTAATTTTCTCTCAGCATTCACACCCAGTGTTGGCTTCAAAGCCTAAACCACTTTAGAGCAACGGCCAATGGAGTTCAGTAGATCAGAAGTCAGTTGGGCACAGAATATACCTGGGGTCTCTCAGCACAATTATTTTATCCAACACAAGATGGTTCAAATCCCAGTATATCCACATGAAGTGTTTTTCATCAGATTGACGGTTTACTTTTCCCCTTCGCATATTTGACAGTATGCATCATGTGCCTTTTCAAGGTGTTGGTCTCAGCTCAAGTCATTGAATGCTCTTTACATGTTGGGTTTATTTAATGGTTGTTATATACTGTGGCTTTAGCTGAACGGAAATGCCTCTCTGCTTTTAAGATGTAAATAACTCAGAGTTTCATGTTTATGTGTGTGTGTCCTGCTAGCGAGAGGATGTGTTGCAAGTCCAAGAGTCAGTCATCTGGTGTAAAGCTGATGGCTCTAAGAAAGCACAGACCAAGTGCTCGAGGGCAGCAGCAGCTCTTTTCATCTTTATCCTACCTAAAAGCCTTTACACTGCATCTCATGTGGAGGAGCAATAGTAAAAACCCTGGGTTTTCTGCCTTTTTAATTATTAACAGCTTATTAGCAGCTGCAGAAATGAGCAATGTGCTTTTTCTGTATATCAGATTCAGCTGAGAGAAGAAGACATTCTGATACTGTATGGGAGATAAATAGTTCCAAAGTGCCTAATTTAATAGAAAATGCTGAAGTGAAAAAATGTCAATATATAAGTACAAGAAAATAAAATAATTCAATTGAATATAAAAAGCAAATTGGCAAAAGATTAAAAAGAAATAAAAAATAAAATAAACTGAATATCTTCAAATTTGCAAGAAGCTTTGATCTGGAACAATGCAGCTTATAAAGATATGAATAATTTATTGTCACATTTCACCTGGCAAGATTAGAAGATGTAGAATAGAAAATGTAGGTAATATTTTAATGTATAGCAATATGATTTGATTTCTTTTTGTCACGCAGGTATGAAAATTATATTTCCTTTAAATTTTTATTTTTTGCAGTGTTGTGGTACTTGGGTTCACGCTGGTGCCTCATAGCTCCAGAGTCCTGGGTTTGAACTGTGGCCCGGTCACTATGCTTGAAGAGTCTACATGATTTCCTCCCACATTCCAAATACTTGTATGTCAGGATGATTGGCTGGCGTGTGAGTGTACCTTTTAATGGGTACTGTGTTGGCGTCTGTCTCATACTTGATGCTCTTGTGGCTGCTATCATAAGTGGGTTTGATAATTGATGGATAGATCATTTTCTCATGAATAGCACTCTGTGTTTTAAATGTTGGGCAATGACGTTCAACTTCATATTATTTAATGTGATTTGTGTTCTTTACATCTAACTCTGTAAATGGTCACCTAAATTGTATTTGAATGAAAAATACTGTATATGCTTTGACTGAACAGTAAAAGAGAAGAAAAGACGTCAAATAGTTGGGGTGTCAGTTGGATACCCCGTTTAATGAAAAGTGGTTTTCCAAGAAAATTCACAAAGAAAAGCTAGAATAAGTTAGGCGAATTAGTCCTGGTAGGCAAAGAGAAGGTCTTCAAGACGAAGAATGTTCTCACCCTGTGCCCTGCTCATGTAATGAACACTAGCTTCTGTCACATTGATCCTTATATGTAGCGGGACCTGAAGTGACAGGATTTTCAGCATAGTGGTAGAAGTGAGGCCATTGTCCAGCAAACTTTTCCTCCTCCATTATAAAGGGAAACAAAAAAGAGCACGTCCGGACTGTTTCACTTTGTTATCAGTTCTAATAATTTTTGCCTTAAGAGAGGCGAAGAGAAGCTCCCTAGAATTATGTGTGGGACAACTGTTAGGTTTTTAGATATGTTGGCTGATTCCTGATAATTTTGTTGAACAACACTGAAAGGTGCCTACTTGTTTGCCTATATTAATAGCAAAGGAAACTTTTTTAATACTTAACAGACATTTGAAATTTTCTAAAAAGCTGGCAGTAGGGTAGTCTCCATTTTCTGAGGATCTAGAACTCTCATTCTGTCTGGAAAAGCTTATGCTAGAGTGTGATGCCCTGTGATGGAGGAGGAGATTCTGTCCATTACTGTCTGTTCATGAACTGTGAGGTTCACCTACTGTATAACGGTGCCACATAAGGGCTTTTATCTTTAGCTTGTTCACTTGACATCATTTATTATGTTGTTGTTTTAGTTTACTTTGTTTATGTACTTTTTAAAGGTTTGTGGCTACCATACAGAGTTTTTTCTTTTAAAAATGAGCACAGATTTGAGGAAAGGGATTTGGAGGGATTGAGGCTGGGCTGACAGGAAAAGAGCAGCAATCAGTGCTGCAGCTCTATAAAAAAGGGTAACTTTCAATTGGTTGATTGTCCCAGAAAAGACAGGCTCATCAGTTTACACATGGAGACAAGCTAAGCAAGGTGAACCTTCTTAAGCATTCTGTCTGTGAGAGACCACAGAGACCAAAAGAAGATGCTTACAGGGATTTTTTTTGAGGATGCTCAGTTTCATAAAAAAGACTGCATTGCTGCTAGGGCTAGCTAAATGTCTCACAAAAACCTGACGAGGTCAAATGTATAATTTTTCTGTTGGGACACCTTGAATATTCTCTGATTAAATGTATTCAAACTGTCATTATTTATTCATCATTCTTCATTATGAAAGTGAGGGTTTTGCAAATATATTTATATTTCCTATGGTGACATGCTGCATGTTGATTAGCATATGCAAGTAAGAACATGTAATAATGATAATAATAATTCATTTTATTTAATAGACACTTTTCTTAACACTCAAGGTCACCTTACAATAAAATTAAACAATCGGAATAAGATATAAAAGCAAAGAGGACAATAAAATCAAATAGCAATAAGATACTGAGGTAGTAGCTAACATCAAAAATAACAGGTAGTAACAGTTCATGACTAGTATGTGACCACACATGTGACAATATTGTCCTTATGAGACTATGAGCCTGCTTTAACGTTATATGTATGTATTTAATGACCATCCAACCTAAACCCACAATTCAAATTCAGGGTCACTATTGAACAATCTTGGCTGGGAAGCCCACCTGTCGTGTTTCTTGCTTATACACATATATGCACAGATAGGGGTAATTTAACTTTACATTCTCAGCCTTGGAATGTGGGTGGAAATCTGAAATATCCACAGAAAAAGCAATGTGGAGAATGTGCCAGCTCTTGCACCCATTAACAATTCATTTTTTATTTTTTATTCTCTGCAATTGTTGCTTATGGCAAATGAGTGGGTAAGGTAAGGAACACTTTTTAGGAGGATTTGAGATAAATATTGTTTTATATACTGATAATATAGATTTTCAAAATTGGTGTTGCATCAGAATATTGTGTAGCAAGGGTGTTGTGAACCAAGCCCTATCATACAGTATGTTTTATATATTCTTTTCAATTTTTATTTCAATGTAGAATAAATAAGTAAATCTGCAGCAGAATTGTCAGTTTAGCCAAAAGAGAAGATCTGAATACTCACATTAAACATGTATTTGAATATGTTTCAAAGAAACTTACATATTTTGGACACTGCTGTGTATGTGTTTGTGCTTTATATATTTCTTAAATTATTACTTTTGCTCTTTTCCTTATAGTGTATCTACAAAGTCTGAAGTGCTTATGACTTGTAGACAGCTGCTTAAATTAACCTTTAGATGAATGTGACACTTGAAAACACAGCCCTTCACAAAAATGGGACTCTCTGCATACACACAGTGACACGATCAAGGAACAGGCAGAATGGAGCACAGTTTGAATGCAAAAAATCTGACAAAATTGCCAGTGATTGCTCAAAAATGTTAATTTCAATAAAAAATACATTTAGCGCATGATAGATTGGGTGTACTGGACCTAACTTGACTTAACTAACATACAGTACTAAACTAAGCTGTCTAGTTTACTCCAGTAAAAAAACTTTCTCTTTTTTCCCCTTAACAGCTACAGCAATGTAATACAATGTAATACAGGTGAACCTGATATTTATCTTTCATTATACTTTTGTCTTTCTCACTATGTATCAAGCCACCAGCCACCTAACACACACTGCATGTTAACTTTGTATTGGCTGATGTAGCTGACATTAAAAAGGCTCTTTAAAATTGTGACATTAAAGTGCTTATAATAAAAAAGAGAAATTCAGAAACATGTCACACATGTGTGTCCAACGGTCACCTTTTCCTGCTTGTCTCTGAGGTAAGCACTAGCACTCTGGGACACCAGGGAGTGTGATTGCTCACTCTTGTATCTCTCCTATCACCCACAGCTCAGAGACAACATCTACTGAGGGCAATTGACCACGCAAGTATAAAAGCGAGGTGCTCCTGAAAGATGGCATCTCATTCAGGTTAACTGTCTTATGGAGCTCTGACTTTGTGACAGGACCACTCTCCGGAGTTTTTAAGCAGACAGCTAAACTTTGATTTTGTTAACCAATACACTATAACGCACCTGTTATTTTCAGTTCTTTTTTTTTTCCTTTCAAGTAAACAGGGTGGCTTGGTTGACACCCCAAGTTTCTGTTTAAGTCCTGCCCTTCTCTTAACCCATGACACATGGTATTACATATAAATATTAAATTAAAGAAAGTTTATCAACATATGATGCAGAAAAATGAGTTAACTCGTGTCACATTCATTGTAGCACCAAAGAAATTTTAAAATCTCATCAGTCATATATGGCTCACTAACTATAGGTCATATATCATTAAAAATTGGTTTGCAAATGTAAACATAGCTTTTCTTCTCTCTACTCACCTTCTAAAATCTAACTGCATATGTAAATATAAAGCCCTATTACGCTGGGGCATGGAGTAAAAGTTTGGAAAGTGTTAATATAGCTGTTGTATTTGGAGATGGAATAGACAGTCATTACACATGTACTGAATAAAGCTGCTGCTGCTGCTACTGTGGGTTAAGAAGGGTACATCACTTGATTTGGGAAACGAATCAGGAAATACACCGATCAGCCACAGCATTAAAAATACTATCAGGTGAAGTGAATAATACTGATTATCTTGTTACAATGGCACCTGTCAAGGGCTGGGATATATTAGACAGCAAGTGAACAGTCAGAACTTGAAGGCGACGTGTTGGAAGCAGAAAAAATGGGCAAGCGTAAAGATCTGAGCAATTTTGACAAGATTCACATTGTTATGGCTAGACATCTGGGTTAGAGCATCTACAAAATGCTAGGACTTGTTGGGTGTTCTCGGTATGCAGTGTTCAGTATCTACCAAAAGTGGTCCTAGGAAGAACAACTGGTGAAACGGTGACAGGCTCATGGGCACCCAAGGCTCATTGATATGAGTGGGGAGCAAAGGGTTAGGGTCAGGGTTAGGGTTAGAAGAGCTACTGGAACACAAATTGCTGAAAAACTTAAATCTGTCCATTAAAGAAAGGTGCCAGTACACACAGTGCATCACAGCTTGCTATGTATGGGGCTTTGCAGCCACAGACCAGTCAGATTGCCCTTGCTGACCCATGTCTACCGCTGAAGACATCTACAATGGGCACATGACCATCAGAACTGGACCAACCATGTTTTCTTTTAGATCATGAATGCTCTATGGAAAGAAGACAAGCCGGCAGAGGCAGTGAAGGCAGTATGATACTCTGGGCAGTGTTCTGCTGGGAAACCTTGGGCACTGGTTTTCACTTGGATGTTATTTTGCTGTGTAGTATCTACCTAAAAATTGTTGCAGACTCCATACACCCTTTCATGGCAATGGTATTTCCTGATGTTAGTGGCTTCTTTCACCAGCATAAGGCACCCTGCCACACTTCCAAAATTATTCAGGAATGGTTTGAGGAACATGGAAAAAAGTTCAAGGTGTTGACTTGTGAGATGTGCTGGAAAAACAAGTATGATCCATGGAGGCCTCACCTCACATATTACAAGACTTAAAGGATCTGCTGCTAATGTCTTGGTGACAGATACCATAAGACATCTTCAGTGGTCTTGCGGATTTCAAGGCTTGCTGGATCAGAGCTGTTTTGGTGGCACAAGGTGGACCTACACAGTATTAGGCAGGGGTAGCTGATTAGTGTATACTGCATAATAAACACAACCATAGAAAGACAAAGAAGATTATCAAAGACCTCAGCCATTCAGCCACTTTTCTTCCTGTTATGTTCTGACTAAATAGCAGGAGAATTAACATGAACATCACCAAATTCATGGACAGTTTTCATTCCTAGATCATAAGGCTGCTCGTACTGACAGCTGCATGACTGTTTTTTGTGTGTCTTGTCTGATGTTGCATTTAATGTACTGTATAGAGTTGTATTCATTGTCTTTTGTTGGTACTGAACTACTGTTACTAGGCTATTAGAGACATTCAGTGATGATTTCAATGGATTGTGCACACAAGGCAATAAGTCTGATTTTACACTTAAAGAGATAAGCTCTCCTGAGGGCTTTCTGCACAACGTGTAATGAGCACAGACCCCACTGAGAAGAGACCACAAAGCAGACCCATAGTGTGCAGGATAGAAATTGAGAATGTACTCATGTTAATGTATGGTGCATTTAAAATGAGAGCTTGAAAAGTTAGTCTAATTACTGGAAGTAAGATATAAAGCTGCTTACTGCTTCTGGTGTGGCATGCTAAAGCATTGGGCTTTTGACTTTGGAGATCTTATTTTAAAACCACAATGTTTGTGTGCATGTGTGCTCTTTCTATCCATAATACATTTTGCAGAACTTCTGCAATGGCCCATTAAGTATAAATGTGGCCTGAGTTCACTCTTTCCAGTAAAGACAATTCTTCAAAAATTAAAAAAGCTAGGACAAGCGACATAGAAAATAAATGGCTGTTTCTCTAAGTATAATAGCTGCATTTCATCTGTGTGTGTGTCGGTGTAAATAAATCAAGAGGTCACCCTGTCAACCAACTTTAAGTTATAAAAATAGTTATCAAATCAATGTAGTAGATCTGTACTAAGCAAAAGAAGCTAGATGAAGAATTATAACAATCTGATGGCTATCCACACTTGGATATGGTGGAATAATACAACTTTCACGTGAGATACTCACATATTGAAATGCCTTACCCAGAATATGCATGCTAATCGCATGTATTAAAGAAACATAATTAGATCATTATAAAATAGTTGTAACTTATTTAATATATTTTAAATTTTAATAAAGCCATTTAGACCCTATATCCACTGGTCCATTGTAATCAAATTGAAAGTCTAAGGTGTAAGAGGACACATAGTCACACTCAGTCCCACCAGGCCAACATGAAGATTCCAAACAACATACCATGAAAGTCTTTATAAAGTAAAATTAGAGTATCTGGAAACAAGACAACATAGACTTGTGGACAACATGCAGAGTTCACAAAGAGTCTTTGGGGATCATGTGTACAGGGTACAGTAAAATTCTTACTTGCATGTGACAATCACCAATTCAGCATCTTTGCTGCCATTATTAGTGGGCATAACTACCTTATATTGAACCTTCTGTCATTCTACCCTAGATAGAAATAGTTACATTATCTTAAAAGTTCAGTGTTTCTTACCTGAAAATCTCACCACACGTGTCATAACCTAGAGAGGAGGAAATTAGACAGTGAATAGGCGGGTATTTAAACCCAGGAGATGTCTCAACTCTGCACTACCTTGCTATCCTTAGAGCCTTAAATGAACTAAAATAAAGCTTTTGTTAAAATTTAAACAAACAAATATGATTAAACCTGATCCTAAAACAGTGACTGTTGTGCATCACACCCTACAGTCTGCTTTATTAAAATGTTTGATCCTCATTTGTCATAGTGGCACTAAATGTTTGTGCCTCCGTCAATGCAAAAACTTCATTGGTTCATTTTGAAACATTATCCAAGTGACAATATAATACTCTTGAAATGCTTAATTGTAGAATTTATTTCATGTTGTTAAACATTTTTATATAATGATTTTTAATTACAGATCTAGCTTTGCTCTACTGTATAAAATGTTTGTTAAACACTTTTTTCCAACAAGGAGTAAGCTGAATATATTTAGCAATTTTTTCAAATGCAAAACTGCATATTTTGAAACATATTACATAATGTTACACATTAAAAAAAGAAAACGGAGCAACATAATATCGCTTATTTTAACGATTTGCATATTTTAACATTTGTATTTAGTTCACACATTCTGAAATGTTTCTTTCACACATGTGGTGCATCTTTAGCAATGTAGTTTTTGTATAACTATATTTAAAAGATCTAATTTTCTATAAATTCACTGTGTCAATTTGTCGAAATAATAAATGTAAGCATTAATTAACTTGGATTAAATTTATGTTCATTTAAAATTACTACCTATCTAAAGTTTTACTGAACCAGATAATATAGTTCAGAGTGATAAGAAACTGCAGCTCTTTCTGCCCTCATGTAACCTAAGGCACGAACGAGCCCTGGAAAGGGCACACCAACGCACGCAACCACACGCATTAGAAGGCAGCGCCTTTGGCTCCTTGGTGTAAAACTGGAATACTAGAACAAAAGTTGAATTGCATCAGCTTCTATCTGTTGCAGTTACCACATGATTTTTAAATTGCCTTTACTTTTTGAGTTACCCATGTACTGTATATAATAAAGTCCTTCTAATTTATGATGCCCTCGAATTTAGGATATACTATGAATTCACCACGTTAGCACAGCAAAATTAGCTTACATTCCTTATGAAGAAAGCTTACCATCTTTATTTCAGTTCCAGTATTGGTGATCATAATATAGTTTGGACTCTTTAATTTTAAACATATTTTATTGTTTTTCTGTAAAATAGTGTTTTTTTTATTTTAAACTGGATATGATAGCACAAATCTATAAATAACAGTTGTTTTTTTTTTTTTGCAGACTAATGTATTTGGTCTGGCTCTTTTAATTAAGATTTTTGGATTTGGCAATTATTTTTTCTTGGACTTAATGACAAACTTCTATTACAGTTGACAATATTTAGATTTGAAATGTTTAAAATGAAGCACACATTTTAATATTTAAAATATTTGATGCAACTTTTCTTGGTTATTATGTACTTTTACGTTGTGTCGTACATTTTTACATTGCTTCTGAACACTGGAAATTAGGACGACTTACGCTAATTCAGAATTTTTTGACTTTTGATTCATCTCCTGGTCCCATTTTCAATCTAGAAGAGCAGCTAAAGAAGGACTGCATGAACTTTGCCTAATATTAGGAAACACAGAAAAAGCTGCTGGCTGTTGTTAACTTTAATTGGACATCCAGGCTCAGTGATTGTAGATCATGTTATGAATGACTTTGTACTGCAGATTATACACTGTAATTACAAGATGCAGGCCACCTTAAAATGGCAACAGTGCTAGAATGCAGTAAGCTGTAGTGCCAACTTGTGACCACCACAGAGGGCCAAATTGAAAGCCGTTGAATTTATTCTCTACAAACAATTTGCAAATCCTAGTTCTTCATAAATTCATAAATAATTACAAGGTTACCACTTTGCACATAGTTCTTTAAACTGTCTGGCATTCATGCATATTTCTACATGTTTAGTAATAGGAGCTAATGGGACAGCTAACACATGAAGTAAAATATTCAAAGAGGTCTTGTTACCAAGTACTGCATAACTGATGCTTGCAATGTTTGTAATAGGTGACAGATGAGGGCAAACTGTAAATGGAATAAAACAATCAATTGTTTTTAACCATGAAAAAATGGTGTGTTTAATGTATTAAAATTAGATTTTTGCTTTCTTACTTTTCCTTTCTCATTTCTGGTCAAATACTGTCAGCCCACCCCAAAGATACAGAGGGCTACTATTAAGTGCAGTCCCCTCTAGCTGTGTAGGACAGAAGCGCAGACATTAAACAGCACATGCCCTGCTTCTTATGGTCCTGTGTGCCCTACGATTCTGAAGTTTACATTTTATTTTGGCCGTATCCTGTCCATTACTTGAAACACGCTGATCCAGTTAGGGTAATGGAACACTTGTGCTTAAAATTACAGCTAAAAAGGATTAGAAACAAGAAGGGCCACAAGGAGAAAGGAAAGATTGATTTGACATAAAACGATGTCACCCCCCTGCTTTTACTCCACTCAGGAAGACTTTAGATGCAATGGCCGTTTCAGACATGAAGACAATTTAGAAAGGAATTAAAAGGGTCTAATTGAAGCAATTATTACTTTAATTAGGGGAGTTAAGCAGTGATTATTAAAGACTTAGTTTATGGTGTCTGGGTCCTCCGTCTCTGAAGGCATGGCTGTCTAATAGCGTAGTGGAGAAAATCTCTGTCACCTCAGGAATTATCTTTTGACAACCCAGAAACAGACTCTCATTCTTGACGAGAGTAGCAGCAGAGGGAAAATCAACCCATTTAATTTATATAGTGCCTGTCTACAGTAACAATCATTTCAAATCCTTATAAAGACAATATTACAATACAATTCATTAAAGGAATAATGACTTCTCGAGACCCTGAGAGATAGGATTTTTGACACATGTAGATCAAGTTTTACCACGTGGCTCATTTTGCTCATTTCTTAAGCTGTGATGCGCCACCCCAGGAATTCATTTAGTCACATGTCTTACAAGCCAGTGATACATCAGCACCTGCAGAACAGTTTGCTCAGAACTCTCATTGCGCTTACTGTACACAAGCAAATGCTTAAGTCTTAACAGTTTCAGCTCCTCTAAACATCAGCTGTTAAAATGTGTAAAGTACATTCACTTGTGCTTTTATTTTCATTAAGGTGAGTTCAAGTGCATGCCTCAGACATGTTAGAGTGCCTGTGGAGTAAAACTGAGAAGTACATTTTGGGCAATATGTCATGTTTTTTTCATTGTTTCTAGTGCTCTTCAGCTGAAAGGGTTTTTTTTTTTCAAGATTGTGCTACTTGTGCTGATATTTGTTATGACAAATGTGTCTAAAGCGTGTCATCTGGGCGAGTGTTCTGCCAAGACCTGTTGGAAATGGCAGATTACAAGGTTACACGTCTTGTTGGTTATGCTGCATTTGAGAGAGAGTGATCTGGAAACAATCCAAGAACATGACCGCAGACTCTTGCTTGATTGTTCATTTCACAGGGAGGCCTGCTTCGATTCTGTGGCTTGACAGCCATGCCCTGGGCTAATATGAAAGCTCCACAGCTATGATAGAGCTTTTGGTTTCTTTCAAATGAAGGACGTATTTTATATTAGTGAATCAGTACTGGGCATAGCTCATCCCTGCTGGCACAAAGCTCTCATTCTGTCTTTTATGTAGTATTTTTAAAATTATAACTTAGGGTGTTGTCTTAACTATTGATGTGGCTTCACATCTCTTGGCGATTGGGTTGAAATTCTAACCAGGTCACTGTCTGTATGGAGTTTACATGTTCTCCCCATGTTTCTCCAGGTGATCCAGTTTTCTTCTCAAATGTGTGCTGTGGCATACTGTGGCTTTCAAATGACACTCATTTGGTATTAAGAGGCTTAACATTTGGTAATAAAATACTTCCCACATCATTAAACTACCACCACTACAGTCTATTGTTGACACAAGGCCGTAAGAAGCTATGGATTCACGCTGTTTATGCCAAGTTCTCGTAGTACAATCTCAAAAAAAAATTATAGGGTCCTTATTGTCACTTGCACAGAGTACAGGGAAATTCTTACTTGCATGATCAACATGCAACATGTTGCTTCTCTGCAGCGCCAATGACATTAGTCAAACCAGGTGACATTTTTAAGATGTTCTGCTATCTGCTTTCAGTGATCATGTGCCGATCATGTAGTCTCATCCTCTTGTTCTTACCTAACAGGGATGGAACTTGAAATGGTTTGCTGCTTTCACCCATTTGCTCTGAGACCTAATGCACGATGCATTCTCAGATTATCTTCTGCACACCATTGTTGCAAACAGTTGGTAGTAGAGTGTTTGTTTTCTGTCTTTTAACACAAAGAAGCTTAGTCAAGTGTCCCCCCATCTTGCTCATTTACAGTGTTTTTTTCCCATAGAACTGATGCTCACTGGATGGTTTTTGTTAGTCACAGCTTTTTTGGTAAACTTTACATATTGTGGTGTCAAAAAACTCAGTGGGGATGCTGTTTATGAGATGCTGGAACCACGACATCGGGCAACATTTACCTTTACATTTAGTTGTTTGGCAGACACTTTTATCCAAAGTGACTTATAAAAAAGGTAAACATAATCGAGTAACATTAGGCTTGGGTCAGTTTGTTCAGCAACAACAGTAGGACAGGTAACAAAAGTTGATTGCCACAAGTGAAAAGATGTAATAACTAATAATTTACAAACAAATATTACAACCAATACATCAATTAAACTTAAACAACAAACTCACCAACAATATAAAATGTCAGAGAGAAACATTTTTTTTTCCAATTTGACAGATATTCACAGAATAGAATTGCTTCTTAAATACATCGAGGGAGTCAACAGTATTGATGGAGGTGGGCAGCTTGTTCCACCAACCAGGAACTACACAGGAAAAGTGTTTGTATTGAGACTTGATACCATGCAGAGATGACATCACTAGATGTTGTTCCCTTGCAGAAGTGAGTGGGCAACCTCCTGTCCAAACCCATCACTGACCTCATTTCCAGGTGGCTCCACTGAAGACCCACCTCTTCCTTCCTGTCCTCTATAAAACCACCACTCCTCTGTTTCAGTCTCAGTCATGTTTTGGGGCTCAGTTGCAAGAGACTACTTGTTCTGTTCTACTCTTTAAAGTTTGACAGGGTAGATCCCCAAACCTTTATCTTGTTCTTGCTTTCTGTCTTGTTACTATATGTATATACTGTAAAACCTTCATTATCCGTCACTCCATTAACCATCTGTCTCCGTTAACCATCAGGGCCAAAAATAAAAAAGAACAAAACAAAACAAAAAATAAAATTGCGCAATGCCAGCACCTGCCTAGTACTGTACTACTACTGCTATGCCATACGCTACAAGCTGTGCACATTAGAACAACTCTTTCTTGTGTTTTTCCCGAGCACCACGTGTCACGCCACATTTTGAAATCACGGTGTCAGTCATGTACCTTCATTTTAATAGCGTTTCGTAGCTTTTCTCTTTTGTTATAATTAATTTACTATGCATTGTTTTGATGATAAATTTATGCGTGTGGTGATGGAATTGGCACAAAAAATTTAATTATTAAACATTTATGAAATAGTGAAAGTGCTTCAAGCGTTGATTCAGTTTATGGTGCAGGAAGAACAAAAGTGAATGATATAAAGCTCAATGCCAACAAAACTGAAAAACATTTCAAAAATGGAAACCATTGACGGTGATGTTATTCTGTATTAATGTTATAGTTTTCTTTTTAAATTCTGTTATATTATGTTTTGTTAATACAGTATATTGTGACATGCAGGCAGCTTATAATGTGCTGTGAGAGAGCACAAAGAGTAGAATGAATGCTGTAAGTGATGAGACTGGGTGAAGGGCTTCTTTTCTGTAAGGGGTGGACTCGCATCTTAGAAGAAGAAGGATAGGAGAAAATGGGAGAAGAAGGAAGGTGTGGAGGAAAGAAGTTTTCAGTAGGGAGTCAGCAGACAATAAGCAGGAGTGTTTGCGGTACAGAGAAAAAAAGAACATTAGTGGTAGGAGACAAACTGATTGGTAGGAAAAGCTTTCTTTTATTGTTTTGAAGGTGTGCCCCGTAACCCAGATAACCATGTAGAAGACAGGGCACCATTTGTTACGGAATGGAGACCAAGTAAAACGTTTAAAACTCCAGTACCTCTGAGTTGTATTTGCTTGTTACGCTGGTCATTTCAATATTATACGAATTAATTAATTTTGTTAATACTATATTATATTTTATTAATATAGTTTTGCTTTGTAAATAAATATGACTATTTGCTAAACTTATTGAATTTTTAGCTGTTCTGTTATTTGTCTTTTCTTTTATCTGTCATGGCCTGGGTCCCGACCCCTGACAGATAATCAATGTTTTACTGTAATATACTGTATATATATATACAGTATATACAGTATATATATATATATATATATATATATATATATATATATATATATATTGTAGTGCCCAATCCTCGACACAGACAAACAGGACATGACTTTGCCACACAGCATTTGGTTTATTTATTTGAACACAGTCCAGCACAAGCCCATGTAACAGTCCTTTTGCTGCCAGTCTTTCCGCCTCCACTCCTCCTCAAGAGCTTCATCTTCCTCCCGAATCAGGCCATTGACTCCTGGCAACTGGCCCCTTTTTATAGGGTGCCTGGAAGGACTCCAGGTGCTCAACAAGCTCAACAAGCTTCTTCCTGCAGCACTTCTGGTTGTGGTGGAAGTGCTGCCAAATAAGGCCCTGCAAATGTTCATGGGCCCCCTTGGAAACCAAGGGGACTGCCCTCTGTCAGTCCAGGAGAGAAATGGCCTTGAAAATACTCTACTCTTCCATGGTCAGGACATCATGGCTGGGTAAGGCCCCAGGCTGTCCACTACTATATATATAAAAATATATA
>JANRMT010062790.1:25900192-25949335 GCA_026402145.1 Polypterus bichir lapradei | reverse complement strand
AAAGGAATAGTTAGGCAGATAAGGGTAATCCATGTTTAAAACAGGTTGGCATCAGCTGATTCAAAAGAAAGCAATTCTGGAGAGTCATTATGTCCTCTTCCAACTGGATGCTTACTTCTGGTGGCCTTGAGAATTTTATACTGATGTACTGGAAGGGACAGGACTTTGCAGGGAACTAGGTCACTTTTTGTCAGGCTGGTGAGCTTCTGTGACCGAAAAAGGAGATGAAAATAATGACAGTGCCCCCTCTCCACTCTGGGTGGTATTGCCCACTGTACTGGAGCCTTGATGATGTCCACAAAGCATGCATGCTTGGCAATAAGTAGTGTAAATATATGAGATAAATGTTCTCTAGATTAGGTAAATACAGTGCATCCTGAAAGTATTCACAGTGCATCACTTTTTCCACATTTTGTTATGTTACAGCCTCATTCCAAAATGGATTAAATTCATTTTTTTTCCTCAGAATTCTACACACAACACCCCATAATTACAACATGAAAAAAGTTTACTTGAGGTTTTTGCAAATTTATTAAAAAATAAAAAAACTGAGAAAGCACATGTACATAAGTATTCACAGCCTTTGCCATGAAGCTCCAAATTGAGCTCAGGTGCATCCTGTTTCCCCTGATCATCCTTAATTGGAGTCCACCTGTGGTAAATTCAGTTGATTGGACATGATTTGGAAAGGCACACACCTGTCTATAGAAGGTCCCACAGTTGACAGCTCATGTCAGAGCACAAACCAAGCATGAAGTCAAAGGAATTGTCTGTAGACCTCTGAGACAGGATTGTCTCGAGGCACAAATCTGGGGAAGGTTACAGAAAAATTTCTGCTGCTTTGGAGGTCCCAATGAGCACAGTGGCCTCCATCATCCGTAAGTGGAAGAAGTTCGAAACCACCAGGACTCTTCCTAGAGCTGGCCAGCCATCTAAACTGAGCGATCGGGGGAGAAGGGCCTTAGTCAAGGAGGTGACCAAGAACCCGATGGTCACTCTGTCAGAGCTCCAGAGGTCTTCTGTGGAGAGAGGAGAACCTTCCAGAAGGACAACCATCTCTGCAGCAATCTACCAATCAGGCCTGTATGGTAAAGTGGCCAGACGGAAGCCACTCCTTAGTAAAAGGCACATGGCCGCCCACCTGGAGTTTGCCAAAAGGCACCTGAAGGACTCTCAGACCATGAGAAACAAAATTCTCTGGTCTGATGAGACAAAGATTGAACTCTTTGGTGTGAATGCCAGGCGTCACGTTTGGAGGAAACCAGGCACCGCTCATCACCAGGCCAATACCATCCCTACAGTGAAGCATGGTGGTGGCAGCATCATGCTGTGGGGATATGTATATGTGATTTCTCAGTTTTTTTATTTTTAATACATTTATAAAAATCTCAAGTAAACTTTTTTCACGTTGTCATTATGGGGTGTTGTGTGTAGAATTCTGAGGAAAAAAATTAATTTAATCCATTTTGGAATAAGGCTGTAACATAAAATGTGGAAAAAGTAATGAGCTGTGAATACTTTCCGGATGCACTGTATGTGGTGTTTTTGCCTGAGAGAGTGTTCTGAAGTGATGATCACCATTTTCAGTTGGTCAAACATACAGAACTGACTGGAGCACACGTGACAATTGGATCTTTCACTCTGATTTCAGCAAATTATTTGCCCAAAGAATCATACTTGGTGCTTTTGAAATAAAATGCATGGAGTGGTGGTGTAGTAGATGATAATTTACAGTTCAAGGGCACACTTCATTTTCACAGCTCATAGCATCATCCTTTATAAAAGCAGATGTGAGTTATTGGCTTGGGTTACTAAAGAGACTTTGTAGTTGCTTGCAATATAGCATGCAAAAATGGTCTCCTGCCAAGCACTGATTATATTTTTGTAATATTAGCCAGCAATTCATTGTTGGTCAATGTTTAATTGAAGTCAGTGTGCCTTTGTGCCCTTTATTTTATTTAATTACATGATATAAACACTCTATTAACAAAAAGTAAATAATAAGAAATGGAAAGCCCAAAACAATAACTAATAAACAATAAGAAATGAAGTAATGAATTAAAGTATAGCAAAATTGAAAAATAGAAATACAATAGAAATACCTGAGAAGACAAATTCTAATGGTGGCCCTGACTCTGCCAAATCACAAGAAAACATATGAGAAATGAGGGGAAACAAACAAAAAAATAAAGCAGTAAACAAGTCAACAGTAGAAGAGCAAGGAAACACAAGCAATATAAAGAAAAATAGGGCTGACATGAGTTCATGTTTGGTAACACTTTTGTAATGTTGGTATTGTTATTTTTATTTATATGTATTACTATTTACAAGGCTGCGGTGGGCTGGCGTCCTGCCCGGGGTTTGTTTCCTGCCTTGCGCCCTGTGTTGGCTGGGATTGGCTCCAGCAGACCCCCGTGACCCTGTATTTAGGATATAGCGGGTTGGATAATGGATGGATGGACTATTTACAAGGTATTTCTTTAGTTTTAAAGGAAGTAGAAAGTTTGAAGCATTTGCAGAAATACATGGGAAGCAAAAAAGACGTTACTGCTGTGCACAGAGCCGCGACTTCAAACAATGGAATGAGCCACAAGACTGGCACTCACTCAATGCAATGATCTATATTTTATTTAGCTATTGCTAGTTTGCGGCTGTTTTTTGTATTTTATATGTGGTATTCATTCTGTCTTTTGTTGTTTGAGGCACGGTGGCACAGTGGTTAGCACTGCTGCCTCACAGCTCAGATCACATATTTGGCCACAATAATTGGTCCAGCATACTTGGCAGACTAGCCCTCTGGGACACTTTAAACATCACTACACCATTATAATCCAATCAAAACTACTTCAGTTCCTCCTTCCCTATTGACTTCCATGCATTTTGCAGAGTTCGGCAACGTATGCCAACATTTGTGTGATTTCATCAAACTTGAAGCAAAGTGAATTCAGCATAGTTCGCTTATCACCAGTGAAGATGTAAAGGATATCATTTCATGTAGAATGTACATCTCTGTAATTCAACTGATATTATACTTAATTAAAAACAAATCATCTTGCCTTGTGCTCATCTCATACCTTTTATCACCTTGACTGCCCAGCTCTATTGTTACTGACTGTCCAGTATTTGGTTCCTGGTGTCTTACAAAAATTATATTATTCTGACTGGTGATTTGCTGAAGATGTTATACAGCTATTATGATGTATCCTTAGTCCATGTCCATTACCTTGCAATTTTCACTTTAAAGTGGCATTAAACCAAGAATATTTCACAAAGCCAGGTAAAGCATTGTCCAGCGTAACACAAACTTACACACCTCATTAGTCGATTTGAACTTGTTTCTGTCAAATGGCAGGCAGATGCTTTTAAACAGGCACGGCAGATAACTAAGGACATTTATTGCACATTTTTGTTTAAAAATACATAAAGATTACATGTTCTGCAGTATTTGCTGTAATATAAGGTAAGGTAATATACCTCTTTGAACTTATACTCGTGGAAAGCTATTATAACCTAAAGCAGTTTAACTGAAAGGTACAAAATGCTGTGGGCTGTGAAAAACAGTTGTTTGATAAATCTGTAATAGTGAATGTCAGAAAACAGAAACATTCCAAGCAAAACAGAATCAGAATCACATTTATTGGCCAGGTATGCACACATACAAGGAATTTGACTGCGGTTTTGGTGAATTCCGAAGTTTAGGTTGGCATAATTGACGTCCACACAACTGTTAATCACACACCTGAGATAAAAAACAAGACAGAGAATGTAAATATATATGTGAATACAAAGTTCAGAGTGCAACTAAGTGCAAGAAATGCTGAATTATAAACTGAAATGCTGCCCTTATGAGCAATATGAATAGATAAGGCTTGCATAGACATATTTCAACTATCTTCTACAGTATGGCATCATACAAAGAAAAACACAATCAGAACACTCAAATGTATTATTTACTTTTTTGTGAAAATAACTAGATTACCATACATAAGCCATATTTTACTTCCATATGGGATGGTAAATATTAGCCCACCTGGCTTTAACAAAGTGTACTTCCTAACTCTGCTTTTCCTTTGTTTCTTACAACTAAAAAGAAATGTGGCTTTGTGTTTAGGTCTTGCCTTAGGAGAGATGGGCACTTAGACCAAAGTGGGGTAAGGGATAGGGGCTTGAGCCACTGTAGCTACCCCTTTGTGCATGTCCCTTTATATTTCTCCACATAAATAAACAGCATCTTTATGTAAAATATACTTTTAACAATGAAGGTCCTGGGATAAATACAATAAAATCAGTGTAAGGGTATAATGAAGAGGTAGAGTCTATACTGACCAGTTATAGAACTTACTCACCCCAGGATGAAGAGATTTACATTTGCATTATTACATTTATTATCATCATTTTAGGTCCATCTGCCATAACATCATGTGAAAAATATTTCCTTATTTTAGTTAATAACAAAAGCTTCACATTTCTGAATGAAAAAAATGAGGGAAAAAAACTCATGTAGCACTGTTGTGTGTCTTATTTGTACTGTTGTGTGCCATTTCTATCTAGCTATTTATCTATTGCGGCCACCAGAGGGCGCTCCAGCCATCCAAACCCCGACACAGATAGACACAGACACAAGTCTTGCCACACAACATGGCTTTATTACTGTGGGGAAATGCTTTTACTTTGTATTTGTATTTTTACTTTACAACACAGCAGAAGCACCAATAATACAACACACAGTCCTTCTTTCTTCCTTTCTCTTCCTTGTTCCGCCTAAACTCCTCCACCGGCAAGCTTCGTCCCTCTCTGGCTCACCAAGTGAAGTGAGATGGCTCCTTTTATGCTGCTCCTGGGAGTGCTTCAGGTGGCTCGTTGGCCAGATCTAGAATCATTCCCAGGTGTGGTGGAAGCCCAATGTAGGCTTCCACTGGCAGACCTCACGGGACCCAGAAGAGCTGTCCCGAACTCCAACACCCATGAAGCCCTGCGGGAATCTGTGGAGCCACAGCAACCCAGGGGGGCTGCCCTCTAGCGCTCTGGGGAAGGCAATGTCCTGTGCACATCTGCTCCTCGGCTCCTTCTGGTATACCAGCCTTTCAGCCAGGGGCCACGGCCATCTATCTATCTATCTATCTATCTATCTATCTATCTATCTATCTATCTATCTATCTATCTATCTATCTATGAACACTATTTATACAGTGGTATTCACAATGGACAGAAAATAATTCAGACACTTCCTCCACTTTGAATATCATTTAAATAAATGAGCGTATATTACTTCCTTTTGGGTCCCAGTGGAGAATAGCTGCAGTTTCACAACCTTGAAGCTTTCTCAGCATACAGCATTTTCACTTTTCAAGTATCTTGCAAGAAAAGCCCAAAGCAGCAATATTTAAGTCAAATAATAAACATATTGCTGCAATAATCTTATTATGTTCTGTGTTTGATCACAGACTTATACTCTGTAGGCTTTTGCTTCTACATTCGGTATTAAAATAGGTTAGGTAAAGTTGCTCAGTTTCTTCGGCATTCACTGGTTGTTACATCTTTATGCATAACTAGGCTCTTAGCTTCCTTGTTTCAGCAGGCTGCTTGATTCTTGAATGCTTGTCAGCTTTACACTTGCATGAAAGAGCAGGATACATATTGTTTCTTTAGGATGTTGACAAGGTGACATTCTCAATTTTTTTTGCCAAAATTATTTTAGGTAATGCAGTTCTCTGTGAAATGCATTTTTAATTAATGCCTCTCTTCACAGAAATGAGTGATTTTTACATAGCAAAACATTACAGTGGAACTGCACATCTATTGTTCTTTCTTAAATAGACACACTTTTATGCTGTTTATTGTTCAAACTTGTCTCCTCAGATTTTCTCAATCTCCCCCTTTCTTTTATCCATCTTTTGTTTTTGAGTTTAGTGACTGCTTAGGCAGTACATTTGGTTTAAAACTGACTTACACGTTGTTAGGAAATTTGGGGTTTTATTCACTGCACCATTTTCTACATTTTTACTACAGTGTTTTGTCTTCACTTGATCACATCTATAACAGACAAACTTGTGAGGGGCTTGTAGTTAGAAGACTAAGGAACACACATGTTTTTTAACCTTACCAACAAAAAAGAGGCCTGTCTGTCTGATGTCTTGTGTTTTATGTTCCTTGGTAGAATAGAATAGAAGAAAAAAGTGGCAGATATTGCTGCTGAACTCCCCATACCTGTAAACCTTCACAAGGGCTACAACTCTATCATACAACACATTATTGGCTGTCAGAAAAAGGGGACACAATTCTTTAGAAATGGAAACTGTGCTGGAAACTTGTCCCACAGTCATCTAATTTGACATGCCCTGTGATTCTAGCTATGTAATGTGACATGCTCTGGCAAGGAGATTAGCAGCTGGACATCAAATTTGATGTCCCCTTTGACTAGAAGTTGTGTGGTGTGACTTCAGGTTATGACATAGTCGGTGAAGTTTGATATCTGATAGTGCTTAAACCAAAAGACTACACAACTAGAGGAAATCAGAGTCTAACTTGACTGCCAAAATCCCAGCAATTTGGAGCTATGCAGAATGGATGCTGGAGAGACAGAACAATGCTGTGATATGATGTGAACCTCTTTTAGGTTTAAAGCAAAGGTAGCTGAATGGCGGTGGTCATTTATCATTTTTTCTTATACCTTCAGAAATTCTTTGTCTGAAATGGCAAATGATGTCTTGTTGGCCTGAGCAAAATATCAGCTACTGCAGTGCTTTCCAGCTGCCGCCAAAATCCTGATGTCTGAAGACAGAAACCTGAGGAGGTGTTATGCAGTTTTTAATTTTTTTTAATTGTTTTCAGCTACTGCCCTCAATTTTTGCTGTTGCTGTGGTGAAGCTGGTGTATATTATTTATTTTTATTACCATTCAAGACTTTCAGATGGACTTGCATGGAGCTGGACACTGATTTTCCAAGCTTAAGTAATTTTTCTTTTCTTTTAAGTGCTATTTTTCTGGTATTTTTAGTAGTTGGTACACTGTATTGATCCCCGAGGGGAAATTGTCTTTTTTACATGACCTTTGAGGGTAAGAGCGCAGTATCAGCCATGACATCCTTTTGTCACTCCAAAAACTTTATTTAATGCAATTCAGGGGCTCGACGGACTATTTTGGCAGCATTGGGTGTAAAACAGGAAGCAGTCCTGTAGATGACACAAGTCCATCAAAGTGCCCATTTGTGCAGACAGCCACTCTCATGCTTGGGTCAGTCTGGAGTAATCAGAAGAAAATTGACAGGGAAAAATGACTGGAAACAGGAATGGGATAAACAAAAGTGGATTCAGGAGGTGACAGTGCCACCCACTGTGCAACCAAGCCACCCTTTATTCTTGTTTCAATTGCCTAATTTGCCAGCAAAAACATTCCTGAGTTTCTCCTTGGGATGGATGATAGTGTGTTATTTTCAAACCCTTACAACCATCTTTGATTTTGGGCTCTCTAAGGAAACTGGTGATGTAGGTAGCCGTAAAATTCAATCAACTTTTAGCACACCACTGTGGTCTGCATGTTTAATAAGCTTTGTACTCATATACATAACCATCTTATGAAATATTATTCTTTCAAATACAATACATTTTTAAATCAGCATCTCCCCCTCATTCATTGGTCAAGCGTCCTGTCTTCAATTCCAAAGCGTAGTTTTATTAGAATGCTTCTCCTGTTTATGATGAGTGATGATTTTTCCAAAAATGTCTATTTAAAAATACTTTAGGAAAAAATGCATGTGGTTTGCACATTTTGAACATACAGGTAGATGACAGACATGTAGATTATGCGACACGAGTTAAGTGTGTTTTTGTATTTTCTTCATGGACATTCTTCACATTGTTTGCTGTTGTACAGAATTAGTCATTCTCAATTAGTCATATAACAGAATTGGCTTCTGTTATATATTTTTTCTCTTCATTCTGCATTGAAACATGGAATTAAACATTTTTCTAGGCCATCACTACAATTTATATGTGTTAAGTATATTATAAAAAATATAATTTTTGAGTATTCTTTGAAGTCTTATATTGATGCCAGCTCTACTGGTAAATATCACAGTATGTGAATTAACTTTCAAGCACTTTAATAAACATATTGTTCATTGGTACACAAATGAACAACATCAGCTTTTGAACCTTTGTTATTTTACATATTCTATTGAAAAAGGCTGCATTCTAATTGATGTGAACCATAAATCGTTGAAACAGTACATTGGTCAGCAAGCTGAAAAGACATTGGCAGGAGAGCCTATAGTGAGAGTTTACCTTTTGTAGTTTAAGAAAGATGACTTTAATGAAGATTATAGCTGGGCTGCGGATAATTCATAGCTTTCTGACATGCTGCTTTCAGTCCACAAATATTTTAAGAAAGAATGGAGTAGTCAAGTCTAGAGGTTGCTCTTTTAGGATGGGAAATGTAACACAGTGTGCTGTTTTCCTCCAAAGTAACATTACATTTTCAGCTAGTTTCTTCTTTAAATTCCTAAAATTAATCAGGATATATTTCACAACTCTCTTTGCTATGTCTTAATAGCTCACAATAAATGTTGTTAATCTGTTGGATTTGAAGCTTCAGTCTGTCAACAAGTGTCAATATCTACCTGTTTAATGACCGTGCAGACTTACGACCAGCTCCCCGTTCAGTCAGTATTGTATGCTGGATTAGAAGTTTGGTCGCGGAAACGGCAGTGCGGGTCTCTGACTGAGACCTGACCTAAAGCTAACTGACAAAGAGAAATTAATTAGTGGCTACTGATCAGAACATCCTGATGTGTGCACATGTGATTGACAAAAAATGGTGGCATGGCTGCACTTAGGTCCTAATCGTAGATCCTGAGTTGGTTTGTCGTGTGGTGGGTGCAGCAATGCGCTGTATCAGCACGTGCTCCTAACCTAACCTTAAAAAAATAAGGACATTTAAATAGAAATAAGACACAACTCTTTAGGGGCAATGTGTGACTAAATGAATGAAAATTAAAAATTTTAAATTAAATTAACGTGTCAACCCCTTGTGAAAGATTCACATTGAATTAAAATAAATATCAGCCACTGTGGCCTTCTTTTTAAAACAGAATCACAGAGTCATAAAAATATGGGAACATCCCTGACAACAGGTGAATCATGCAGTATTTACCAGGAAGCCCAACTGCTCTACTATTGCATATTCTTGTAATGTCGTTTAAATTCTTGACTGACAATTTGCATTACTTATTAAAGTATTAGGTAAACTCAGAGGTTGTGAAGCATATGTATATTTTAAACCACTCATTTAACTCTCGCTTAAAATACACAAATAAAATGTCACATTAGGTAAGAGGTGATTTCAAGTACCTGTGTTACTGTATTATGTCTGACAGCAGTGCCTATAAAAGGTATTAACCATTTGGAAATTTTATCAATTTATTGTTATACAACATTGAATCATAGTGGATTTCATTTTGGCTTTTTTGATACCGATTAACAAAAATAGATCACTTCCAAGTGGTCTAAATTAATTACAAATATACAGCCAAAAATAATTGACCACTTAAGTATCATTGCCTTTAATGTTCGACCTCTAAATCATCACTGATCATCCCTGGTGCAGCCAATTGGTGTTAGAAATCACATAATTAGTTTAAAGGACATCACCTGTCTGGGATTTCAATTGATTGTACTCTAGTATAAATGCACTTAATCTGGTGAGTTGGTACCTTGGCTTAGCCTACACAATAAAGATAAGAGAACACACCAAGGAACTTTGTAAAAAGATGACTGAAAGCACAAGTCAGGGGATAGATACAAGAAAATATTCAAGTCACCAGGTATCTCTTGGAATCCAGCTAAATCAATTAAATAGAAATAGGAATGGAAAAAGTATGGAACAGCTAAAAACCAGACTAGAGCAGGCCATCCACAAAAACTGAGTGACAGTGCAAAGAAAACTAGTAAGGGAGGCCACCAAGAGGCCTATGAGAAATCTAAAGGAGCTACAACCTACAATGGCGGAGATTGGAGGAGATGTGGATACATCATTGTTGCCTAGATGCATCATCAATCACAGTTTTATCGTGAGGTTGCAAGGAGAAAGCCACTGTTAAAAAAAAACAAAAGCACATGACATCTTAGTTACAGTTTGCCAGATGGCACATGGGAGACTCTGAAGTCACTTAGAAAGAGGTTCTGTGCTCTGACGACATCGAACCTGAGCTTTTAAGCCATCAGTTTAAACCAAAACTGCAGATTATCACAAACACACACACCATCCCCACCATGAAGCGTGGTGGTGGCTATATTAGTCTGTGCGAGTGATTCTCTGCAGCAAGCTCTACAAGATTTTTGAATGTAGAGAGTAAAACGAATCCAACATAACACAGGGAAATCCTGGATGAAAACGAGATGCAGTCTAAAGGCAACCTGCACCTCAGGATAAGATGTGTTTTCCAGCAAGACAACAACCCAAGGATAAAGCCAAAGCTATACAGGAATTCCTAATAAAACAACAATGTTAATGTCCTGGAGTGGCTAAGTCAGAGTCCAGATCTCAATCCATTGGAGAATTTGAAGCTGATTTTGTAAAAGGTTATTTTCCCACGATCACCATGCAGTCTGCAAGCACTTGTGTAGTTTTGCAAAGAATTGGAGAAATATGGCAGTGTCCAGATGTGCATATCTGATAGAGACCTGTGCAGACTGACTTAAAGGAGATGAATACTTAGCAATTATTTAGTGTTTTATATTTTGTGAGGGACAACATGCTGGGACTGGTGTCCCAGTCAGAATTAGTCTGGGATCCTTACCTGTCCGGGACTCCATTAAAACCAAAAAGAGAGGAGAACAATATTTCCGAATTATTGTTTCCCCACAGACACTAGATGGCAGCATCCCCTTGTATTGGTTCCCATTCAGACACCTGCAAGGAATTGCAGTCCAGTAGCACAGCCCTGCCGAGGTCCGTGGGTGCTGCTAGGGGGTAATGCAGGGAGTAACACTGCCTCCTATTTGGGACTTCTGTATGGCTCAGAAGTGCTTCCAATGGGTGAAGCCTTGGCACTGGAAGTACTCCTGGATCCTCAATAAAGGTCTGTACTGCCTTGTCCTGCCGAGTCATAACTGGGAGCGGAGACAGGCAACACTTGCCTTGGAGGAGTGCGGAGAGAGAAAGGAGAGACAACCTGTGAATTGTTTCTACAAAGGTATTTTGTAATAAACCCCCTTTTATTTGAACCTGGGACTCTGTTTGTGTGTTAATGTTTGGGGTTTGGGGCTCTGTGGTGCCCCCCTAGCCTTCAAAATTTATAAATAATTTTGAGCACTTTGCAGAGATCTTTTTTCACTTGGATATTAAGAGTCTTTTTCTTTTGATCAACATGAAAAAGCCAAATTTAATCCACTGTGATTCAGTGTTTTACAACAACAAACTGTGAAAACATCCAAGGAGATGACACCTTTTTATAAACAGTGTATTATTCCTGCTTGACACCCTATACTGCTAAGATAGGCTTTTGCTCCCAGGGACTCTTTTTGGAAAACAGGGTACAAGTGCTCTAATATATTTACTATAAGGCCCCAGGTCCTTTTTTTGGAATCAGATTGTTAATGTGACTTTCCTCAATAACCCAAAAATGTCTTCTCTAAGTTATCCTGAGACGTGTATGTGTTCTTGTGTTTGTACTGAAATTTTAGGTTCAAAATCAGCTTTCTTGGCATATGTTTGAATCACCAAAACATTAATAATACCGTGGATGAACTGGCCTGTATCGCACAGAGAGGATGGCTCAGCCTGGTGCCCATTAATAATCGAATAGACTGTGGTCCTTCAAATGACTCTGAATTGCACTGAGGTGATTTTTCTAAAGTCTGTTGCCTACTGAAGTTTTTTTTTTCTACTTTGGCATTAGGGACATTCTTATCATGGCTGTTTATCATTTTTATGGGAATACTTTTCTAAATGTGTCTATATTACTAATATAATGTAGGCCCATGCATATATCCATATGCAAATACACATAAATACTGAATCTGTTTTTGTCTACGGCATGAAAATGATGCAAATGCAGGCAATTGAGTGTCACTGATGTAGGATTCTTTGAGTGGAGCAAGAGAGCTCGCCAAAGTGAACAGCACAAAGCAAAGCTGACTGCACACTTACCGTATTTAGGGCGGTGCGGCCTTTGGAATAGCTGGAAGTCAAGCTGCAGAGGATCTCGGCTGTCACTCAGGGTTTGTGCCCTCTGGTGTGTTCAGTTCAGTTCAGTTTTCAGCCAGCGCACGTAGAAAAGTCTGCTTGGTCATTCTTTCATTGCCTCTTTTTATCTCTGACCCCACTTATAGACACACTTGACTTGCAGACAAAATAACTGCACTTCTTTTTTGTGCAGACAGAAATAGAATCTAATTTAATATATTTTATTAAAGATACACTTTATTAACAATGCCTGCAGATGAGGTGCCCTAATTTTGCTTTAGATTGCTTCCATGTTCAGTTTCACTGAATCCCTAGGCTTTAGGAGGGCTCTGCCAGGTGCTGGGAGACAGACTATATATGGCATTCTTAAGCCGATATGAGCAGTAAGGCACTACCCAGATTCATTCAGACTAGGCGATGAAACTGACAAATGAGAGCCGCTCGGTTTTTAGCATTAGCACAGCCAGGAGGGATCCTGGGGAGCTGGTCTCTCACAGGCTCAGCCTGCCCTGCCATCTATTACGTCAGAGTTAATTACTGACCATTCACCTCTCCTGTCTGCTCTCGTACAGTGCCAGGCTCTCTAGCTGACTGCCGCTGGGTGCTGCTGAAAAGAAGGGCACCGAAAAGGGATTTCCAGGCACCCTAATTTGTTTAGATGAGGGAGCCAATTCACATCAGTAGGCTGATTTATGTTAATGCTTTCCACTGGCACAGCACAATGGCCATTTTTATTTTTTTTCTTTGTCACTTTTATTCAAAGCAATTTTCAAGTCACATGTGAATACATTCATTTCAGAAGAAAACATAAATAACATGTATAGTTTGCTTTATTAAAGGAAAAGTATGCTTTACATACAAATACATACAACATTGTAGATTTTGTGAAGCCGAAATACCACATTAAACTCTTTTGTGATGTTCCTAATGTCACGAGTATACCCCCTCCTGATTTATCCATCCGTTATAAAATCTGTTTAATCTCCTGTGATTCAGGGTTTTAGTCACCAGCAGCAGAAAAAGAAGAACCAACTCTGGATGAAGGCTGATCTTTCCACTCACCCACATACAACACCCACACACTCCCTCATGCCAGGCAAAGTTAGATTGGGCAGTTAGCAAAATGTACATATCTCTGAGATATGTGATGTTTCTCTGGACTTTGCAGAACAATCTCAGCAGATATGTGGAAAACCAGTGAATTTCACAAAAACCCAGGAACAGAAAATCAAATACATGTAAGGCAGCAGAGATAACTACCATCTTTCCCACTTATCATACTATACCTCACAAATATCAGTTAGTCACCCTAGCAGAGTAAGCCTCAGTTCTGTAATAATGCTTAAGCAAAGTGACCAAAGCCAGAAGAACTGGAGACCAAAATGTGCAGAGTGCAGGGAAAGTGAAACACGGTAGAATTTGACCACCTGCCCTTGGATTAACAATTCAATTTAGATATTAGATTAGATTATTAGATTATTTAGCTCATCAGTCAATTAATTAGTTTTTTAATTGAATTTCAGGTTTTCCCACAGGTGCTCTCTGATATCTTATTGATCAATAATCCAGATAACTCCTGGCTGATTTGGCTATGAATTAACTTAACATTGTGAGAAGGAATAACCAAATTCCACCTGAAGGCAAGCAGATATTCAGTTTCTACCATACCATGAAGTGGTGGCACAGTAACAGCACAGTGAAGAGGCCAGAGTTCATGCCCTGAGTTCTCCATGCATGGAGTATGCATGTTCTCCCTTTGTATGCGTGGGTTTCCTCCATGTGCTCCGTTTTCCTCCCATAGTCCAAAGACATGTAGGTTAGGTTGATTGGTAATACTAAATTGGCCATAGTGTGTGGTTTGTATGTGTGCGTGCATGTGTGTGTGTGTGTGTGTGTGTGTGTGTGTGTTCGCCCTACAATGGACTGGCACCCTGTCCAAGGTTTTTCCTGCGTTGCACCCTATGCTAACTGGGATAGTTCCTGTTCAGGACTAAGCACGTTAGAAAATGACATAATATACCATGAAGCAAAATTCTGATTAAATGTCAGATGAGAACATCCTACAAATTTTGAATGAACAGAGGATAGGAAGTGTCTGATAGCAGGCCAAATTGAGATAAAGTAATCACCAAAACATGTGCTTTTGTGTTTCCACTGAAGGAAGAGATAACACAGAGGATGTGGAGAGCACCACACTGCATCAAGTACAGTCTGTGGACACACCTGAGTAGTGTCAGCTGATAAATAGGATTCTTGAAGTATAATTTAATACTATGGTCAAGAAGAGAGCCTGCCAACAGAGGCAATGTCATGAGTCTAAATAAGCTCTAGAAAACACAACATTTAAGAGGATTTAGATAAAAACGCATGTAATGAAAAGACATGCTTTTTATAGGGAGAAGAAGAATAAAACATATAGAGTGGTGATTAATGAAGCACTTCATATAATTTTACAGCAAAATAAAGTTATAGTGTGCATGAAGAATGTAAAGTTAAGCAAAACAGCAGTAGTAACAGTAGTAGTATTGACACGTGTATGGAACACAGGGAAATACTTACTTGAATGTCCAACCAACATGCAACATGTTGCCATTCTCTTGTTCCATGATAAACAAGATTGTATTAAAATAATAACTGAACTTGTTTTGATAATAGAAAAATTAATAAAAAATTGCAACACACATTAGTCATGTTATCAAAAAATATCACAGATAACAAGACCCACTTGGACATAACTTTTGTTTTATTCAGTGTGGCATATGTCTAGCAGTAGAGATGGAGCTCATGGAGACAAGGCAAGTGCAGGTTCAAGGGCAAGTTATTACTAAATGTTCACAAACACATGCTACTTAGGTAAGTATGAGTATGTTATTTGATTTTGAGAGGTGATATTGCCTTTATATATACAGTATATTGTGTCACTCACGTGACAGGTTTGTCAAATAAAAATTCCAGCACCAAGTTGGGTGTTGGCATAGTAATGCCTCTCCTCTTCTTTGTGGTGCGGGAGATTAATGTATGAAGATCTGTGACACCACTTCCAGTTACTGGCCGCCCAAGCCCACATCTTCTGCCTGCCTTGTCTGGTTAACTGTCTCCACTGACAGTCTTGAATTGATGATGCGTGTCTGGAAAGATGTCTCCACAGTTATTGCATGTTTTGTTTTTGTTGCAACATCTTTAATTACACAGGGAACATCTGGTGATGCCCCAAACCTTTAAGATCTTGTTTTTTATTAATACAATGGCTATATTTCTTATTAATACATCCATCCATCCATTTTCCAACCCGCTGAATCCAAACACATGGTCACAGGGATCTGCTGGAGCCAGTCCCAGCCAACACAGGGCAGGAACCAATCCCAGGTAGGGTGCCAACCCACCGCAGGACACACACACAAACACGGGCCAATTTAGAATCAACAATACACCTAACCTGCATGTCTTTGGACTCTGGGCGGAAACCAGAGCGCCTGGAGGAAACCCACGCAGACACGGGGAGAACATGCAAGCTCCACACAGGGAGGACCCGGGAAGTGAACCCAGGTCTCCTAACTGCGAGGCAGCAGCGCTACCACTGTGCCACCGTGCCGCCCAGGATTAATACAGTTTATCTAATTTAATCAAATCTACAGGTAAATGTATTGTAATTGCGTCATCAATGTCTTTATTAACCTCTTTGAATTACGCAACATGAAGCTCTCCATAACAAATGTTGTCTCCAGACTTGCCACATTGACTCACTTAAGTGAAGCTCACTTGATGGATTACTAGTTTTTTTTAGATACATTAATAATCATACAGAAATAAAGCTCAAATAATTAAAGAAGATGATGAAATATCTGTAAGAAGCACACAGCCCTTATGTACCATACACTTTGCCAAAGACAATTCACAGAAAACACAAATGCTCAGATCCAGTTGATTCACACACTCATTCTAAGAAGAGGAAATTCAAGTCAGCTGGTTACTAAAAAGACACTGACCTATTACAACGATATTTTAATGTCTTTGTAAGGAATTAGTAAATGTCATCAACCCATATTCTAAATGCATCCCTTCTATTGTAGGGAGCCTGGAGCTAACATAGCAATTTCATGCACTTAGCAGGAACTGGACATAGTTCACTTTAGAGCTGCCACTAAATTTAAAGTGTATATCAGTGAGATCTGGGACGAAATTCTGTGTACACGTGAAAAGAACTGGCAGATTCTGAGCAAACAGTGACTGGATAGGGCTTAGAATTCATATTCCTGGAGTTGTGGAGCAGCAACGCTTTGAATTCTTCTTGTTTTTTGCTGAGAAAGTGCCATACAAGTGTCAGAAGACCAAACAACATTTTAAAATGCTAGCTTTTCCAGAAAAAAGGTCTGTTTACTCTCAGCTTCCCACTTCCTAGAAATGTTCTCCACCATAAAAGATTTCTGCAGCACCACATTTACCACATACATGAATAAATTCATATGCCTTAACAGTAATTTCTTACAGTAGATGGCTGTAACTGTTGCAAATTTTATTTCTAGCTGTGTGCTGATCACCATGATTCGATTAATATGGTGGCACTTGATCCATCTTAGGTATCTGTTTAAATGCTTCACAAAACTGTGTTCCAGCACAGCAAGCTGTTTTTGATTTTGTATTACGCCTACTTTATACATAGTGTAGTGGCAGGAAGGAGGCATTAATTAAATAGACCACAAAGAAAAAATAAGGTCAAATTATGTGAATAAAATGTAATTTATAGCCAAAATAATAAGTAAACCTAAGGGGAGGAAATTTTGGAGACAACACAAAAACCATGATGCAAGTAAAAGAGTAATATTCTCTGGTCCTGTGTAGATTAGAGCTTGAACAGTGACTATGTTGTAGACTGCCTCATGCACTTACTCACCTTTGACATGCCCTTAGTCCTCCTACCACCCAGTTCCGAATTCACAATACTAATAGGCAGCAGGAGTTTGCAAGCTAGGAACAACTTCTGGAAAGGGCCCTGTGACCATTATTGGGATGAGGATTTTTTCAGGGAACACCTGGGAAATTTTACATTGAACTCCCTCTAGTGGCCAGAGGAGTCCCTGCAATCTTGTGCTCTACATATCAGTAAAGGACCAGAACAGACCAAGTTAGTCTTAATAGTGGCTGCAGGTTTTTGTTCCAACTTCCAACTGCTTAATTAGAAGCCAAGCCTTACCAGTAAGAGAATTTATTTAATTTTATGGCTTGTTAGTGTTTTTATTCTGTTGCATCAGGTCATTTTTATATCGTAGATTGTGGATTTCATCCAAATGATTTGTAGCCTGAAGCAGATGAGTAATTCTCAGTCCTTCATTTTTTATCTCTTCAGTTTTCTTCCAAATAGTTTATTAAGCCAGATCATTCAAAATGAATACAGACAGGTGTAAATGGAAACAAGTCTGATGGAGAACAGCTGGCTCCTTTGTTATTGGCATCTTATTGCTAGTAAGTAGCATTGCAGCCTAAGCAATTAATGGTGGGGTATTTTAAGAAGCAAGACAACTAAAATGAAGCATAAAAACAGTGCTTGAGCAATGAATGCTTCAATAGCAATAACTGACTTCTTATTAAGAAATTGAATTGGAATAAAAACCCAGCAGCCACTATGGCCCTCCAGGGCTAACTCTGCGGACTCCCTGTGTTTCAAATGGTGGACTATGATGCATGTATAGTGCTTGGGGTTTCCCTGTTACAACCTAATTGCATGAGGAAGAGTGTTTTTTATGTAATTTTTGTTTTACAGATCCATATTTGATAATACAGTGGAACCTCGGTTTACGAGTAACTTGGTTTACGAGTGTTTTGCAAGACGAGCAAAATTTTTTAATAAATTTTGACTTGATAAACGAGCAATGTCTTGCAATACGAGCAGTATGGATACACTTTGTCTGCTGAGCGTCATGTGATCACAACTGAGCTGATGGTTCTTCTCTCTCACACGCACGTGTCTCTCTCTCTCTCCTTATCTCGCTCGCTCGCTCGCACTCGCCTCTTTCTCTCTCTCTCCTTATCTCTCTTGCTCGCGTGCAGCGTGTCTCTCTCTCTCTCTCTCTTCTCTTGAGGGCAATTGTCTCCTATTCTCCATCTGAGTCTGTGTGTCTCACTCATATAGTCAACATCCGTACGAGTGTATACTGTTTACTACAGCATTGTGACTGTGTGTGTGTGTGTGTGCGCGCGCGCACACTGTGTACTGTGAAGTGCGAGTCTCCATCTTGCGCCCCAAAACACAAAGCTAAGTCTCAATACTTTAACAACACCAGCTGCCTTCAGCTTGAAACAGCAACAGCGCTGTCATTTTTTGTAACGGGATCTTTATAATGTTCCTTGTATCACCCATTGACGGCAGGCACTTATAGCCTGTCTGTGATCTTTTTGGATGCGCTTATACGGCGAACTGCTACAGCGCTGGGAGACTGCGATTGCTTTGGGACACTCTTCCGCATGTCGTCCCAGTGGGTGGAATCCCACATGAGTTTAGAAACTCTCTCACACCAGCCATGATTCTTTTTAAAGGTAAAGTGCAGGTTAATTTGTTTTATGTATTTTTACTTTATATTTTGTATTAATCATTTTTATATGAATAGTTTTGGGTTGTGGAACGAATCGTCTGAGTTTCCATTATTTCCTATGGGGAAATTCACTTTGATATACGAGTGCTTTGGATTGTGAGCACGTTTCCGGAACGAATTATGCTCGCAAACCGAGGTTCCACTGTATGCACGGTGCTCTGCGCTTGTAATGTAAATGCATCAATCTAAAAATAAACAAAAATGAGTTGCATGCTAGAGAACAATTGTTCTAAAATGGCCTTTATTAAATTGAAATACAATATGCTGTGTTCACAGCCTTTCATATGAAACAGCAAATGTAGTAAGAGTTCACGGAGCAAAAGTTATAAGGGCGCAAGACACATAAAACTTAAGTGGTGAGTTACGCTCTCTTGGGTTTTATTAAAATTAAGGACACGATTTAAAAGGATAAAAAAATATTTTTAATATGAGATCTAAAACTGTCCCATCTGTTCTCTTCTGTTACTCAAGAATGCTCATGAAACCCCCTTAAAATAACCAATGTCAGTATAAATGTCTCCCACAAAAAGGGTTTAAAAATCATATTGAGAAAGGAAGTACAATGGTCTAAACAAAGGAATAGGTCATTGAAGGAGGCAGAAGTTAGAAAACTAGAAAGGCAGAAAGACCAAAGCAAAAAAACTAAACTCAAAAACAAAAGCTGAAAGTAAGACATAACAAATGCTTGTGTTTAAAACTCCTTTCCCTAAATAACCAATAAGATTTCTCAATGGTTTCTGATATTTCTCTCTATTATAAAAGGAAATCCTGAGACGAGACTTTCTCAGAGATAATTTCAGCTCCAGTGAGACAAGACATTTTGCTGAGAGATTTTGGCAAGTCCCGCCCTCCTCTCAAAAATTTACAACCACGCCCAAGGTCTACTCGCTTCTCATTCGTGTGAATGCTATTGTCAGACACAGTTCCTTCACTCTCAGCTCCAAGCGTGGTCGGAAATAAAAGACAAAGAGTAGTAGACAAAGTAGAATTTTGTAAACAGGTTCAAAAATGTTGTACACATCCAGAGCAGGTTAGAGATTATGAAAGTACAAATACAGTGATCACTTGCTATATCGCACTTCAACTTTCGCGGCTTCACTCCATCGCGGATTTTAAATGTAAGCATATCTAAATATATATCACGGATTTTTCGCTGGTTCACGGATTTCTGCGGACAATGGGTATTTTAATTTATGGTACATGCTTCCTCAGTTTGTTTGCCCAGTTGATTTCATACAAGGGGCGCTATTGGCGGATGGCTGAGAAGCTACCCAATCAGAGCATGTATTACGTATTAAATAAAACTCCTCAATGATATACGATATGCTTCCCATGTGGTGCTTCGCACACTTAAAAGCTCTAGCAGCACGTATTGATTTTTGATTGTTTGCTTTTCTCTGTCTCTCTCACTCTCTCTGACATTCGCTGCTCCTGACGGAGGGGGTGTGAGCAGAGGGGCTGTTTGCACAGAGGCTGTTTGCCTAGAGGATACGGACGCTCCTCTCAAAAATGCTGAAAGACTACTTTCACGTTGCTCCCTTTTTCTTGCAGCCGCTTTATCATGGTGCTTTGCATAATTAAAAGCCCAACAGCTCGTATTGATGTTTGATTGTTTGCTTTTCTCTCTCTGTCTCTCTCTCTCTCTGACATTCTCTGCTCCTGATGCGCACTCCTTTGAAGAGGAAGATATGTTTGCATTCTTTTAATTGTGAGAAAGAACTCTCATCTCTGTCTTGTCATGGAGCACAGTTTAAACTTTTGGCTAAAGGGTGTTCTTTCATGTCTAGAGGGCTCTAATAATGTTAAAAAACGTATTTAGAAGGTAAACAGGTTTTCTATGCTCTAACTGCGAAAATATTAGATTTATAAATAAAGAATCCTACTTCGTGGAAATTCATTTATCTCAGTAGAGTGTGGAATGGATTAACCGCGATAAACAAGGGTTTACTGTATAACTGTGCGGAGAATATTTATAAACAGTGTGGGAGAGTTTCTAAGAGCTTAAAATATATAAATATAATCATACAAACATATGGTTTCTACTTCACAGATTTTCACCTATCGCGGGGGGTTCTGGAATCAAAGAGGGATTACTGTATTTGAAAGTTTCAAAAAACTGATCGTAAAGATCTCATTAGCGCTAGCAAATGGAAATTATTACTCAGTGAAATAATGGAACAGCGAAAAGAGATGCAGATCCAGATCATCTGGATGACTTTGATTTATGCAGGGACGATTCCAGATCGGCGCAAAGACGATTCTTCATGTTGTCAGTACACACACTTCTTGATGGTCCGGATTTTACGGGTGATTTTCTATGTAATAAACCTATTAAGTTATAGTGTAATGAAAATTGCATAATTAGATCTGGACCACCCTATATGGACATAGGTGATATGACAGAAGTATGTAGATATTGTTTTAATTTAAATTTTAAGTTGGAGACTTGTAGATCATCTAATTCATGTTGCCATCAGTGAAAAGTAGTGTTTCTTCCCAATGAAGAGGCATATCCGTGAGAATTAAAAGATTTGTTGTTTGGTGAAAGTGAAATCCAGAGCGCAGAGATGTGAAGTGGCTGGCGCATAGTGCCTGCCCGGGGTTTGGCAAGAGAAGCAAGCAGGGGGAAGACCCCCTAGTAATCCATAATCTTGGGTGCTGGTATTGGTAAATTCCCATCTTATATAGTCACAGGTTAAAGGACTAACAAGTCATTCATAAAACCCTGTTCACAGTAAAGAAATCTTGTAAAAATATCACAAACACAAAATGGAGCAGAGATGATGTCAAAGAAATCACACAAATAATAATAATGTTTTATTAGTTAAAAAAATGATATGGAATGGTAATTACTTCCATGTTAATTATACTTTAGTCATATTGCAGGAAATTGCCCGGCAGAAGATTTTGTAATACAATATAACTGACTGTACTGTACAATGAAATGGAATTAAGTACTTTAATTTAATATCTCTGAACCTCTGCTGCTGATGGGTCGCAAGCTTCTATTGTTTATATTGTTCGTGGGTCACAGTTATCAAGCAGTGGGTTGGGGTGGGTTGGCATCATGACGAACGTACTTGATTCCCCTTGTGTTCTAACAATTGCACTGGATTCACCAATTATTCCAATCAATCTTGACAATCATGCTAGAACTCCCCACCCCCCACTCTAATTAATGTGTTTGATTTGCCCCTTTTGGTGTGAAGACATTTAGATGGGGAAAAGTGGGTTGTGACACCAAAAGGGTTGAGAGACACTACTTACTGCATAAATATATGTAGACTAAAATGAATAAGAAATTTAATCAAGTAAACAACTTATTTAATGTGAAGCTAAACACATTGGGTCAAATGAAGTAAACAAGCTACCTAGGCAGTGCAAGGGTTCCTTGATGTTCAAGTCGACTTTGACATATCTACAGTGGCGTGTGTGTTTGTGTTTGCTCAGTTGTTCTTTATCATCATCAAGCTTGTGCTCTGATAGTTAATTTCCCTTATAAATTTCTTTGAGTGTGTGCATGCATGTGCTTGTGGGTACCTTCATGTCTGTGTACATGTTTATGTAAATAAATGATGTATCTGAATAACTACTCATGCAAAGATTTGTAAATCAATATCCCTGGTCCAATGCGCAAACAGACCAGACTACAAAAATCCTGGTTAAATTAAATAGTTTCTAGGGCGATTATCATTGTACAAAGGTTAAACGTACTTGTACAAAAGTATTGGGCCAAAAACAAAAAGATGGTACAGTGATCCCTCGCTATATCGCACTTCGACTTTCGTGGCTTCACTCCATTGCAGATTTTATATGTAAGCATATCTAAATATATATCACAGATTTTTCGCTGGTTCGTGGATTTCTGCGGACAATGGGTCTTTTAATTTATGGTACATGCTTCCTCAGTTGGTTTGCCCAGTTGATTTCATACAAGGGACGCTATTGGTGGATGGCTGAGAATCTACGCAATCCGAGCACATATTACATATTAAATAAAACTCCTCAATGATATACGATATGCTTACCGCGCGGTGCTTGGCATACTTGAAAGCCCGAACAGCACCTATTGATTTTTGATTGTTTACTTTTCTCTCTCTCTGACATTCTCTGCTCCTGCCGGAGGGGGTGTGAGCAGAGAGGCTGTTCGCACACTAGCCTAGAGCAGGGGCTCAAAAAAACTTTTGGATGTCAAGTACCACCTGAGGTTAAATGAGTTGCGTTGCGTACCACTCGCACCTTGTTGAAAGGGAGGGAGAGCTGTAGAGGGGCGGCGGCGCGCCGGGCTTCGGGTCTAAACCGCCCTGAAATCTGAATAAAAGTTAAAGAATTGGAAGAAATTATGCATAAAATTAATTTAAAAAATTTGTGCATGTACATAAATTGATAAATTCCACCCCAAAACCTTCGGCCTGTATGTGACACAGTTACTGAAGACGAAATGGTATTGGCTTTGTGCTTAGATCTAGTGACTACGATGCGATACAGCGGCAGTACACGTATAACAACAAACGCGAGCAGTTTCTGTAAGGCAGAGTTACCGAAGACTAAATAGTGTCTGCGTTGTGCTTTCATCTAGTGACCAAAAGCTCAAACAGTGAAGAAGTAGAAGTTGACTTCCACGAAACGGAATTATGGTAGCGTTAAATGAACTAAATACTGATTCGAATACTAGGTTTTATTTATTCAGATGACGAAATTTCACACCACACTAAATTTGGGAATCCACGTATTATTGTATTTAAACAATTTCATTGGTTTTTGCTCACAACAGGCTTGTCATAAAGGGTTTTGCACAGATAAATTAAATTTCAGGGACCACGATGCGTACTACCGGAAAAGGCTCCGCGTACCAGCAGTGGTACGCGTACCACAGCTTGGGAACCACTGGCCTAGAGGATACGGACGCTCCTCTGAAAAATGCTGAATGACTACCTTCACATTGCTCCCTTTCTTACAGCTGCTTTGTCGGGCGGTGCTTCGCATACTTAAAAGCACCTACTGATTTTTGATTGTTTGCTTTTCTCTCTCTGTCTCTCTCTCTCTGACATTCTCTGCTTGTGATGCACACTCCTTTGAAGAGGAAGATATGTTTGCATTCTTTTAATTGTGAGACGGGACTGTCATTTCTGTCTTGTCATGGAGCACAGTTTAAACCTTTGAAAAACAGTGTTTTAAAGACCCTGTCTCTACAACCTCCTGTGTTTCTGTGCAAATATGTGACCCAAGTGTGACAGTATAAAAATAACAACATAAACATATGGTTTTTACTTTGTGGATTTTCACCTTTCGCTGGGGGTTCTGGAACGCAACCCCTGCAATCGAGGAGGGATCACTGTATTTTGAAACAAAGGAAACATGATTCTGCCCGTTTGAAGATAAAAGGACAGATTTTTTGGAGTTTATCATTGTACATTGGCCTCATTATTCAGGGCAGATATCTCAGAAACTGCTTGTTCTAAAATGTTCTCCCTTTGCTGGGACGTCGTTATGGAGGAGTTATACTCTTTGCAAAAAAATGCATAATTTGTCCAACAAAAATTGCAATTTTTAAGACTTGAAAATCAATTTTGACGTTCCACACACACCTACACACAGACATACATACAGACACCATACTAAAATCAACTTTTCTTGATGTTTTGAACATTTTAGAATCAGAATCTGAATTTAACTTTGTAGTGATTTTTGACCCCATCACCAGATGTCCACATTATAAAACTAAAAATAACAGTAATGATAACAGAATTATAATAATAATACTTAAAGAAAGTGTCAACAAGTGTAAGGCATAGCAATTAAAATACTGTAAATCAAATATGACAGCTAGTGGAACAAATATGTAAGATTAACAAAAAGAGAAGACTAATTAAGTATGAAAATTTATAACAACCATTTTAGAGGTGTCAAAAATAATTGTAAGAGTAATTGGGAAAAGGAGAGCAAGCCTAAATTGATTCCTAAAATAAGAGTGTATTGTTCATCAATGCCGTGAAGTACTGCAGGAATACTGTAGCTCATTGTGAAGACTCAGTTTATGAAACACAAAAAGAAAACACAGCACTCACAGGACAATGAGTACCTCCACCATACTTAACTATATGATAATAAAAATGATAATCAAACACTAACAAAATGATAAACTGGAAAAATATGGTTTGAGTTGTTTGTGAAAACTAGTCACAGATGGTGGCAAGCTGTTCTAAATTGTATTTGTTTAAAAACATAAAGCTGCTCCTCTTCATTCCTTAGGTCTTAATAGACTGTAGGTGTTTAAAGAAAGCCCCCACAAGATGACCTGTGTGTCGACTCGACCAGCTCCTTTGCATTCCCAATTTACGTATTAGTCACCAGGCACAAAGCACACGCTTCCTTCGTTTACAGCATGGCAAGTGCTGAGTCGTCTTGATAACTAAGTGCGGTAGGCCGCTTGTAAGAGCCTCTAAACTGGAGCTTCAAGCAATACATGAATGACCGTAGAGTTAAAAATTGACACAGATGTCTTGAGAGTGACAAAAGCATAATTCCGATTTCATAGGTAAACATACCATAACATAGTCAGAACCTACTATATTTAGGAGACAGCTGAATCTTTTATGATTTCAATTGCTTTGTAACCCTTGGATAGGCAATATTTGCAGTTTGATATTTTACAGCTGTGCACTCAGTATAACCACATAGACGTGATGTCTATTTCTAAATCCAGTATTAAGATTTAAATCAGCATACCAGGCACTCATAGAGTTGTCAACGATGATGAAACTGGTGTTCTCTTTTCTTCTGGTGGGTTTGCATAAGATGCATCAGGTGCTCCATTTTCTTGAGTTCGCTAGGGTGTTTTGTTTCTTTTCCACATTATGGTCAACATCAAATATGAAACAAATACTAAACATACAGCATGTTATGAAATGTGCATGTGTCCTGTGAAGCATACATAAAAATATGTTATTGTTGCATATAGCACTTTCAGCTACACTTTTTCTATGAAAATATGCTAAATGAATAAATGTTGCTGGTATATACCGAAATCATCAAACCCACTACTGCAGATTGCAAAAAAGTATATACAGTGCAAATTGTATTTGCTGAAATATGGTAATAAAATAACTGAAGTTGCAAATGCTGTAAAAGAGTAATCCAGTTAGTCATGGAGATCCTTTGCTTCTCAGGAAATGTTTAGCAATTTACCGATGCAGCCAGCAGAGGAGAATGCTGTACATGATTATTTATTACACATGATTAAACACAATTGAATTATGCTTATGTGAGTAGAATACTGTATATGTCAGTTTTTATACATATGCAGAGGAGGAAGAGAAGAAAGGAAATTGAAAATATCTCTTCCCTGTCTGTGACGTTGCCAATTAGGTCTCCTGGGGCACAACTTACTGACTACCAATTTAGTTGAGTGCAATATAAGTTCATTTCATTTTATTCAAATCGTTTGCTACACTTCTGTTAAAAAGAAAAAAAAGGATATTTGCAAATACAGTACCCTCTACAATAAACACAAAATAAAACAAAAAAAAATTCATGGACAACCATGAAAACATTAAGCCAAGGCTCCTCCCCTACCACTGAGTCCCTGGAGGGAATATGGCGTAAAATTTTTGAGGTAACTATCTCGTGCTCACCACTTACTAACTCTTGTGCACCACTTATTATCTTGTGCTCACCACTTAACTTGTGTGCACCACTTACTAACTTGTGCTCACCACTTACTAACTCGTGCGCACCACTTATTATCTTGTGCTCACCACTTACAAACTCCTGTGCACCACTTAGTATCTTGTGCTCACCACTTACTAACATGTGCTCACCACTTCATATCTCATGCTTACCACTTAGTATCTTGTGCTTACCACTTACTAACATGTACTTACCACTTACTATCTCTTGCACACCACTTACTGATTTGTGCTCAGCACTTACTATTTTGTGCACACCATTTACTAACTTGTGCACACCACTTAGTATCTTGTGCTCACCACTTACTATCTTGTGTGCACCACTTAGCATTTTGTACTCACCACTTCCTGTAAACCGCACACCAGGTAATTTAAGGTTGCACCAGCTGTTATGGCGTGTGCATCGCATACAATCAGATGAGCACCAAATACCATTGCATGCAACTGTTATAACATAAATACTGAGAACGTGTTTGTTCACTCTGTGCATACAGAGCGACACTTAATACTTTTCCTCTTCATTTTTTTTTGTTACGTTTACAGTTTACTTACCACAGAAGAAGCATTAACTTTTTGTGTAGGATTTGCCCTTCTTTGAACTGTAGACTGTTTAGATTAATTTATTTAGCTCAAATGATCCATGATGAACTGAATTTACAGGACTTTAATTACAAGTATTGCAAGCATCCACTTTTCCTGTTTGGTGGCAGTAATGTATGCATCTATTCCAGTAGATGTCTTTTTCAATTAGTTTATGAAACTAACCAGGGGGCGCATGGATCTTACCAGGGACTTATTTGGCCACTCTTCTGCCACACCCAGAAGTGTGGCCAGAAGATGCTCATTAGGCACCTGGAGTCCTTCTGGGTACCCTATAAAAAGTCACCAGTCCCACCATTCGATGGCCAGAGTCGGGATGAAGAGGACAAAGCCTGAGGAGGAGTGGAGGGAGAAGAACTGGTGGCAAGAAGAGACTTTGTATTGGTGTGTTGGTGCTGGTGATTGTGCATTTTAAAACTGTAAATAAACCAGGTGCTGTGTTGAACCTGTGCCCTGCCTGTGTGTGTTCGTGTTAGGGTGGCTGTACACCCCCTGGTGGCTCACAATGGGTTGTTCAAGGAATCAAAGATTAGGCCTACAGTACTGCGACAGAGGATGTGATGTCTGAGACACATGTGACCATTTCATCTGGATGTTTGAAAATGTAACCTATGAATAACACCAATCGCTAAGCTGCCCAGGACAATATCCATCCCTTGACATTTCTTATTTTTAGCAAGCTTTTCTATGAAATTTTGTATCCAGATGATCTATTTTATTTTCTATTATATTTTCCTCTGTTTGGTATTGTTATATGTTAATAAATACTGTGTTGCCTTTATATGTTCTATACTTTGTCTTTTATCGGGAATGAGTGAAATAATAAGAGGGTGCCTAGTGTGGGAAAAGCTATTGAGGTCGTTTCTAAATAATTAGAACAACTGCGGTAAAAGCAAGACATAATTTGTTTAGGAAGTGGCATAACCAAAAGAGATGCTCTTTTATGTGTGTCGCGATCATACTCGCATGTTTGTTATATTTGGTGATAGTGAAACCCTATGCAGAGAATCCTATGTAGAATATTGCAGAGTGCCTGGCAATTGGCACCACACTCAAAACTTTGTCTGGCTAGGATCTCTGTCTATGTGTGTGTAGCTATGTGTGTGTCAATCTTCAAGGATGGGAATAGATAAACCCAATAAACATTCCTGGTAAGTCTCACAAACGCTTCATGTTAATACATTCCTTTTGAGACTTTATGAAGTGTCTCTGCCTGGCCTTTCTCTCTGTGTTCTTTAATCTCCAGTTTTGTTTCTCTCTCTCTGTCCCTTTCCGTTGGTCACCTGCTCCTTTTTTTCTGTCACTTTTGGTCTCTGTCACAACTTGGCCTTCTTCTCTGTAGAGTTTTTTGTTAAAGTGAGTTTGGCTCAGGCCAGCATGAAGTGGCCATTTGTCAATTTCCAGCTGTGCCACACTTGGCAGGAAAAACACATTTTAAACATCTGGCCTTTGCATAAAAAGTAGACAGATCTAGTGCAGCCCCCCAATCACACCCTCAAGAGCCATACTACAGTCTCTGCTACTGAGTCTTGATTTAAACAGGAATCCCTAACTGTGCTATACCAGCACAAGCACATCCCTGTTGCTTCGTCCTTTCAGAAATCTTCATTACCTACACCCCATAGCCAACATGGAGCGTTACTATGCTAGTGCTGGAATGCAGCTTTGGGCTTTGGAGTTTAGAGCTGTCAGGCTCCAGCCATCAACAGCACTAACACAAAGCAATATTGCCCTCAGATGGTAGCTAAAAGGTCATTATTATTTATGTAATATGTAGCCTTGATTCACTGTTTATAATCTTCTTAAACACTCTCTGAACATGTTTTACCTCACCAAGATACACAACTTTAGGCCATTCCTGCTATAAGCTTACCAGCGACAGAGCTGTCTGTTGCATAACTGTGATTCACTTCGACAGCAATGGGCTCTTAGTTAGACAACCTGACAACAAAAATTACTTGTCATGTCACATTTTTCCTTGCAATCTGAGGTGTTGTTTATAAGATATTGACAAAAAATGTAGCAAATTGGCTGCTAAATTAGAATAAAAGAGAGGTATAATACATGACAAAGTGAGCATGTGAGTGCATGTTACCAGTTCTCAGCAAAGCAATGAAAACAGTCGCTGTTAATAAATGACATCACAGTGGATTAACAGCAAAAATAATTCTTGCTCACATTTGCTGTCTTGGAGTAAAAAAGACGAGGAAAAAAAAGATTTGAGGTTTGAATACAGACTCATTCAAATAATACCATCAACCTTTATGAAGATTTTGGTATGGTATTGAGGAATAAGTGAATTATAACATGTAGTCAACTCTTCATTCTACTGCTTTCTAAAGATGGTTCTCACTTCTTGTTAAATGTTGAATTTCTTAATTTTATCTTCAGGACTTTTTGTCTATAAATGTAATGGGAACTAAGATAACATGAAGCCAATATGTTCACTCTTTCAAAGTCCTACCAAACAATAACATACCATTTACCAAGCCTCTGTAATCCTTACTTAATCCCTTTGAAACAGGGATGAGAGGTATTTGTTTTTGGCTCAGCTCTTCCTTTGGAGTGACTTTCATCCAATTTTTATTATTACTTGTTTTGTTGTTCTTTCCTTTGTTATGCACATCCGTTTTGTTTTCTTTATATTGATCTTCATTCCATATCTCTTACATGAGGAATCTAATTTGTTGATTCGTTTTTGTACTCCGTCATCATTTCTTGATGTTATTGCTTAATGGTTTGCAAATCTTATCAATGTAATCCATCCTCCTATAGCCACCACCAAAACGTGTTGTTTGTTAGTGATTCTTCAATTATTCTTTCTTAACATAGATTCCTACTTGACATGACTCTGTTAGTTCATATATGGTTATTCATTTGCTGACTAATTCATGTTTCTATTCTAAAAAAGTCTTCTGTGCTGCCAATCTATTCCTATGTTACCTTACAAAGTGTCCTCGGTCAAATGCTTGCTCCATTTCCACAAAGCAGAAATATAGGCCTTAATTAGACTCTTTCACCAACTGTAGTATCTACAGGGGGATAAAATTGATGAGCCACAGCATGAAGTTATGGGAAAGAGTAGTGGAAGCTAGGTTAAGAAGGGAGGTGATGATTAGTGAGCAGCAGTATGGATTCATGCCAAGAAAGAGCACCACAGATGCGATGTTTGCTCTGAGGGTGTTGATGGAGAAGTATAGAAAAAGCCAGAAGGAGTTGCATTCCATTTTTGTGGACCTGGAGAAAGCATATGACAGTGTGCCTCAAGAGGAATTGTGGTATTGTATGAGGAGGTCAGAAGTGGCAGAGGAGTACGTAAGAGTTGTACAGGATATGAACAAGGGAAGTGTGATAGTGGTGAGGTCTGCGGTAGGAGTGACAGATGCATTCAAGGTGGAGGTGGGATTACATTAGGGATCGGCTCTGAGCCCTTTCTTATTTGCAATGGTGATGGACAGGTTTACAGACGAGATTAGACAGGAGTCCCCGTGGACTATGATATTTGCTGATGACATTGTGATCTGTAGCGATAGTAGGGAGCAGGTTGAGGAGACCCTGGAGAGGTGGAGATATGCTCTAGAGAGGAGGGGAATGAAGGTCAGTAAGAACAAGATAAAATACATGTGTGTGAATGAGAGGGAGGTCAGTGGAATGGTGAGGATGCAAGGAGTAGAGCTGGCGAAGGTGGTTGAGTTTAAATACTTGGGATCAACAGTACAGCGTAATGGGGATTGTGGAAGAGAGGTGAAAAAGAGAGTGCAGGCAGGGTGGAATGGGTGGAGAAGAGTGTCAGGAGTGATTTGTGACAGATGGATATCAGCAAGAGTGAAAGGGAATGTCTACAGGACAGTAGTGAGACCAGCTATGTTATATGGGTTGGAGACGGTGGCGCTGACCAAAAAGCAGGAGACAGAGCTGGAGGTGGCAGAGTTAAAGATGCTAAGATTTGCATTGGGTGTGACGAGGATGGATAGGATTAGAAATGAGTACATTAGAGGGTCAGCTCAAGTTGGACGGTTGGAAGACAAAGTCAGAGAGGCGAGAATGTGTTGGCTTGGGCATGTGCAGAGGAGAGATGCTGAGTATATTGGGAGAAGAATTCTAAGGATAGAGCTGTCAGGCAAGAAAAAAAGAGAAAGGCCTAAGAGAAGGTTTATGGATGTGGTGAGAGAGGACATGCAGGTGATGAGTGTAACAGAACAAGTTGCAGAGGACAGAAAGATATGGAAGAAGATGATCTGCTGTGGCAACCCCTAATGGGAGCAGCCCAAAGAAGAAGAAGAAGAAGATTAGACTATTTCACCAAGTATCCTCAGCATCTGGTTGAAAAATGGAAATAAGAACTAAAAAGACCATACACAAAAATCTACAGTATGAAGAAACACAATGGCCAGATTACTTTAGAAAAGTAGTGTTAAGACAAATGCAACAAATTGTGAAGACTATACAACAATAAGCTTATTATCACATTTATCAAAGTTAGTATTAAATTTGACGGCAAAAAGATTAGAAACAAAGCAGAAAAGTATATGGCAGAGAATTAATTTAAAATCAGTACAGAGAGGGGAATGAGAGATGCTATTGAAATTATTGAGGATACAGAGTGCAAGAAGTCAAGATCATCCCAGAATATACCGATATATCATTCACTATACCCTGGATACTTTCAAGAATTAATATTTTTCCATACTATCAAGCTTTTGAACTCCATTGTGTCCTTCACTTTGATTTTTGCTTTGCTCTCTGGTTTTCGTGGCTTAATTCTTTTGTTGTTATGATCACACCATCTGCTGTCCTTTTCTGACCACACTTCGACTACGTGCATTTGCATCTCCTGCTGTTTTTCTCCTTACCATAATTCAGAGACATAGTGTCTCGTGACAATCACAGTAACCTGTTTCCCTTCTTCCTGCATGCTAACGTTTACTCCCCGGGCAACACATCATAGTAGATTTTCTTTGAGTATTCAGGATTCTCTAAATTCTGTGAAATGAGCAGGCTAGGTAAACTGGCTCTCAGAGACTGTGCTGCAATGGTCTCCTATCTTCAGATCTGGTAAGTGCCTTCTGTCCAGAGCTGCCCGACTGAGCACCCCAGTAACTTGTTGAAAAAAGCGGTCTTGAAAAATGAATAAATAAATGAATGATTGACTTAATAAAATGCAGGTCCACAGCACCAATCTAGAAACAATATTCCACTTAAAAAGATTTTGCTTGGCACAAACACAATGAAGACCTTCCAGTTAGGAATTGACCACTTGTATTGATGAGTAGGGCAGAAGTTCACTTTACTTTCAACTATGTTTGCTCACAAAAATATTAGAAGGGAGTAAATTATTGTGCCCTACCAACAAAGCCAAGAATAATTAAATATTTGAAAGTATTTCTAGAGCAGAAAACAGAAAAAGTATCCCACATTTCACTACAAAAGCTGCAGGCCCACATGCACAATGGAGAAAGAAGAGCAATAGACTACACAGATTAATGAAATTCCCATTAACATTTTTCATGGAATGATTTCACCATAATGTCTATGGCATCAGACATAAGTAAAGGGCCAGCACAAACCCACAAAAATACATCACTTTTTATTTGTATGCTTTGCTATCTAACAGATAAAACAGAAATGAATCCCTTCTTAAGCATTTATAGGACAGCTGGGATATTAAATCATTTCCTTCTTGCTCTGTTTCTGCAATAAACACATATCCATTTGGCAGCAAGCTCCATCAAGCCCCAGCATTCTTGTGCAACTCTTTGCCAACAGAAAGTGCCAGGAATGAATCACACTTTTTATAGTAAATGACCTTAATGCAGCAATGGACGACAGCAAGGATTAGCAGCTATGGCAGAACAGCTCAGTTGTGCTTGCTTCTAATTTAAAATAACACTGTCCTTTACTTGTATTTCTCTGCAATAAAAGAGAATGTTTGGTTCTCATCTCTGTGGGAGATAATTCAACATTAACTTTTATTTTTGCTGTGCAGGGTTAATGATTCTTAAAAGCCAGGACTTAGCTTCCATTGTGGTGGTAGAGATGGAGGAACTCTGCAGGAAATTACTGCGCAGTAAGTAAAATAATCATAAAAGTTATAATAACTAACAAATAATTCTGCTCTCTGAAAACATTATTAGGCATACTAGGCTAATCTTAGGAAATGCTGAGCAGGAGGAGTGTGGCCAAACATTTAGCCCCACTGTGCTCACTATGGCATTTTTCATTTTGTGGTCAGTCATGTATATAATATATTCCCATTCAGGGATGCCTCACCAGTCTGCCAGTGTCATGCTTTCTCTGCCGTCAGACCTGCTGTAAATATTAGATTAGACCTTTTGATGTTCAAGTCAGTAACTCTAACCCCAGCAGAAGCAGCTGTGCTGGGAAACTTTTTCCCAAGCCTATTTAACACATGCAGGATCACCTATCTGGCGTAGAACTGTGATCCGCGTGATATGGGAAATTGATAGGAAGTGCATTTTTTCAATACTACTATGAACAGTAATAACAAGAAGGTACATGTGGTGGAACAAGCCCGAGGAAGCATGATGGACACTTTAAAGTACTGCTGAGCCCTGTCTGACTGCTGGATACTATAGGGTCTCAATGGAAAATGTCTTTCAGTCTGCTGTAATAAGAAGCATCTGCTGGGCCCACCTGTATTAAAGGGAAAGTGCACAACAGTTACAAATTTTATTTTACAGACATGTCTTATGGAAATAAAATATATGCATATAAATAACATGCTGAGACCCACTTCATCAAGGGGACAAAGCAGGAAAGAGCCATTTAAAGATCTTATGCAATAGCCATGCTCAAGTATTTTATTACCCCTGACTGGAGTAGCTTTTCTTTTTATATAATCTTTATGTCATATTTAAAATATTCAATTGTGCTACCTTTTTTGGTTTTGTAAATATTATTTTGCTTATTATTTATTTTACTAAGTATGAAAGGTTATTTTAATAAATAATTTAATAATGTGCATGTTCCTTGTACTTTATACAAAAAGTCTAAGGGGGTGGCAAGCTCATTTAGGGATGACTCAGGACCCCATGGTGACAGAAGTGAAGGAGATAATGAAAACAAAACTGAATGCCATTATGAGCAATTTTGCACATCCCCTCTCTGACATGCTAACACTGAGAACTTGAAGGGAGCAAATTATTCAGAAGAAGTGTGTGCTGAAATGCTACTGGGGCTTCTGTATACCTGTGGCTATACGCTTAATGCATTAATCAGAACGAATCACTGTGACTGTGGCTGCCAACTCAGAAATTTTCTTTCTTCTTAATTTTCTTTCTGCTTAGTCATTTTGCTGTGTGTAAGGACTATAGAGTGCAGTGCAGTTGCTGTGGCATTAGCATTTAGTGCGGTGGTTTGGCTCATCTTTTGGATAACTTTTAATAGTATGTGCTTTCCTTTTGATTATTTTCTTTTTGGAATTTTTGGCTCTAGTTTTGGATTTTGTTTCTTGGATCATAGACTTGAGTTTGTTTGTTTTTAGGTTTGCCTTTTAGCCACAGTGTTTTGGTCTTGACATCTCAATTCTTTACTAATAAAGAAACATTATTTTTGATATTTATTAACCTCTCTCTCTCTTTTGAGGTTTTCTGAGATTAGAAACCTTTACCAACCTTTTGGGTCTCTGCAAGCTGCAATGCATCCTGCTCAAGTTTGGGGTATGGCTTTCTTTGTTATCAGGTGTCATTCAGATCCTTGAGGCCTAGTTTTTAGATTAAAGTTCTATGTTGAGTTTCATAACAATATAAGAATACAAAAATCTGACAAATGAAAGGAGCACAATCTAGTCTATCAAGCTCGGTTGTTTAGCTAATAGCTAAGCTGTCCCAATTTCACATCCATATACTTCTTAAAAGGTTGTCAAGTTTACTGCTTCAACTACATGTCTCAGAAGTTTGCTCCAGATTCCCATAACTATGCGTTAAGGAAGTGCTTCCTGGCTTAAGTCTTAAATATACTTACCCTTAATTTCAAGTATATGATTCACCCTTAAGCTGAAAGAATTCCACTAGATCTACTTTATTTGTGCCTTTGAGGATTTTGAAAGCCTTGATTAGATACCATTACAGTTTCCTATGCTCAAGACTAAACAGGTTTAATTCTCGAAGTCTGTCCAAGTAAGACATGTCCTTCAGTCCTGCGATGCACTTTGTTTCTATCCTCTGCACAGCTTCAATTGCTGCTATGTCTTTTTTGTAGTGTGGTGACCAGAATTACACACAATACTTATAGATGTGGTCTTACTAGTGCATTATATAGTCTGAGCATAGAATCCCTTGATTTATTTACAATAGTTTTTACAATATAGTCTAAGATTTTATTTGCCTTTTTAATTGCACATCAGGGTGGCACAGTGGTAGCGCTGCTGCCTCGCAGTTAGGAGACCCGGGTTCGCTTCCCGGGTCCTCCCTGCGTGGAGTTTGCATGTTCTCCCCATGTCTGCGTGGGTTTCCTCCGGGCGCTCCGGTTTCCTCCCACAGTCCAAAGACATGCAGGTTAGGTGGATTGGCGATTCTAAATTGGCCCTAGTGTGTGCTGGATATGTTTGTGTGTGTTCTGTGGTGGGTTGGCACCCTGCCTGGGATTGGATTCCTGCCCTGTGTTGGCTGGGATTGGCTCCAGCAGACCCCCGTGACCCTATGTTCGGATTCGGCGGGTTGGAAAATGGATGGATGGATAATTGCTCATGCACATTGTTCAGATGATGAAAACATTGTGTCAACATACGCCCCTAAATCCTTTGATGAGATTGCTTCCTGTAAGACAGTGTCTTGTATTTATAATTGACATTCCTTTTGCCCATGTGTAGCACTCTGCATATTTCTACATTAAACTGCATTTTCCAGGTGTTCTCCTAGGTTTGAAACTTCTCCACGTCATGAAGTCTTTTTTGCTGTAACTCCTCCAATTTTAATGTTATCTGCAAATTTCACAAGTTTGCTAACTGTGTCAGAATCAATGTCATTAATGTAAATCAGAGAAAGCAATGGTCCTAGGACAGACCCCTCAGGGACTCCACTGATGACCTCATTCCATTTGGAGCATCCTCCACTTTCATGTACTCTTTGTATCTAGTTTGTTAGCCAGCTTGAGATCCAGTTTTGTAGGTTACCTCTGATGCCTACCGCTTCTAGTTTCAGGATTAATCTTTGGGCTGGGACTGAGTGAAAGGTTTTTTGAAAATCTAAGTAAATGATGTTGTATGCTTTCTGTTTTAAACTACCTTAGTTTATGTTCAAAAAGAATCTAAAAGATTGTTTTGGCAAGATCTTCCTCTCATAAATCCATGCTGGCTGTTATTTAGTACATTATTTTCATGTAGTTACTTTTCTGATTTATTTCTTATTATAGTTTTTATAATTTTGCATGGTACAGAAGTAAGACCTGTTGATCTGTAAATACCAGGATCCATTTTGTCTCCCTTCATCACAACTGGAGACACATTTGCAACTTTCCGGTCTCCTGGTGCTTCTCCTTTCTCAAGCGAGTACTCATATGTGCCTAATATGGGTTTATAAATAAAGTTTTCCATTCCTTTCAATACAATCAGTAAAACCCCATTAGGTCCAGGCAGATCATAACAAGAGGGTGCTAGTCATCTGTTTTGGTAAATGGCATTATATTAAGTACAAAATCTGATCTGTGTCTTCTCACTGAAACTTGGCTTACTAAATGTGACACTGTCCCCCTAGCTGAGGCGTCACCAAATGGATACTCGTTCCTTCATAAGTCTAGATATTCTGGTCGAGGAGGAGGACTTGGAATAATTCATTGTAACAAAATACAAATCACATCTAAAAATCTAGGCAACTTTACATCCTTTGAGGTATTCATTTTAAATATTAAAACAGATTCCAACACAATTATAGTGCTAGTCTACAGACCACCAGGGCCATATTCATTGTTCATGACTGAATTTAGCAACCTTCTATCTGATTTGGCTATAAATTATGATCATGTAGTACTGATGGGGGATTTTAATGTACACATTGATGTGGAAACTGACACTTTTAGCAAATGTTTTACTTATTTGTTAAATTCAGTAGGATTTTGTCAGATTGTCAAAGGTCCAACTCATAATCATAACCACACATTAGATTTAATTATAACTTACAAAGTTGAAATTCAAAATTTAAATATTACTCCATTAAATGAAGTTATTTCCGACTACTACTTAATTACATTTGATTTAGTTCTGCCCTTGCCAACGCACTCACAGATTAAAACAAAGACAGTGCGACATCTAGATTGTAATTCTGTTTCAAAATTTGTAGATACTTTGAGTAAGTCGAGTTTAAGTGTGGAAAACAATTTAGATCAGCTAACATCACATTATAATGTGACCTTGAGAGATGCTCTAGAGACAGTGGCTTCCCTTAAAACAAAAGTGATCAAAGCTCATAGAAACTCTCCCTGGTTTAATGAAAACACTCGAACTCTTAAATTAGAGTGTCAAAAACTAGAGTGCAGATGGAGAACAACAAAGCTACATGTCTTTCAAATTGCATGGACAGAGAGTGTTAATAAATATAAAAAAGCTCTCTTTAAAGCTCGCTTAGAATACTATTCTACAATAATAGATAGCAATAATAAAAATCCTTGGGTACTGTTTAGAACAGTGGCTAAATTAACAAATGGAAATTCGGATCTGCAGTACAAAATACCAACAGATATTAGCAGTACAGACTTTATGAACTTCTTCAATGGCAAAATTAAAAATATAAAATCCCAGATCTCAGCATCACAGTACAAACCACATACTAGCTTAGCAGACCTTGCTTCACATTGCATTCAGCACTTTAGTAATTTTAATCCTGTAACTGAGCAGGAAGTCTTTAATTTCTAAAATGAAGCCCACTGCTTGTTCCCTAGATCCAGTGCCAACAAAACTAGTAAAAAGGGCCATGGATGTTCTTGCAGCGCCTATTCTAAACATTATCAATAGTTCATTATTGCATGGCACAGTACCTGATGCACTAAAAGTATCAGTCATTAAACCATTACTTAAAAAGTCAGACCTAGACCCACACATACTAAATAATTATAGGCCTATTTCAAATTTACCCTTTCTCTCTAAAATACTAGAAAAAGTAGTCGCCAATCAGCTTCAGTCACACTTTACGCATTTCAATTTATTTGAGTAATTCCAGTCTGGTTTCCGCACTGGTCATCATACAGAAACAGCACTAACGCGGGTTGTAAATGACATTCTGATATCCTCTGATGAAGGAAATTCCACTGTAATTATGTTGTTAGACTTAAGTGCAGCATTTGACACCATTGACCATTCTATTTTACTGTACAGGCTAGAAAATGATGTTGGGCTTACAGGCACCGTGCTCGCTTGGTTTAGTTCTTACTTATCAAATCGATTTTAATATGTACAGAAATGTGCTGACAGTACTCCATCATTATAAACATAAGTTCAATATGGTGTCCCACAGGGTTTAGTACTGGGACCTTTACTGTTTTCACTTTACATGCTTCCACTGGGATCTATCATTAGGAAACATAATGTTAATTTTCACTTGTATGCAGATGACACCGAGTTATACCTATCATTTAGATCAAATAAAGTTTCTCCAATGTTGTCTTTAATTAGTTGTGTTAGTAAATTAAAGGAGTGGATGAATGAGAACTACTTGTCTTTAAATACGGATAAAACAGAGATGTTAATTGTTGGAGGGAATGACGCTGATCACAACAATATTTTGTCATCATTTAACTCAGTTGGAATCCCCATTAATTTCACTGAATCAGCCCGAAATCTAGGAGTTATCTTTGACTCTAGCATGTCATTTAAAGCGCATATTACAAAGTTGTTCAAATCATGTTTCTTCCATCTTAAAAATGTTAGGAAATTAAGGCGCTTTCTAAATAAACAGGATTCTGAGAAATTAATTCATGCATTTATTTCTAGTAGGATTGACTACTGCAATGCAGTGTTCACTGGATGTTCAAACTGTTCTTTATACAGCCTCCAGTTAATCCAAAATGCTGTTGCAAGAATTATTACAAGAACAAGAAAATATGAACACATAACTCCAGTTCTTAAATCCTTATACTGGCTCCCAGTTACGTTTAGAGCAGATTTCAAAATCCTCCTTTTAACATATAAAGTATTAAATGGCCAAGGTCCAGCTTACTTGTCTGAACTTATCATGACTTACAAACCAGAGTGCACATTAAGATCTCAAGATGCCGGTCTGCTTATGATTCCAAGGATTAATAAAATAACAGTGGGAGGTCAGGCTTTTAGTTACAGGGCCCCTAAACTGTGGAATGGTCTGCCTGCTACTATAAGAGATGCCCCTTTGGTCTCAGCTTTTAAATCTCGGCTGAAGACTGACTACTTCAGTTTAGCATATCCTGACTAGAGCTGCTGATTAACTGTACATACTGCATCTCTGTTGTTAGTCATTAGCACTAAAACATAACTTGATAGTTATAATTGGATAATTACCCTCACCTATTCTGTTTCTCTTCTCGATACTCAAATGTAGCACTTGGTGCCACGGCCCACCTGCCAAGTTGTTTTGCCTGCCTAAGGTAAGGTCATCCCTGATGGAAGATCACAGGAATCATGGGAAAGAGGGGTCCTTTCATCGGATTGGCTGGCCCAGCACTGTTTCAGCCGTGGAATGGCCAAATGGGGGAGGCAGCTTGATGGATGAGTTCTCCAGGACTGTAAACAAATCCTAATCATATTATATGATATCATCTTCTGTTAAATTCTGCTACGTACTTCTAAAATTTTTATTTGTATACTGTATTGAGGATTTGTTCTGTTCTGTGTATTGTATTGTATTGACCCCCTTCTTTTTGACACCCACTGCACGCCCAACCTACCTGGAAAGGGGTCTCTCTTTGAACTGCCTTTCCCAAGGTTTCTTCCATTTTTTCCCTACTGGGGTTTATTTTTTGGAGTTTTTCCTTGTCTTCTTAGAGAGTCAAGGCTGGGGGGCTGTCAAGAGGCAGGGCCTGTTAAAGCCCATTGTGGCACTTCTTGTGTGATTTTGGGCTATACAAAAATAAACTGTTGTATTGTATTGTATTGTAGGATACACACATTGTGATTATTCACTGTTACTGATAGAATAGGACCCTATAGTAACCAATGCTGAACAACATCAAATGATATGAAAAACATCCATGGATGAAAAAAAATTCTCATGTGACTCACATCATATAATCCAAATGTCAGTTAACTAGTTACTTGCTCAAAACTGCAAAATGCCTGGGTTTTTGCTAAAATATTGTTAGTTACTTTTGGATTAAGCAGAACAAACTATAACCTAAAAGGGTTATGGTAGACAATGTTTTAAATAAAGACAGGGCTCTTGACCAATGATTGAAGAGGACAGGAGGGTCTTCAAGCCATAAAGTGACCAAATTTCCCATGGCAAATTAATGCATATCATGATTGTGAATTAATAACTTAGACTGAAAAAATGCCAAACTTAATCAACACCAAAAGCAGGGAATACAAAATAAGGCAAAACTTTGCTGTGGGAATGAAAAAAACACTTCCTTTATCATTTATGAATATACTGTACGTCTGAAACACTCCAAGCTATGAGAAAAAAAACGAGTCACTGTTTAAATTTCATAAGGTAAGCAGATGTTTTTAGCCCATAATTAAAGGATATGAAATTTGTTTCTTTGTGCATACATTATCTGTTTTAGGATGTCAGTAGCTAACTTTAGTACTGATTGGTTGAAAGTAAATGACTATCCCGGAATGACCTTACTAATGTATTGTTGCTTCAGCAGCAATGAAAATCTGTTACTTACCATAGCAGCACACGATGAGAAAACAACTAAGACCAGGAGATGAGCGTGAAGCGACATCTGGGACAGGCAGTTGTCCAAAGCCAAAACAGACTAATGCACCAAGTTTACAAACCAAAAACCAAGATTAACAAAAAATGTATGAAGTCCTAACCCCTGAACTGGCATTAATAGCTAGACGCAGTGCAGATATTATAATATCCAGAAACTTGGATTTTGGTAGTAGCATTGTGCTGCTTTGAAAACTCTCACATATGATGTCACACGTCATACTTCCAGTAGTTATGTGGTAGGGACTGTCACACAGTGATATAGCGGTGGACTTTAAATATACACCAAACTATGGCACCCACAATCCAAAACAACAAAGATAATGTTAGGACAACATTTTTAAAATCAAAATGACATTATGCATGAAAACGTAACATAGAATTGAGTGATGTATGTTTAAAACACCCCCAAATGATGACACCAAGTAATCAGATCCATTCTGTAACATCCTGTTATTGATTTGCCATAACCCTGTCTGCCTGAGCCTCGTGTCATGTCTACAATTTTAGTTCTTATCCCACGCGGTGACCATTGCTGCCAAGGTAAGGCCTCAGCTCTCTAGCAAACCAGGCTGTTAAGAAGCAGAAATTGCTTAAAAGGCAATTAATACATCAGGAGAACTTTATGAAATTGTGTTGAATCCAGTCTATTTAAAATTAGTCAATAATCTTGATAAGATAAGTAGGTACTAAAAATGGATGGATGAATGTATAATGTGAACTTGACTGATACATCACATTTCTTATTTTATATTGCTATGTGTTGTATTTTTTGTAGGGGATTAGCTTTTGTTTCTGAATATAAGGAACATTTACAGCATATGCCCAGTTTCTCAAGTGAATTCAAAGGGTTAAATGAAATCTTGGCTATGCATTTTATTTTCCTTTTATTAAGTGATTAATTTTACATCACAGATCAGAGTAAAATAATGAGCTACAGCAACACCTGGTGACAGTTCTCCCCAGGGTGCTTTGCATCTTTTGCTTTCTAGACCCACATCTGGCTGACTGCGTACCTGTGGAGCAGTTTGAGGAGAGGAAAGACAAGCAGAAGTGTGACTCGAGTCCTGCTGGGCTTTAGGGTTTTGTCTGTCCCTTACTATATAGTGCAACTAAACTTGGAAAGTCATAGCCCATTTAGTGTTAGCTTCTTCTCCAGCAGCCAACTAGATATTAGATCCCGGTCACTTGACCGTGATAATGAAGAGCAAAGCGAATCGAGGAACTGTAGAATGCAACACGTTCACAAGCTCACCTCAGTATAGCCATACCCTGAATGAGAGAGCAGGCAGCAAGATTTTCTAGGTCAGCATGGGAGTTTGTTCAAACATAGGGAGCCGATTTGTTTCACTCTTGCTGTTAGGTTTAGCTGCTTTTGTGCTGAGAAGAATTCACTGTCTAGCCTTTCTTAAAAGTCTGGTAATATTTCCCTTGCGGAGGGAATTACATTAGGGAAATCTACTCACAACAGTGGGAAGAAATTCTAGAACAGAATGAAAAGCTGCCATGCTCCATTTTTCTCAGTCAGACAGGTGTCATTCTTTAACAGAAAGGTGGTCAATCAGTTCTATGTAAGCTTTAAGGGATTGCCTCTGGTGTGCTCTGTCTTTTTAGGTTTTATAGTCTGAATTTCATTACACCCCTTAATGGAATATCGAGCTGCTGCCTTATTTATTGGACAAAATAACAACAGTAAACAGTCAACGGCATACAGGAGTCAGCATTTCATGGTCAATACTCAGATGTCTCTATGCATCACTGTGGCATCTCCATTATCTTGGATTGCAGGATAGCAGCCTAGATGTTGCAGTTTTTTTTTTTTTGCCTTCCTTTGAGTTAGGATTAAATGCCCAGAGTGTTAAACACAATGTTAAAAAAATGATTTTACCATTGTTCAGAAACAGGGAATGAACTTTGCCTTCAATATGTTTAGTCTATTTTTTAAATGTGTGTGAGTCATGAAGCTTAATATATTACCTTTATTTAAAAGCACAGATTTTAACTCCCACACTACAATAAGTCTACCAAAATGTGTACAAGTTCAGTACAGCTGGAAGAACAGAGGATCACCTTCTTCAGTGCCTTTGGTGTACAGTTTTGATTTAAGTACATCCAATCCAGGAAATGCTGCTGCGAATATGCTAGCCAATCACAAAGTGCTGTCTTTCTCATCAGAAAAGCTGCTCATTGGCACCCATTTCTTTCAGTATAAGGAAAGGTTCTGTTCAATAAAGCCTCAATTTTCAATTATTTAATGTGGCTTTCAGAAAACACAAAAAAAGAGACCTAAGGATACAGTACATTGATAACATCTGCACTCTTGCTGTGGTACTCGGTTATTTCACACTGTAAGACATGGATGCTTGCCCACATAAATGTGATTGTTTTTCCCTTTATCCATCCTGTCACTAGAAAGTGTTGTAAACATTTTCAGCTTTTCTCTTCCTGAACAGTACAGGAAAGTAAAGGCACTGGGTGTTTCTGATTTCATCATTTGACATTTGGGCACTGAATTGCCTCTAAGTCATTTCAGCAAGACACAAAGAAATGTGTAGTGCTCTGATGCAGAAGACGGACAATGTTCTGCCTGCCTGAAACCCTGGGAATATCATATTTCCTATGACAGAGGTTCTAAGGGAAATAGTAAAAATGGCTTTATGGACAAAATACAGTAGCTCACTTAATGCAGTCAAGGAGGAAACTGGAGTGCGAAAGGACGTCCGTGAGTGAGGACAAAATGCTGAATGAATGTAACGAGGGTGGCTCATCAGAAATTTTATTCCATCCTTATTTCTTAAAGGTGGTGTGGTGGCTCTGCACAGGCAATTGTAAAGTTGCCAGTTTGAATCCTGCAAACACCAGAAGTGACTATACTAAATTGGGCCCTTGAGCAAGGCCCTTAACCTGCAATTGCTTCGTCCTGGGTATGATGTTAATCTGCACCGTCCCTGCAAGCAGGTCCTCCAAGTTACAGGGAAAACTTGGGGGCTGGTGGCAGGATTAGCATTCCAGCCACTGTAGAAAACCTTACACTGTTCCAGTGTGCTGCTGAGAGGTCATCCGCTGTATTCAGGTCCAAGTCCAGGGGTTTTTTGGCATGGTGGGTGCAACAATGTTCTATTAGTGCATACTCCCAACATGTCTCTCTTATTTCTTAGTTTAACTGAATTAGAACACAGGTAGTTTATATCAATTTTTGTGAGAACTCATCCAAGACAAACTTTAATATCTAAACAGTCAGAACTTGAGTTATAATGAGTTATATAGTAAGGAGTGTGTAATGGAAGAGTGCTGTGAAAAGACCTTTTTGTGTGCACAGGCTATCAAGGTTATGTAATAGTCTGAATTCCTGTGTATGTTATGTTTTATTATTGTTTTTGTTACTTATTTTGTTATTTCTGTTAATTTTGCTTATTATCACTTAATTGTGTATTATCCCTTAAAGACTGCATATGTTTTTTTTTTTGGTTTTTTTTGTGGGTGGAGTCCCAGGATGTGGGGCCACTCTGATATCACCACTCCTGAGCCCTTCTACTTATTTAAGCTAGAGCAGAGAAGGCTCGGGAGTATGAAATCATGCAGTGTGTATTTGGAGTTTTTGTGAGTGTTGTCTTTGAATTCTTCTGTCTTCTTGCTTCTGTTTAGGGATTGCACTTTAGGGATTGCATTTTGGGACTTGTTTGCATTGGATTGCCTTTTAGGCCACTGCTTTTGCCTTTTGTTGCTTTTTGAGCATCTTCTTATAATTTTTCTAATTTTTGTGCATAAATCCTAATTTAAAAGAATTATTGTTTCTTCATCTTTTCATAAGTTGAGGATTTACTGTCATCCTCCCTCTTATTGGGCTTTTTGCTATATTTTGGGGCTTTTCTAGGTATTTTGCTACTTTCCTATGCTTGCTAAGCTGGAAGCCTGCGGCTAGTTATTGTCAGATTAGCTGTATTTGAGGTGAGCCTCCAGGGGTCGGCTGGTTAGGTTGTTGCTGTGCCTTTATGGTCTTGGTTGGATGTCTCACACCCATGTTGTTATGTCTGAGGCTCCACATTACAACAAACAGACTTACAGTATATACAGCTGATTTGCACCAGACTAAGGGTCTTAACAAGGTTACACATTTTCCACTTCATATTTAAAAATTAATTATACTGACGGAGGTACCTGCCTTTACCAGGATGAGAAAATGGAAATGCAGAAATGTAAAAGATAATTACAAATTATGCACTACCAAACTTTATAAGCGTTACCCTTACTGCATTTATGGTAACACTTTAGTGTAAGTACTGCAAAAAATATGTCTATTACTCATTTAGTCTTAATTTAACAAGTCCTGAGCAAAGGTTTAGTTTGGTGTTAATAACATTTATAAAGCATCAGTACTGTGGTTATTCATCTGTGTAAAAAGGACCTTTTAAAAAAAATCACTTTGGAATGGTCAGAGGGTGACTTAAATGAGACATATTTCTTTTGATATTTCCTACTTCAATATAAGATCTATTAATCCTTCATATTTACAAGTAATTTTACCAGCATATCAAATGCATTTAACATGCCACACTGCACTGAGGTAGATAACTACTTTATTGATGGTTTTTAAGTGTAATTAAGACAAAAAGAATCCTTTGTTAATCTCTCACAAATAGTGAGAGAAATCCTCATTTAAAGAAAAATACAGACACACTGAACACAGGGTAAAATCAGCAAGAAGTTTTTAAATTCTTTTCCTTCTTCTTCTAGTGCCCTCAAGCACCTCCACCACCATACACAGGCAATACAATACCAATAATAATCACAATAACGCACAAATCTCTCCTCCATACCTCGCAGCAAGCTCTGTCCTCTACCTCCCAACTCCAGCTCACTTGCTGGGTCTCCAACAGTCCTTTATATAGTCCTTGATCCAGAAGTGCTTCTGTTCTTCCAACAACATGACTTGCTAGCACTTCTGGGTCAGATGGAGAATTGGATTTTTCTTCAGCCCAGAAGTACTTTGAGGCTTCTGACCCCATGACTTGGGAGTACTTCCAGGCCATACGGAAAATAAAAATCCCCAGATCTTCCTGCAGCGTCTCCTGGAACTGCAGGGAACTCACCATCTGGTGTCTTGGGGGAAGCAATGTCCCTCAGTAGCTGCTTTCCCCCATCCTTCTCTTCTTTGGGCGTCCCGGCCGGGTTGAGCAGCCGGCCGTCCACCACAATATCTAAAGCCCACCTCATAGAAAGAAATACTTGTGTGTCAAATTTCAGGTTTGTGGCTTGAATAGCAAATCTGTGCATACAGAATGGACAAACAGGGATTGTGCTTTATAGATATAGGGATACAAGTGACTTAAAACTCTTCCAGAAGATGGTGATGGTTGCTCACCAGTACATCTGATTGCTAATAATTATGTCTTCCACCTTCGTTACCTTTTAACTTACTTTTTCCGTTTTACCTTATAGTTCATTATTAGGTTTTTCTCTTTTTTTACATGTCAGTAATTAGTTCTTAGGTGCTTCTTAAGGAAAGCCAACCATGAGAGTTAGTAGAATCAAATTAAACTACAAAGAAAAAATAAGCAGACCAGCTAAGGTTTATGAGCTGAGGAAATATTGCCAATAATCCTCATAAGTTTCCCCAAGGAAATCAAATAAAGCCTGGCTATTACATTTGATTGCAGCGCTTTAAGAGCTGGTGTCCAATTTCAGGCTCTGCCACAGTGCCCTCATGCAAACCCAGCTGAGTGATGCAGGTCAGTGAGAATTTCTGAAAATAACGACAATCACAAAGAGAACTCTCAGCGTCTGTCAGCAGAAAGTCGCATTGTATTAAATACAAAGGCCATCTCCTTGCAAAGGCCTTTTTGTCATTAAATGAGACAATTGCCAATTTAATGAGAAAGCTGAAACTTCTATTTACATTAGAGTTTAATTAAAAAGGGCTTATTGGAAAAAATAAATGGCTTATTGGCCCAGAGGAAGAGTTTGGAAAACAGCATTCCACTCACATAAATAGATCAAGAATGTGGCACAGAATGTCTTAATATTTTGCACTGAAGGATGCCCAAAACAAGAGCAACAACATTTGTGACAACAGCAGGGTCTTATATGATGCTTCACAAACATGCCTAGTATATTTGGACCAACAAGTTTTCTGAAGATCATGAAATGATAAACATTAATAACGGGATTCTGAAGTGCTTATTAATGAAGTGCTTTGCATTGAGAAGTATTTTACTAACCATTTCTACTTCCATGAAGTGCTGCCTTTGAAAAAATGGCAATCTAGTGAAATGAGCTTGTCCTTGAATTTCTCTGTTTTGCTACATTATCTCTCTTTCTTTCCCTTTCTTTCTCATTGTGTAATTCTCACAGCACCTTACCAGATCATTTACATTATAAAATATTTGGGGGGAGTCCCCCTAAGTGTTGTATATGGAGTTGAGTTAAGGTGTGTTTTCAGTAAGGACAGAACAGACAGAGACAGCATTATTACTCTTGCATCCTCTATTATTACTCCTGCATAGGGACCTGTCCTCTGCTGATTAGTCTTCAGTTGTGTAGAATTGTTTTTCCAAATTTCCACACTATTTGAGCCTTCCTAGAATGGTCAAAAAGTTTTGTGTCTCAATGATTAAGAGAATTCCCAGTAAATACAAACAAGTTTTACTTTTTTAACATAATCCCTGCAAATGCTCGTACAATTGTTACAAGAGAAACGGGGATGGTTGGATGGCTTTCTTTGCTTCTTTCCACCCACTGGCTAACACAAATACCCAAACATATCAGTGTGATATCAGATGTTCATGATGGCATTATGATGTATGGAATCAATATGGACTCTCAGCAAAATAAAAAAAAAACTGTGTACCTGATCTTACCAGCACTGGTTCAGACTGTGAAATGCTTTTTTAATTTTCTTCCATTCTCAATTCATTGTGCCAAAACTCTTCTTAGGAAATTGGGTGCACTGGTATTTCATTTGAAGAGTCAACATTCTGGGCTCCCAAGATACATTTCCATGTTTATGTCAACCCACCCATAATCCATACCCTCTGTGTCTGCTATCACTTGCATCAGGAATAATTCGCCATTCTAAATTTGCTCCACAGTGGCCATATTTTCTTCTGCCATCATTTTTGAAGGCAGGCCAGACATTGGATCACCATTGAGAGATCTCCTGCAGCTCATCTCCTAGTAGGTGTGTATTGACTAGGTGAGAAGCAGTCTCTGTAACTATAAATAGGTTAAATGGGTTTGAGAATGTTATATTTCTTTTTATATTTTGTTTTATGTAAATATGCGGACATCCAGTCCTCACAAGATCAAGGTTCTAGCCCCAGTAGTTAGTGAGTACCATTCAGGTTGCTGTGTCACATGTGCTTTACGCTTACTTGGTGCCAGAGCTGTCATTGTTCGTCTTCTTCTTCCAATTACGTAATTGCCTTCTTCAATTTGGTTCAAACTCAACAGATGTTGCTGCTCTTCTTTTTCTTTCTGCCATGTCACCTTCTCGACTAGTTTCCATATGCAGTTTGATCGAGGGAACATGCAAACCCAAATAACATTGAGGAGATTGCTGCTATCCACATTTTTTGCTTTGTATCAGGTCACAAGCATTCAATTAAGATCAAGATTGAGGTTCTGGCCCCAGGGGTTCAGAGGTAAGCGTATGAAGGACAGACAAAAACCTTAGCATTTGACATATTGTGAAGAAAGAATTAGATACAGCACACTTGTAAAGATTTGGTGTGATAGCCCTGTATACAGTAGTATAAGGTCCAGAGCGACCTTTCCAGACTGAAACATTCAAAGAAATAAATCAAACAGAAGACAACTTTTCGGGAAAGGAGTGGATTTTTATAGTAAACTGGCAGAAAATTAGATACAGAGGGAATGCTGGGAAACAACGGAAGGGCGGACATGACGTGGAAACTTGAATCCATAAGTGAAGTCATTAGGTGGGGCCAGAAATAATTCCATTGTTATTGTGTGTGTGGAAGCGAGATTGTCTGCCAGCCTTCAAATTATTCTCCGGTCTTTCTGTTGAATAAGAGAGAGAGATATTATTGCTTTGCACCAAACCCGCTTTCTTTGTGTTATCACGCTTCTATGAACCCGTCAGCTGCTCCCTAAGTTCATGTGTGTGACTATATATATATATATATATATATATACTCAGCAAAAAAAGAAACGTCCTCTGACTTTCAACTGTTTTTACTTTCAGTAGACTTAATGTGTAAATAT
>JANRMT010062790.1:25864327-25899792 GCA_026402145.1 Polypterus bichir lapradei | reverse complement strand
TACACAGTCCTGAAAAAGGGACGTTTCTTTTTTTGCTGAGTATATATATATATAGTGAACGCTGGCCCGGACACAGACAGACGGACATGTGCTTATGCACCCAACACACGTTTATTTACAAGAATATTTACTTCAGTGCACTTCCCAGTGCCTCCAGCACCGTTTCCCCAATGTCCAGGGCACACAGTCAAATTGCCTTCCTGGCCGCCTCCAATCCTCTCTCCGTCTCTCTTCCACCCGACTTCCGCTCTCGACTGAAGGGAGGCGGCCCCTTAAATGGGCTCCAGCTGCTTCCCGGCATTCCTCCGCAGACACGCCCCAGTGTGGCGGAAGTGCCGGCTGCGCACCCGGAAGCCCTCCGGGTGTCCCCTGTCTTCTTCCCCCCAGCACTTCCTGGTGTGGCGGAAGTACTGGGCTCCAGACTTCTATAGGCACCGGGGCGCCGCCTGGCGGTGGCCAAGGGCCCCTGCAGGGCTGGGCTTCCAAGCCCTCTACCCGTGGCCCCCAACATAACCAGGGCGTTCGCCCCCTCACGGTCTGGAGGAGGTACAAGCCCTCCTCTGGTCCTCCTGGGCGTCCCGGCTGGGCTCCACCAGCCAGCCACCATAGTTCTCAAAGATAGGTAATAGAGTAATGAAGCATATTTGCCATCTCTTGCCTTATGTGTATCTTGCCTGTGTGAGCATCTCTTAATTCTTGCTGCCTCTCTCGAGTGTACTCCCATATAACCTGCTTCTCAGAGTTTGCCATTATATTCGATGCACCTTTCCCACCTCCTGTTCGGTTTTATATTTGTCATCTTTGAAGGCAGCTGTCTCAGCATGCCTCATAAGCTTTAACTCCTTGTGCTTCTCACACTCGCACTTTCTCTTTCGTCGTGTCAATGACCAAACTGACCAATCAGATTGTTGAGAAACTGGAAACACAGACCTTAGTGTTTTATTATATATTTTATGTTAGATAGATAAGTTATAGTGACCTGCACCTCACCAAGTTCTAATATTAGATAACTCTGCCCTGAAAATAAGCCAACTTGGAGAACTCATGCATGAAATAGCCCACAATTCATTAGATTGTGCAAGCATGATCAGCAGCAATTACTTGAAGTTATCATATTCTATATGAGCTCATCATTCCGCCTTACAGAGCTGTTTCAGTTCATTAATTTTTGCTTAGGTGCATTTCTCTGAAGGTCTTGTAACAGAAGGGTGGAGGTCTTTGACTTCATCATGTCAGGGTTGAGAGGGAAGGAGAGAAAGAGAAACAAAGTCCTAACACTTTACTTAGATTTCTTAACCCCTTATTATCTGTTTTTGGTCAAAACTAGGACATTATGAGCCGGGCACCACCATCTAATATAGGAAAAAGCTACAGACATTGCATTGTTGTATTACTGTATCATGAATCTGGCAATGGCTATTAGAATGATAAACAATGTCTTGACAAGGAATATGTTTTTAATTTTTTTTAGCCAACCCTTGATCTCAAAACATATTTGAAACACTGTTTGGAAGTTTTGGATACCAAGGATTTTAGTGGTTACATTTGTTTTTAGAGTTGATGCATTTTTAAAATGGTCAGAATAAAATCATGTTGTCCTATGACTCCATTTTATTTTTGCTGAGACAGTTGTTTTGATGGTTGCTATTCCATTGTTAGACCAGGACTGTGCAATGTGTGATGTCAGTACTGTAATGGTATTAACGTTCAACACTGTGCAGTTCCTAGTTTGGCTATGTTTGTGGATACAACCCTAAAAGACTTGCGTTAATTTCTTTATATTACTGATTGCTGGTTACAGGACTTTTCTTTTTGACCTTGATCTTCAGTATGAACTTTTTGGCTCACTTTGCAAGTCTTTGCTGGTTTTAACTTTGTTGCTGAACCCTGACTGTGATTTTTGGTTTCATATCCTGGTCCTGTTTTTATCAATTTTTTAACTTGGCTACTTTGCACTGCCAATGCACAAAACAGAAAACAGAGATTCTGTAGGGGAAAAAAGTCTAAGTGATTAACAGAAAACATTTTGTTTTGTAATGGCTCATTGTGAAGAGAGAGGTCCATGGCATGTGGGTTCAGGCTCACAGAGGGTGTGGGTGTTCGTGGTAGCTCGGCAGAGCTGCTCCATAGATTGATGTGGGCAATCAGATGATCATGATTTCCTGTGGAGACACATGTGGTTTGGTCAGAGAGACGGGAAGAATAAAAGTAAGGAAAAGACAGACAGAGATTGAGAAAGGCCCAAGAGGAAGGTGGAGGTTTAAACAATGATAAAGGAAAGTGACAGAAGGTAGAGCAGACATGTGGCAGAGCCGGTGAAGTGGAAGAAAGAAGACAGGCACCCGGTCATGGGCCCAACAGTAGTTTTTTCCAACACATGAGGGGTAGGAGTCAATTCCTACTGAGTAACCCACGGAACAGGAGTGACGTGCACTCAGAGTGGGCTTCTACAGATTTTGGGGACTGGCAGCTGGAGACAGGAGCAGAGTTCATAGGGTCCCTGGGACGCCAAGGGAATGCAGCGAGGAACACAAGCTGGGTATTGAAGGTTGACTTTACTTGTCAGAGTGATGTCATCTCTTCAAGTTGAGGAGACCTATACAGGTGAGCTGAGGGGACATCATTTTAGAGAGAAGCACTGTGGTTTGGTAAAGCTATCATGAATGAATTCTGCCCAAAGAAATTTTAAACTCATTTTTTTGGATTTACTTATTGTTTATTTATTGGCTTTTAATCTCCGCTGCCCATTTGTTTTATTGGTATTATTTGTTTAGTGGATTATGCATTGCACTATTTTCACTTTAGGGGATTTGAACCCCAGATTGTTTTGTTGTGTGAATAAAACTACTAGCACCTTTTTCAGCTACTCTTGACTGTGTTTGTCCTCATTGCCTGACTCATTACATTATCGATTGATTCATTGGTTTAACAGCTGCCAAAGGATGTGGAGCTAACCCGGACAATTACAAACTTATGTCATTGCCTCCAGGAAACAGAGTTCAGAATTTCATCCAGGTAACTTTTGTATAGTCTGTAGTTTGCACTTATTGGAAATTTATTTTTGCTCTCTGCAGATTTTGTTGTTGCCATATTCTTCTTTTTTTTTAATAAATTGTGAATATATATTTTCCCAAGTAAATTAATGTTAAAGATAGCAAGTGGGGTGTCACCCCTGCAGTTCTCCCTTGCAGTTTCCTACAGAATGCCATAAATCAGCTCTCTGTGTGCAGGCTTTCGAGACATCAAAATCCTGAAATATAAAACAATTTACAGTGCCTATTAATCAAGCTATTTGGCTGGCAACTGAAATATCTGTTAAGAGGTGCAGTAGAAAGATGTCTTACATTACATCATCACCGATGGCAAAATCTGATTGGAGTTAGATTGCAAAATCTCATAAGGGAACAGTAATGGCTAGCACTAGAGAGGACATCCGCTGTGAAGAAAAACAGAAAAGTGATTTGATTGAATCTGTGTGTGCTTATGTTCAACGATACAATTTTTTACCACCACTCAGGTATAAAGCACAATTTTGTGGCTTAGCCATTTCTAGCAAATTCAGGTTAGGAAACACCTGAAGAAGACAAAGTTAGGAAACTACATTTAGTACTTGCAAGTAAAGGCATACAGTGCAGGTTATGGGGTCCTCTTCCTTGGTTTGTGGGGATTCTTTAATGCAAAGCTGCTGATTTTACCTCACAGAGGACCATCACATTGCAAATAGTCTGAATTTTAAGTAATCAAATCTATTTATTGTTTCTGAAGACAAACTAAGGAGTGCGATCAACCTCTGGTAGTGCTGTGTTTTTCTGATATAATTAAAGCAGTAAATCAGAGAGGTGACTAAAAATGAGTCTTTTAAATATAGTGTGTCAGTCAGCTTAAAAGCTGTCCATTCATTTAAAAAAGGAAAAAAAAAACAGACTTGATTGAGTTGAAGAGCTCCCATCAAATGGCCGTTGTTGTTTATTCCAACCAATTTCTATATTCCTGCCCTTGCAGCTGAGCTCCAAATTGAATGACCCAGGCTGATCCCTTCTTTTCGTAAAAACAGGTTTGCAATGTCATCTTCATTTTTTTGAAGTACACTGAATGACTGATAGTTCTTTGGCCATATTTTGATTTTTTTACAGATCAATTTAAGAAAATACAATTTAAGCATTTTCAGGAAGCAAACTCTTAAAAGGAAATGGAGAAAATACCTGAAAAATGAGTGCATTTGTTTTAAAATATATGACAACACTGATATCAATGCATTTCCTTAAAAGCAATAACTCTCCTATGAGAATGTGGAAAGTGAATATCACTGATTAATTCAGTTTACAATGCAGCACTGGGTGTCAGTTGGCACTGCATATCTTTAAAGCTGTAAAACATCATTCCATGTATTTTCTGATGCTCCGGCTTAGGGAGCTGATGTTTATTTCAATAACAGTGAGCATAAAGCAGTTCTGAATGGGACACACACACCTTTAGACTTCATACCCCATGGCTGCCAGTGCAATTCCTGTATGTGACTTATTGTGGGATCCTGCCCAGATCATTTAAAAAAAGTGTAAAAATCTGGAAATAGATATGTTGACTTGAATAAAATCATCAGCTAAATCTTATATATAATCGTCTACGTGTGGAACTGTGTGTATATGTCTGTCTGGCCCAGAAGTGAGAGGTGGAGTCAGGGTAAGGGCTCCACCTCAGAGGAAACAGAAAACTTGCTTAGCCACTAATATCAGAAGTAGGGCCAGCACATCAGCAAAACGAAACCTCAGAAGAAAGACAAAGTTGCTTAGCCGCTAACATTGGCATATCAGTATCCCTTTTACTTTTCCTCCCATCGCTAATCCACAAGTGACGTCGGCACGTCGAGTAGTTGCTTTCAATTACCTGACATCTCTATATTTCAATCTTTTTCTGACGATCTCAATAGTTTCTAGGACCCTGGGCTTTTTACAGCACGGCCTTACACAGCTAGTATATAATAATATTTTTTCTCTATCACTTCTCCTATCACTTTCTTTTATGTGAACTCGTTCCCTGGACACTTTACTACTACTTTTACTACTTTATACTACTTACTTCCTTAGAAGGCTGCCGTCCTTCAACATCTGCAATAAGATGCTGCAGATGTTCTATCAGATGGTTGTGGAGAGTGCCATCTTCTGGTGTGCTGGGGAGGCAGCATAAAGAAGAGGGACGCTGCACGCCTGGTCAAACTGGTAAGGAAGACAGGCTCTATTGTAGGCATGGAGCTGGACAGTTTGACATCCGTGGCAGAGCGTCGGGTGCTGAGCAGGCTCCTGTCAATTATGGAGAATCCACTGCATCCATTGAACAGTACCATCTCCAGACAGAGGAGCAGCTTCAGCAACAGACTGCTGTCACTGTCCTGCTCCACTGACAGACTGAGGTGATCGTTCCTCCCCCACACTATGCGACTCTTCAATTCCACCTTAAACGTTAACATTATACAAAGTTATTGTCTGTTTTTACCTGCATTTTTATCACTCTTTAATTTAATATTGTTTTTTATCAGTATGCTGCTGCTAGATTATGTGAATTTCCCCTTGGGATTAATAAAGTATCTATCTATCTATCTATCTATCTATCTATCTATCTATCTAATATGCATGCCTATTTTTAACACAGGATATGGGAAGAAACCCAGATAACATCACAAAACAGATACAGGCACACAGACAGTGACCACACCGTACATCGAACACATACACAGTACATATTCATTCATTTTCGAATTTGCTTTTCTAGTGCAGGTTTGCCACAGCATTAAGTATAAGGCAAAGACCAACCCTGGATGGAACACCAGTCCATGAGCGGCACACCAATGCATATGTCTATGTGAGATCAATTTGAGTTACCAATTAATCTAACCTGCCCATATTTGGGATGTACAAGAAAAACACATAGTACAGGAAAAAAAGAAGACATAGAGAAGTGCAAAAAAAACCCAGCACTGTGAGGATTATGCTTTTTCATTTCTCCCGTGCTTTCAGCATCAACAAGCTACCCCTGTTAAGGAGTAAGCTCAGAGATATGCAGGTTGATGGGCCTGTGGTGGACTATCTATCAGGCAGGCTGCAATTTGTGAGACTCAAGGACTGTGTTTCTGATATGGATGTGAACAACATTGGAGCACCACAAGGAAAAGTCCTGTTTACTTTTCTCTTCACTCGGTACACCTCAGACTATAAATATAACACCAAGTCATGTCACTTGCAGAAATTCTCAGATGATTTTGCACTTTTGTGTGTATTGATAAACAAGATGAGATAGAGTGTAGGAGTCAGTCGAGAACTTTGTTTCATGGTGCAACTTAACATCAGCAGAACCAAGGAACTGCTTATTGACTATGTCCGGTCATTATTCAAGGAGTGATGTAGAGGTGGTGCACTCCTACAAGTACTTGGATGTCCACATTAATGACAGTTTAGACTGGTCTCAGAAGACAAAGGAACTGTATAAGAAAGGACAGAGAAGGCTCTTCTTCCTTAGGAGAATGCATTCCTTTAATGTGGGAAGTAACATCCTCCACATTTTCTAGGCTGGCAACATCACTTCAAGAGAAGCCCTTCGAATCGAGGGGGTTCACAACAATGAGAAGAATGAGTAGCCTCTTTTTCTTAGAGACTGTATTCCTTCAATGTGGGTAATGACATCCTTCACATCTTTTACAACTCTGTGGTGGCCAGTGAAATTTTCTTCGCTGTGGTGTGCTGGGCTGGTAACATCACTTCAAGAGAAGCCATCCGAATCAACAAGCTAACTAAAAGGGCAGGCTGAGTTATGGGACACACTCTGCACCCCCTGGAGGTCATAGCAAAGGAGGGAATCTAAACAAAACTGAGTGCCATTATGAGCAATGCTGCACATCCTCTCTCAGACTCATGAACACTGAGGACTTTCAGCCAACAAATTATTTAGCAAAAGTGTGTCAAGAAACGACACTGGGACTCCATTATACCATCAGCAATATGCCTGCATAATGCCTCACTGTGTCTGGGACTGAAGTCAGAAGGTTCCCTTCTTTTTAAATTTTTCTTCATTTTTTTTTGTCATTTTTGCGTGTGTGTTCAGACCATAGTGTGGGTGTTTATATAATTATTTTTCTGTCTATTTATATATTTATTTTTTAAAAGAGCTTCTGTAAAAAACTAAATTCCCCTCCTGGTGACAAATAAAATTCTATCTAAAACACGACATTTCACACCAATTCTGTTAGGAAAATGGCAGAGGTAAAGTTGTAATACCATTGGACAGGAGACGGGAAAGAAAGTCAAGTCAAAAAAAGGGTAGTCAAAAAGAGCAGACAGACAAAAACCAGAAAAACCAAAGGTCAAAACATTTACTTAACTCTTTGAACAGGTTGTGCAAGTTACTATTCCCACATTTTTCTACTGGACTGCAGCACAGGCAATGCCTATCTTCTTTTTCCATTCAAGCTGACTCTTTTGAATTGCCTGCTGGTAATAGGGAAACTTGAAAGGTTCACTTCTATTTAGGAAACTGTAGAGAGGATTGATATCGAAAGAGAAATACCTATTGTTAAAACCAAAGTGCTAAACTATGGATGAAGGAAATGTAGGTCAGAAGTCAGTCACCAAAAGACATGACATCAGAAAACCTGAGAGCGAAACTGACAACAAAGTTGATGGGTGAACCACCAAAAAACTCTTGCTGTAACCAAAGCTAGAAGCAAAACTGTTGAAGAAGTTAGAAGCAAAATTATTACAAGTTGGAAACCAAATGATCTTTAGTAAATTGAGACAACACACTAAAGTTGATGAATGGTTGACTCCTTAAACTAGAACAGCCATATCCAACACTAAAGTGTAAAACTGTGTAATGCCTAAACAAAAATTACCAGAAGTCAGCAAATGGAAGAAAATGATAGCACCAAAATTCTGGATTTGGAACCACACAAGAATCGTAAGGAATAAAGCCACCAAAAGACTGTTACAAAAGCCAAAATGAGAACAGTTATGAATCAAAAATCACTAAAGCTGTTTGACTGTAGGATCTGCAATCTCAGACGATGCACTGAATGCAGCACAGGGTTATAATGCAAAGCATCCATGAAGTGGAGCATAGTGTCTGTTGGGTAGCAGTCCTCTGCAACAGTGCTACACTTAGCAGCACAGTCACACAATGTCAAAGCTACAAAAAGGCAACACACTTAAAAAAGAGCAAAAATAAAATTATATTAACTTGAAGTTAAATTTACACAAAATGCCCAGGTATTAATACTTCCTGACACATGAGGTATCCAAGAACCCACATCTAGACAGCAGAAAAAGCAGTTTGAGAGGCAAAAAAAATATCAAACTGTCCCATATCATAACAGTCTAAACTAGCACTGTCAAACACTGTAAAATGCAACCCAAAATTCTTTCCAAACTTCTAGTCCAAAACATATAAAAAGACTGAAGTTTGAAGTCAAAAGAACTGCTACTAGAAACACACTCGGAGTTTTATTTGTTTATCAAGATCGTTAAGGCCATGATTAGCATGACGGGGACTTAAATAGCGCTATGGCAATAATGTGTTAGTTATGTCATGAACATGTGACAACGATGGGGTTCCTACTTACACCCACACAGTTGTGACATGTGGCAAAATCCAAAAGAATAGAGTGCATGCCCAAAAAATAATCCACAAAATGGCAGCTCACACATCTGAAAATGTTTCCTGAAAATAACATTAATAAATAATAATGCTGAGAAAACCAAAATAAATACACAAAATAACAACAGAAATATATTTGGAAGTGTGAAAAAAGTCAGTAATCATAACACACAAGTAGTGACCATACAAGGACTTGAATATGTGAAAGTCATTAGGTTAGGTTGTGCCACAGTAGCCATCAATCCGTTTAACAAATCTGACATTGTACACTTACTCCAGCATTTCTCAACCTTTAAGTATTTGTGACCCGAGTTTTCATAACAGTTTTAATTGCGCCCCCCAAACATTTTTTTGAAATGTAGATGCATATTTTATTATACCTACTTAACTTTTATCGACATTTATGTAACTCTATATTTATTGCTGTAGTATCAGAATGTAGTTTAAGTTAATTTGTTTTGGTTTCAACAGATGTTTTTTCATATTTTTGATTCTTGTTTTCTTTTTTTCACATCTTCACGCCCCTCTTTTTGTTAATTCGTGCCCCCCTAGGGGGGCCCGCCCCACAGGTTGAGAGCCACTGACTTATTCCATGTATAAGCATCTAACTTGCCCTTAATATTAAAGTGTAGCAGCGAAAGGAGTTCATATTTACTGTTAAAGTAAATTTAATTAAAATTTCAAAAAAGAAAACAAAAACTCCTTCAGAGATTGATCCAGAGGAAAAGTACCCAATGTGGGCCTGCAGAAAAAGAGAAAGCAGATTTTAAACAGAGTACTCTGAGGACTAAACATTAAACCAGTGTCACCTTAATTTCAAAAAGAAAAATTCATTTCCTTGAAGGTTAGAACCAACAGCATTATATTTAGCAGTCCACAATTTACTAAGTTGAAACAATTAATGGAACCTAGGAAAATGACTATTTGGTGTTATTAATAAATGCAGTTGATCTTTATCAGTATATGAAAAAATAGAATTATTTCCCAATAAGGTGGCATAGTGGTTAACACTGCTGACTCAAAGCTCCAACAACTTCATTGCCAGTCTCGCCACAGTCATTGTGTGAAGTTTGCACATTCTCCTAATGTCTCTCTGTGTTTTTTTTTTTTTTTTGGTTAGTTGACTTTTCTTCTGCATCACATAGACAAGCAAGTTTGCTGATTTCCATCCACCCTTTATCAAACCTGCTTTATCCAGTTCAGAGTCAATGGTAGATAGATTAAATGCTGACTCTCAATGGACCTGTGAGAGAGTGTTCATGGGCATGCACTGTTCTACATGTGGACCCTACCCTACAGTCTAGCTCACTGAAACACTAGAAAAGGCACAGCAAGTTTGGAAAATAGGTGGAATGGGGGACAGATCTCCTAATGATGGAGGGCCAGCTTCAGAATCAGTAATTATAGTTTCCATTTAATTATACATTTTTTAAAATACTGCTGCAGTAACACATACTGTACTAAGAAAGATGCAGAATTATTATTAACTTTCATGGCAACTCACACAATTTCTGCAAATGAGGACAGATATGTGCCAAGTTATAGAATTTTAATGACTAAAGGTATGCTAGCTCTCTCTCCCACACTGGACACTATCATCAGCTCCCTAATCCAGATCTCAAGGCAGTGCATTAAAAGACTAATCCCACTCCTGCCAGTCTGATTGATTGATTAATGTGCAGAATATATTGACTTATTACCTTACTTGAGATATTAATATCATACAATATCCTGGATTATATATTCTATATTCTATTTTCAGCTCCGGCATTAGCCAACAAAGTGGTCCTTGGGAAAAGACAGAAGTATAGAAAAACAAAATCCTGTACATATAGGGGTACCCTCAGCAGGCACAGCACTATCCCCCTCATTATTATTCTTGTGCTTGAATATCATATTTGACAAAGGAAAAATAATGCAAATTAACTATTCAAGCAAACATTTATTCATTTGTAGTAATACTTGATATGCAGCCTTCATGTTGTCAGGGTGACTAATATATTCCCATCTCCCACTTCTTTTAAAATAACTTTTAAAACTCTTTTATTGTCTATAGCCTGGAATTTTCCATACATCTCTGTAGAAATATTGTTCCTGTTTTGGAATTATGCTAAATCCTATACTATTGACATAAGCATGAAATTGACAAAAGAAAAATTATGACTAATACATTATATACTGTGTATAACAAAATGCAACCATGTAATCTCACAGCATCGAAATTAATTTAAAGAATGAATTCTATATCAGCAGTCCCAAAGAAGGCGGTATTCCATCTGTTGTTCAGTCACAATATGTTGCAAAAAGATGATGTAGAAACCACAATTCACACTGAAACCGAGTTTTGGACACTTAAAGCCCTTCTTCAGGGTTTTAAAAAGCTCTGCAGTCCTGTTGGGGATACAACTATATGTAATCACCATGAATACAGTGAACAACTCTTATTACAAAACGGCATTGTGTATATTAGATATATCACAAGAGCCAATACTTCAGCACTAAATTGATACCAAAATCCCAAAGACGTAACAGTACTAGTCTATTTTACAGTATCGACACTACAAAGTACTCATGTGTGACTACAAACTGACAAATTACTTTTGTAAGGTACAATAACACATGACAAAAAACATTAGTAAAAAGTACACATAGAAATGACTCACAGTGGTGACAATACAGCATGGCGTGAATATACAAAAAACAAGAGAAGTTTTGCCTCGAAGTGCTCTGAGTTCAAGGCAGGAGAATTTCAGAGATTGTAGGAATCGTACATATTATTAAACAAAAGTCAAAACAGACACAGATAGGCTCTTGTTATTGCCACTGTTATCCCTTGTGAAATTAGCATGCTTTGAGAACAAAATAATATGACTATTCAGAACTGGTATATGTGCTTAACTTGTAATGTTACGCATTTGGAAGAGGAAGTGAAGTGAAGGAGAGATTAACCACTTTTCAGTAGTGTCCTTTTCAGTCCCAGTAAATAGACGGAGGCTTTGCATTCATTCTCTGAGCATGTCTGCATTGTCTATGTGTCTAAGCATCCACCCATTTATAGTTCACGGTCACAGTGAAAACCTTGCGCACATCCACAATTACGCATACAGGATTGTGGGATATGGGTGGACTGGCAGTGCTAACAGTAATAGCAAGTAAAAATCAAGACGAGGTTCAAATGAAGTGGCTATTTGGGTTGTCTACGCCAAGGAAGAAATTAGCTGCTCCATTTGTTATTACCAAAATAAAATTAATTTAGTGTTTCAATGCTTTGAAGCACAAAGCACGTTGTAAGGTTTCTTAACACTTTTGGGACTCTCTCCAACAGGACGACATGCCAAAGAGCATCCCGAAGCAAGATCGCCGCATCTGTGGAAGAGAGCCTATCAGTTGCCAGGGCATCTGCAGGCTTCCAGTATTTTAGCAGATTGCCGTAGAAGCAAATCTGAAAAGATCGTGGTCACGCTATAAGCACCTGCCGTTGATGGGTGATGTAAGGAACATTATAAATGCAGAGAACGGTATTACTTGGCCACTAACTTGGCCCCGGCCCTGCCTGATTGCTGTGTCTATGTATAGGAGAGTGGTAGATCCTGCTACAATAAGTAACCCTGCTGTGCCTGTTTCAAGCTTAATAAAAGCTGGTTTTGCTAAAGCACTGAAAGTCAGCCTCGTGTTTTGGGGTGTAAGACAGAGACACACGTGTCACAACGTTATGTAGTGAATAACTAAAACACACAAATACCAATATAGGCAAAACAGCATACTTCATTACTGTATATGATTATGCAAACACTAAGTTTAGTTGGTTTTTGAAGGCAAAGAAAAGTTCATTAGTATAACCCATTAGTGAAAGCACAGATATCATATATACGAATGGTACATTGACAAATATAATGCTGTCTCACAGTTATAAATGAAACGAGTACAATTAATTACAATCCTGGTAATTGTACACAGGCATGAGCAATAACAAAGTCTGGTCATTCATGTCAGAAACTTTGAAAACAGCACAACAAAGGCTGTTTCAGGAGTCCTGAAATAATGGAGTAATATAAAATTGACTGAGTTTAATTTCACACAGAAAGCCTTAAAGTGGGGCCACATGTAAAAAAGGGCCAGATTTGGAAAATTAAAGCACCAGGAGTTTGTGATATTTGAAATCTGAATGAATGTGACTCATCTGTTAAATATTACTAATTAATAATAGTGTTTTTTTTTAACCAGCCAATGATGCAAACATGATCTTTGCAATAGCAAAGGATATAAACCCAGCATAGTTATTCTCTGACAAACCAGATTTTAAAGGTATATTGTATGGGGCAAACCCAAAACACAACAGCATCCCGAACACAAGATGCAACTCAACCAAACATAATTTAAGGTTAAATAAAATGGTATTTTTTTACAATAATACCCTTGCTAGAGTTTAAGTCAGTCCAGTGCAGTATAACACACAAATAAGCACCTTCGGTTTCATTCCATTACTCCTCTATAAGAATTGTCCTCCTCCTCCTCCCAAATCTGACTCTTAGATGCAGATTAGAATTAGAAAGCCTTTATTGTCATTGAAACCAGTAAAATCTTAACCTGTAAATGGTGCAAGTAAAACAAACAATGACAAACAAATAATATAAAAACCCACATCCTATAAAAAATGATAGCATACATAAATAAATAAGGGGTAGAAATTATTATCTACTAAAGCAATCAATGTACATACTGGAAACAAAAATGATAACTGTTCTATGAGTTTTTTAAATTTAAAATTCTGATGGCCCAAGGATAAAGCCTAACTGCAGATCTATTAATTGTACTTTTAATGCTCCTGTACCACCTGGTTAAGAGCAGTAGAATGAACAATGAGTGGCCAGGATAGGAAGGGTCTTTAATGATTTTCCTGGCTCTGTGGAGGCACTGGGCACTGGAGTTATCTTCTGGGGAGGGCTGAGAACAGCCAATGATTTTCTCTGCCATGGATATTACCTTCTGTAGACTCTTTTTGTATGCTGCTGTATAGCCAGCATATCATGTTGAAATACAATATGCTCGAACATTCTTGATGGACGAAGAAGGTCAAAAGCATCTTATCCTTCAGTTCCACTTTCTAGGGAAGTCTCTGGACATGCAGTTGCTACTGGGAATTTTTGACCACCGCCAGAGTGTTTGTTGTCCAGGAGAGGTCCTCAGAGATGTAAGTTCCTAGGAACATAAAGGAGGTGACCCTCTCCACCAGGTTCCTGCTGATGCAGAGTGCGGCTGAATCTACTCTCTGCCTCCTGAAGTCAATGACCATCTCTTTAGTTTTGCGGGTGTTGAATGAAACATTGCTCCTGGAGCATAACTGTAGGCTGACTCATCATCACCAGTTATGAGACATACCACGATGGAATCATGAGCAAACTTAATGATAATGCTGCTGGAGTAATTAGATGTACAGTCATATTTTAACAGTACAGGGCATAGAGAAGTGAACTCTGCAGGCAGCCCTGAGGGGAGCTGGTGCTAATTGTGAGGGTGGAGGTGCTGAGGGAGCCAATTTTAATAGTTTGTGGGCTGCCAGTGATTAAATCCTTTATCCAAGCACAGACTGAGGGGGGAAAAGTTCAGGTTATACAGGTTGTTAATTAGTGTGCTAGGGATGATTGTATTAAATGCCATGCTATAATCAACAAACAGCATCCTTACATAGGTCCCTCAGATAACTCATCACTGTATGGAGGGCTGTATTGATGGTGTCTTCTGTGCATCTATTTGATCTATAAGCAAACTGGTGAAAGTCAAAGGTGGGAGGGAGGCTGCCTTTAATGTGCTGAGCAATAAGTCTTTCAAAACGTTTCATGACTGCTGAGATCAATGCAATTGGTCTATAGTCATTAAGGTTATTGATGACTGACTTCTGGGGGACATTGTTGATAATAGCCAACTTTAGACAGGGGGAGTGGTGATTAAATATCTTAGGAAGGATTCCTGAAGGCTGGTCAGCACCAGCTTTAAGTACCTTGCTTAGTATGCCGTCTGGTCCAGCAGCTTTCCTGGGACTGACTCTCTTGAGCACCCGTCTCACTTGAACTTCCTGAAAAATGAGTGTTGCAGATGGAAGTTGTTGAGGGCAGAGGATCTGTGTGAGACCACCTTGCCTCAAAGCGAGCAACAAAAAAATGTAGTTCCTCTGCCAATGAGGCATCAGCACAGAACAGCACAGAAAGGCACATGTGCACTGCTTTTATAGTTGGTTATTTGTTGTAATCACTGCCATACCTGCCGTGAGTTATCGTGTGTCAGATAGGTCTCTACCTTGGTCTTATAAACCATCTTTTCAGTTTTCATGCCTCTCCTCAGATTTGCTCTTCATGTACTGTACTGGTGAAGTGGCTTCAGTTTATGGTGGACCTGGGAGAGCTTCTGGTGTCACAGCTTTGCACAACGGAAGTCCTTCCAGGTCATAGGAAAGTTCCCCAAAATAGGGAGGTCCATTCCTCACAGTAAAAAGTGGCACCCAAGGACCACAACAGGGTTGCCCTTCTGTACTACAAGTCCTAGGCAACCCTGCGGCTGTCCAAACTGGGACCCAGTCAAAGGAATACTGCCACCTCTCATAAAATCCTGTCATCCCTGGTCTGTCTACTGTTTGCTCCTCCTGACTGAGATAGAAACCAAGCTTCTTCCCGGCATGGTTGTACTCCCATTGCTGCATTACTTCCATGACGGCCTCCTGGCAGAGTAAGAGATTATACTCGATCCCAGTCGGAATGCCAGTACATCCACTCCAGCACTTGTTACTAAAACAGCTTTAAAGAATTTCTTTGAACGGAAATATTCTGAATTATTTTGGAATTCACTAATTTAACAGTACAGATATAGTAATGCTTGAATTTTTATTATTTAGTATTAAGGAGACAAAATGTAACAGAGTAAATTTAAAATGTGCACATGTTAAGATAACTTAGGCAGTTCATAATGATTTGATTCTTTATAAACCCTATGCTAAAATTCCCCAAAATAATAACACCACCCGACTTCTACTGTCCCACTTTGCTGTTACACTGGAGCATCTCCGCCACACATTAAAGTTCAAGCCCTGCATTGTATTTTGATATTTATGAATGCCAATATTACTTGATATATTTAAAATATTTTAAAGCTACTGTTATTATTAGTATTTTTATATTCTATATTCCATTACAGAAAAAGGCACAATATTGTTCACTTGAATAACAGACTAATTTGACTGAAAGCAGTTGAATGGGATTTCTGTTTTTGAATATAAACATTCTGGTACTGTGACATCTCTAGTATACAGTCATGAATGTAGTACTAACAAGGTTATTCAATTTCTAATTATAACAGTGACCAGCCAAGGTTGGAACAAACCATCAGACTGCTTTAAGTAGATTTCAGCTTGAAAAATGTAAATAAAAGTCAAATTACAGGACAAATCTCAGTAAATGAAAAGTTCCCAGTACTGCTAAGAAACCTACAAAGGAAAATGCAATACAAGTTGAAAGAAAACTGAGGAGCATACCTAGTCCAGTAATGAAAAATCACAACGGCTGAGTTTTGTCATTACTTTGTTCAAAGAGTTCATTAAGCCCACCTGATGTACTGTTCCCAATTTATAAATCCAGTATGGCTCTCTCTTTAATAGGAGATTCTTGCAATCCCTGCCTTTGCTGTGTAGTTTCACAGCTACAATAATAGAGTTTTGAAGTGTGCTTCTTTAAGCATTTTATTGTTAAAGGGTCATGACACCAGGTACTTTATGGAGTGAGTACATATGTTGTTTATGTTTTCTAAAATTCTACTGCATACACAAAGTGGAGTATTTCCAACATAAACATATGGGCAAGGGTAAAATAAAACATAAATAACCTCTTTGGTATTGCATTTTAAACAATGTGTCAGTATTATATGGACACCCTTAATGCCTAGTCTGTCACTTTTGAAGATGTTACTGCAGCAACTGCATTTTAAACACTGAAAATGTACAAGTTTATCCTTGAGTGGTGTTTAATAGGCTCTCTGTCACGATCAAAGTTTGATGTCCTGAAGCCCTAATCCTGTATATTTTTATTGTGGGGAAAAGCACATGATGAGAATTCCTGAAAGTATGGTATTAATTGCAAAATATGCCAGTGTCTTAAAATGAATTTCTTTATCCAATTTGCCAGATGTGAGTAAGTGAGAGTGCATACAAATACAAATCCATCAGAATAGCTCATCTGATCTCATCGTTGAATTTTAAAGACATAAAAATTGATTCTATATATAAAAATTCTAGTTCTGTATTAATTATACATCTATCTTATGTAAGTGTGAATTATTTAAATGTATGTTATACTGTATATTCATCATTATTCTTATCTAATTTTAAATTGTTTGGTTTTATCTATTTCTTTGACATCTTGTAAAGCACTTTGAGCTACATCCTGTGCATGAAAATATTCTATAAAAATAAAGTTGTTTTTGCTATGTTTGTGCAGGGCTCTGATGTAAGCTGACTTTATACATTTGTACTGATAAGCCCCTATTAATTCTTATGCTGTAGATCTTTAGATTTCAATATGAAATCACTCGTATCCAAACAGTTCCTGTACAAGTGAACAAACTGGCCAATTGGCAATTCATGTTAGATCCAAACCAAGAACAATCCGTAATAATCTTTTGACACAGGATTATTAGATGCAAATGTTCTGTTGTGGTTTTAAATTTTGGGCTAAATATGAGTCACGATAATCATTTTCTCTGTTTAATTTCCAGAAGAGCTGTGTGCCGCCTTACTAGTGATATCACCTTATCTGAGAATCTCACTAAAGTGACCTCACTTTTTCTCTGTATGCACACACACAGTCACACCTATCAGACTCTTTACCTTGAAGGACTTTATATTTATAACGAATGTACCTCTCGTTGTACCCAAGACAGGAGTAATGTCAGACAAGGACACACATATCCTTTTATTTGATTATAGGCTTTGGGTTCTGGCTTAAGTTTGCTTTATGGGTGGTAGCTGCTCTCTGTTGACACTGCTTCTCTCTGTCTTGTTGCAGTAACATCTCCACAAAATGCAGGTCTGTCATTGCCCACTAAATGTATTCACTAATACTAACATGTACTCCTTTTCATGAAATTCACTAGTTTACAAAGTATGTCTACACATTAATCGAAAGCCTAATTGGTTAGTCCATATACAAATGTCCATAGTTCTTAGGGATTCCACTATTTTAACAGTAATATCCTCTAGTGGCTCATCCTTCACTTATTGCTGTCATTGAGGCTCACAGGGGGTGGTATATTTATTTGGTTTGGTATCAAGTCCATCAACATACACCCTTGTTTTCAGCTCCACCTTGTATCAGGTCACTAACTGCTTCTGCTTGTCTCAGTTTCATAACCTTCCATAATAATGTAGCCTTATGAGAAGCAGCGAGGTAAGTCAGTTATGGCTTTACATTCTATAATGGCATAGGGTAGGGAATCATTTCCACAAGGACTACCAGGAGAGAGACAGACAGAGAGGCCTGGGTGACAGTGGGGAGTTATTCTGCAAACAAAGACAAGGACCCCCATGGATAGATTGGGAGAGATGGAGAGTACCCCCAGTGGAATTTCCACAAAAGGCTATGAACTATGTCACTTCAAGTGCCATGCTGATGATAAATCTCCCTTTGTGTTTTGTTCCACCTTCATCTTTACTAACTACAACACAGAGCAGCACACTGCAGACACCCAGAAGACTCCAGAATTTGATTGAAATGGTGATAATGCAGGGTGATCAGACCCTGCTGCTAATACAAATGAGCATTATTTGATATTTGTCAGGAATATCCTGATGACTCAAGAGTGTGCAGTGTGTGTATTGAAGACCCACAAAAATGCAGCAACTGCCAGTAAAGACCCAGTAAAGTATGAAACCCTGGCCTTTGTCACTTGCTGTGTCTTTGCGCCTGTCTTCATGCAGTTTGCTGACTTTTCCCTTCACCCCACTGCTCAAACATCCAGGACCCAGTCGCTGGATGGTGGAATGTCAGTTCCATCCTTTTTAATGCTGGGAAAGGCCATATTTAATACACATTTTGATTCTCTTGTGTTAGCCTGGACTTGTACTCATCCCCTCAGACCCCACAGCCAGTTTAAGCAGTAGGTGTGCCAAAATGATTGTTTCCAATAAAACTGAAAGTGAGGGATGAAATCAGTATTATTTACAGCTTCGATTGTAAATTTAAAATTAAATTAGCGTAAACAATTATACATTTCCATTTTCAAATCAACATACAATGCAAATTGAGCAGGATTTCTTTTACAAATAACTATAAAAATGATTAATTAATAATATTTTATCTCATTAATTAGCAAAATGCAAATAGTTTTTTTTTTACAAAATCAGATTTTTTTTTTCAAATAAACATTTTACAGCAGTAACTATTCATCAAGAGTTTACTGAAGTGCACCCAAAGGGATAGGCAAAAAAAAATGTAAAACCCAGCCCCTAGAAACCTTATAGTATGTCTTCTGATTAATTATTTAACACACGATTAAAGATTTATTTACACCAATTAGATAACAAAAAGGAAATAATGCTAAGAAAACTGGAAAAAGGAGAACAAGGAATCCAGAAATAATGAATTCATAAATTAATGATAAACCCACAAAATTTGTTGAAATAATAAACAAAGGAAAAAAGTAAGAAAAAAAAACTGAACATAGGAAACCAAAGGAAGACTACAAATGTTCAATCTTACAACCCTGTTTATAGAAACCAACAAACTAGGAAGGCTAGGAACTAAAACAAAAAAGAAAAAGGGAGAAATAGAACTAATCAGCAAATAATAATACCTAAATCTGTACTCCAAAGATCTAAACCAGAACAACAAAATCAAAAATTACAAAACCAAGATTAGAAGTACAAACAGAACAACAAACCTTAAGATGCTAAATACTTGAAAAGTTGAAAAATGCAAGGCATCAGCAGGGACCTGAGGTTGCAGTCTTCTGTTTGATTGGCTCTCAAGTAACAGCTACAAGCCTGTTATTAGACAGTAATCTGCTACCACCAGGATAGTGAGGAAGTGCAGCCTGGAGGCTGAAATGGTCCTAAATGACTTCTTCCAAATGACAGACTGGGATGTGTGAGTCACATGGGGGAGATATTGAGGGACTCAGTCGCTGCATCACAGACTATATTAACTTTTGTTTCGGCACTGTGGTACTCTCAAAGACAGTGAGTTGCTTTCCAAACAACAAGCTTTGAATTGCTAAGAAGCTAAAACATCTCCAGAGTGAAAAGGAAGTGAAGCTTACAAAGTTAAACCAGAAAACACCTTCATTCAGGCTCTGAGCATAATTACTAGACTAAAGCAATCCAGGATTCAGGTGCTGGAAGGGGATGTGGACAAAGCTGAACCCGTTTTCTAACAGATTTCCTCTCCCACTGCCACCTTCTCCTCATGAGCAGTCCACCAGCACCATCCCTACTGCATTGACAACTCCTATCACTTCAGCTGGAATGGCCAGTGATGAGTCTACCTCCGATCATCAGTATGGCCAATCCATCACAGAAGATCAAGTTAGTAAACAAAAATGTATGGGGTTTCCTTAGGATATTCCAGTTTTTCTTTCCCAGTCTGTAAAATGTGCATCATAAGTTAATTACCGAGTCCATAGGTCCCATGTTGGAGTGCATGCTTGTGTGTGTAAATGGGGCCTGACATGGATTGGCATATTGTCCAAGGCTGATTTCTGCTTTGTGTCCAGAGTTGCCAAAATAAGATTTTATCCCCAACAACATATATATGCAGTCCTCAGTGCAATTTACCATCTTGTTCATTTAGACCAAGGGTGGGCAAAGTCTTTCCTGGAGGGTTGCAGTGGCTGCAAGTGTTTGTTCCAACTCAGTTGCTTAATAAGAAGCACTTATTGCTCAAGTAACACTTCTATTTCACTTTAGTTGTCTCGCTTGTTAAGATTTTGAACCCTTATTGCTTATTTTAGTCTTAAACAGCTGTATTTTTGGTTTTTAATTGCGCCTAATTAGCAATAATATGCAAATGACAAAAGGGACCAGCATTTCTCCATTTAGCTTGTTTCCATATACACCCATGTGTGTTTATCATGCACTACTGGATTTAATTAAATACTTGGAGGAAAGTGAAGAGGAAAAAGTGAAGAACTCAGAATTAATCATCCATTTTAGCCTTCAAATCATTTGGATGATATCCTTGGAAACGGGAAAAAAAATCTAGGATATGAGAATTACCTGATATAGCAGAGTTAAAGCACTAACAAGCCATGAAATTAAATTATTGGCAAGAATTGCTTTCTATTTAAGCAACTGGGTTAGAACAAAAACCTGCAGCCACTGGAACCCTCCAAGACTGACTTTGATCACCCCTGATTTAGACCATTTATATTAAAAGAAAACAACTCCAGCACTCATCTTTGGGAGACCAAACTAATTCAGAATATTTTATGGCACTTTAATGTGTTGTTTCTTTGGTAAGCCAGTTATAAATCCATCTGTATATTGTACCGTGAATGTTTTCCTCTTATAGTTTGTTCACTGGCATGTTCAAAAGCTTTATAACATCAAGATAAGTGATACCACATATACCACCATTATCAATCAAATGTGTCACTTCCTTGTAAAATTAGTGATATACAATTGCTGTTGTGTAAACATATTTGGACTATTCAGTAATAAACCCTGGTTTACGTGGGGTGTAAAAGCAAGAAAGCATGGCACGGGACATAGGAAAGACCCAACATGGGACAGACAGAGAGAGAGAGCAGGAATTGGCTGGGATGTTGCACAGCCAGGACAGGAATAAGGGTAAGAAGCATGGATGGCTTAGTGATGCAGAGTTAATGGGCTTCTAGGTGGCACTCTATTCTACAGTTCTTGTTGAAACAAAGAACCACTCCTGACCCTGGATGTGATTATGGAGCATGACCAGAAATTGTCCAGAAATGGAGATTACAACCATTTGTTAGTCAGAGATCTTTTGTAAGTAGAGTTGAAAAGATTGATGACAAGCACTCTACTGGCAGGAGGAAGAGGGGCCAGGATAGAGTGAAGGGGAAAGATGGGGGTTGAGTTGGGGTGTTGTGTAGAACATTATTGGGCAAGTAGAGTGTACAGTAGAATCAGGCTCCAGGACTTGTGGCAGTAAGTTCAGAAAGGCTTCAGGGTTTTGTGTTCTCTTTCTAAAATTTTTCTACTTTGATCATCCATATTTGAGTGCTTTGTTTATGAAAACTCTATTTATTACCTTTAACTTCCTAAGTGTCTTTCTTAGATGAGGGATGCTACAACACAGTTGTTCTTGTTCATAATGTGTACTTAATATACTTCTCATTTTTAATATTTTTTTCTATTAATTTACCCATGACTCACACTAAGACAACTAGCGTATAATTATGAGGGTTGGCCTGATCACTTGTTTAAATACTGAGACTGCCTTTTCTAGAAAAGAGGTATTTCAGCATGCAAAGATTTATAAAAAAAAAAAAAAAAATACAAGCTAAGTTTTTACTTCGGGAAAATATTATCCGGTGTGGATTAGACTGTAAATATGTGCATATGCCAAAAAATAGGAAAATGTGTATGTCAAAAATAAAATATTAAAAAGGCAATTAAAAAGGGTCTATACATCATATTCATCACTTGTGAGGTTTAATATTTTTGTCACATAAATACACGCTATAACAAGGCTCAGTGACATGAAATGTTATGCATGTAAGTCATAATTTAGCTGGTTTGGCTGTATTTCACGCCTTTATCAAGGATGTCGTCATTTCCCACTTTCTAAAAATGGGTCAGAGTTGCCGTAAATACACACACGTTTTCCCATCAAGTTTTCTTTCATAAATACTAATCGATTTTTGTGCATACACAAGTTTTATAAATTTGACCCCTGGTGTGCAGGGAAGAGAAGAAACTAAAAGGTAGCAAGTTTTCTAAATTATTTCAGTAAAAAAAAGTAAATGAAAGATGTAAAGATAATTTATATTTTTAAAGAGAGCGCTTGAATACCATATATTCGATGTGGTGATTGAAGCCATTATGATAGTTCAGTTTGCTGCTGTAAATTTGAGCTTTCACATGGAGGAACAGCTGCTCTTCTTCATGTAAACACATACGTGGATGTGCCAGCTAATTGCAAGAATTCTTAGATGTAACTAATGGATGTTTCTTAACTCAGAATGTTTAAATATCAACAAAAGTACAAGCCTGCCTAGCTGTAATAATATGCTGTAATCAACATAGAAATCAGAATATACTTAACGTTGTTTTGGCACAGAAAAAAAAACACACAAACCTTATTAAATCAACTTTAAGTAAAGCACTTTTCTAACAATGTAGATGTGATAGTCTGACCATCATTGCACTGTATAGCCACTTTTCTCAATGCACTTAGATGCTGTGGGTGCTTTGCTACAATGGCTATTTTATTATGCAGGCTGAGGTGATCTTTCTTCTGTTGTAGACCAGTGCTGCAGTTAAGAGCATGGAAGAAAAGGGCATGAAATTTCAAGGGTAAAGCAGTGTTTCACCTAAACTGTTGGGATCACAATACCAGCAGTCTGTATCACTATCTGCTATTTACCGTCACACTCTTTAGTGCTTCTGAGACCAAGACAAGCAATAACGATCATGTCATTACATGTGGCAGTTGATAGCAATTACCTATTCAAACACTGGTGTCTTACCTCTTTCCTCACCACTCAGATTGAAGAGGAGAGGCAAGGCACTATAATGCTCTTGAATGCTCAGGTATGGCACGCACCATAGGACTCCTCAGATGCAGGTGATGGTGTCTGGATGTGTCAGGTGGAATGCTGCTCTACCAGATAATGAAGGTCTACAGTATCGTGATTGCATTGTGCTTCATAACTTGGCCAAGCATAATAATTTTCTATCTACTAACCTTGCTGATATGGAGCTCCATAGTCATCTATGGTGGTGACTACCACTGTACAGCAGCATTAGGATGCAATGTGACATTTGTGAAATGAACAAACAGGTGCACAAGTATATTTCTAATAAGATCTTTTAATGATTTAGATATTTCTGTTAGTACACCCCCTTGATTTCCCTGACCTCCTGGCTCTCTTACAGTATTTGCCACATCTTTATCTCCAGAATGCTCTGGCATATTGCTGGATAGTAAATCATATCTTATTAAAAATGCCATTCACATGCTGAAATCAAAGAGTGTATTGATTGCACTCACAATCTGCCAGTGATAAGCGATTAGCTTGTTTGTCTCTACCTTGAAGTTTGTCCATTTTTTTTTATTTCAGGCATGGTGTGTCTGGTAGAGCCCACAGCTTTCACATGTTGTCATTCACCATATTTACACTTGTTGGTGACTCCTGCACTTAGGCCATCAGACAGAGGTTCTTTGTGTGTTCCGACTTCAGTGATGAGAACATCTATCTTGCAGTCTTCGTTTTTTACCTTTCTTCTGTTTTATGGCTATTGTCTCCCCTTACAAGTAAATCTGTTGATTATATATGTATGAGGATGATTAGCATTGTCCATATATGGTTGTTTCAGAGTGGCAACCGGGTGGAGTTTGTGGTAGATTCAGAAATGCAGATTTGCACGATGACTGTATTTTATAAAAGGCAATTTGTGTATAAATATCTGTATGCTGGATTTTATAAATCAGACTTTTTTTCTGTCGTTCACACATGTTCAGGTTTTTTGGTGTACCTTCATGCTCAAATCCACATAACGTTTTATAAATGAGACCCCTGGTGACTACATTAACTGGAAACCCTGGTCTCATAATGAATGGCTCAGTCACATAGACCAGACCACTTATCTGAAGAAAACCAAAAATGGTGTAATCTGTGAGAACAACGTCTACAGTACTAAACTGCACAAATGTTCACAAGACCAAAAGTGAGAAAAGGAATTTTGAGAGATCCTCTAAGGAAAAGACAATAACTCATCAATTACAGATTAATAAAATGCCCTTAGAGAAGCTTAACTCTGAGGGAATCCATAATGAAACTTTCCCAAGGGTTTGTGAAAAATGCAAAAAATCTAAAATAAATATATTCATTAATTAATAAGACTGTTTAACAGCAGATGGCAGACAGGTAGAAAAGACCAGCAATAAGCAACATGGAATTTGAGTTCATATGCTGTGACCTCTGTCAATACTGGAGTTGATTGCTTCATTGTCTTTTACAAGAAACCCAATCCGTAAGTCTGTATCTTAAAAAATTAGGCTAACTGAGGCTGAGATGAGAGGCACATAGTGAAATGATTTTGAGCCATGTTAAGCCGCAAATTAAGATAAACCAAAATCTGTAGGCCACAAATGAGCCTTTTTTGAAGTTATCCTTATGTAAATCTTTACATTGTATAATCCCACTGTGTCCTATCTGTCTTTGCTGTTCTGCAACCCTTATCTGTTGATTTCAAACACCATTAGTGTCATCTGCTGTTTCATAAGTGGGAATAAGCCCTAATGACTGGTTTTGTAATTGCATGTCTTCTCCCCCTTCGCTGTCACAGCTTCCTCCCTCAACCTTCTTTAACGAAGAGCGATTTAGCACTCTGGGCTTTTATGACAGTGGCACATTAATTTGATCAATGATGTAATCCTCAGCGACTACATGCAGACACAAAAGAAATATGCTTGGCTAGAACACATTTATTATTAAAAAAAAAAAAATTAAATGGTCCACTGCTATCGCAAATGACAAAACTAAAATTAGGCCACTGCACAAATAGCAAAAGGATTTAAGGATTTCAGAAATGGTAAACATACATGACAAAATGAAGAAGTCGGCTATCTAAACCTTCATTTTTGACTGATATGAAAGGTGGCATGTGCAGAATAGCTGAAAGTGTCACTTGAAAAAAGGGGTGAAAAAGCAACAGCTGAATGCAATTAATGATGGTAAATGTTTCCTTAATAACAGTGAAGAATACTAAACATAAAGATATGAGGCCTAATTATGTTACAAAATCAGCAAATCATTGTAGCAGTGCTAGATTTTGTGATTTAAAGTATAAATACTCCTTTCTGAATTCAAATACTCTATGTAAATAGATTTGCACCATTTTTATTAAAAGAAGGCTTTTCACTTTCAGTGGTTAAGTGAAATTACTCACATGCAAAATAGTGAATTAGGAGTGCAGGTCTCACAATATTCAGAACCAGACCAGTATTCACCAGGTCTCGACCTCAAAAGCAGGCTTTACCACAGGCAGCCTTGCCCCAAACTCAACAGGTAGGCTTCAGGGCCTACAAAGGCCCAAAGTGGTGAACAGGCTTTTATAATTCAAAAGTATTTTTAAATATTCAGAAATGCAGAAAAATGTTCTTCAAGTAAGAGTAAACCATAAAACCTCTGGCTTGAAAAGACAAAGACAACCAAAAATGTTTATAAATAAATTATTTTTTATTTATATAAGCAAAACAGGAAGAAGAAGAGGAAAAACAAGACAAATACACAAAAATAATCAAAAAAAGCAATCTAAAGAAAACAAGTCCCAATGTATAAACCAAAGGAAAATCTGAAAAAACAGAGTAAAAGATTAACAAAATAAGAAAATCTATGAATATTATTAAAACTCTCCAAATCTCAATACCAATCGGGCAGCTCTGACTCTCCGCCTGACCTTAAATGGGCAGAAGCTGGTCCTCCAGAGGTGCATCATGGTTGTTGTTCTGTCTAAGACAATTAGGAGATTTTTTTTTTTTTAAAAACTGGGAGAAAGTCATAACCAAAGGCACGCAAGGGTCAAAGAACAGGAAAGTAACCAATTCTTTCTTGAGAACAAAGGCTATAGTCAAGAGTTCAGAAAGTAAGCCTTAACCTAAAAAAAAACACCAATGAAACGATTGCAAGAATTTTAACAAGGTTTATACAATCTCAGATTCAAAGTAAACTACACACCAGTATTTACATAGGCACGTCAATTCCATCACACATAGTGCAACCACTGAGAATTCTGGGACTCATTGACGTAGCAACTATCAATGCCTTTAGACTTCTTAAAGCAAAAAATAAAAAACAAAAATTAATTCCTTGGGCATAAAAAAAACCTCATTAGAGATGTATGAATTGTTCCAAACATTTCAAGGAGCCATTAAAAAATAAAACAAAGAAACCAATCAATAAAGTAATAAATAAAAGCGGTCCTAACCCCTGAATCTCTCTTAAGAGAGATTTAGTTTACATAACTAAACATGAAATAAACACAGTAAATAAACTAATACTCAGCACATAGAATAGATAGAAATGTGAATAATGATACAAGATGCATAATAAGATCTAACAAAATATAAAATTTACATGTGCCAGGGTTTGCTAAACCATAACACATGCTCCTTGGAATCAATTGAGAAAAGAGCTAGGTGTCCGATGGCAAGGGATACAAGATGCATACAAAAAAACTGAATGAAATGTAGCTAGAAGAAAGCACACAAGTGCAAATGTGCCCCTGCATTTCCCAAAAAGAAATAAATAATGTTGCAGTGCCACATTAGGCTGTTGTCGTGGGAACCAGTAGAAATAAGGATTAAGATTTTTATTTAGTTTCACCATTCATTTACTTTTTACTCTGTTTCGAAATAGAAGAGACAAATACATGAGGAGAGACCAATACATGAGGTGTACTTAGAAAGTACACACAGGATTTTGAAAACGTAAGCCAAGCTGCATTATCATCAAGCCAAAAGTAAAACCTAAAATTGTAGTCAAAAAAGTAGCCAAAAAAATCATATACCACAGAGTAAGAAGAGTATGACTTGTATAACGTCTTTTAGAAACATATTTGCTAACTCAGATAGGAAATGGCTGCAAAAGACAACCTTTTGATCCATTGAAAGTTTGATGACAGCCCCCAGTAATTGAGAATGCATCCTAATGATGAGACTCGTGAAATAGCAGCTCTCATAATCCAACAAAATGGTGGTAGAAAATGGCCCAAATATTTTTAACAATATTAAGTAAAATTTGTATGCAAAAATCAATCTGAAATATGAACTCCCTATAGTTCAAAACCCAAGAAACGATGTTCAAAGAGCTGAAAATATTTAAGAGGAGGCTGTAAAAAATTGTACACAAAACAGAGTCATAACACTATTGTTCATGCTCACACTAACTCACTCACACATGGGCTTTCACAACCGAACCTGCATGTCTATGGGGGTACCTAAAATAAAAAAAACAATACGGAGAATCTGTAAACTATAAAGTAGCAAAAAAAAAAAAAAACATAATGTAGCAAAATGACACCATCTTGGCAGTGATTTTGCAAATATAGAATAAGCACACGTTGGAGTGCCCACCATCCATCCATTCATCCATCCATCCATCTAAACATTTTCTGCTGCTCATCTAGATCCTCTCCTCCTTGAACCGTCACCTTATCGTGGTGGAGGGGTTTGCGTGTCCCAATGATCCTAGGAGCTATGTTGTCCGGGGCTTTATGCCCCTGGTAGGGCCACCCAAGGCAAACTGGTCCTAGGTGAGGGATGAGACAAAGAGCGGTTCAATAAACCTCCGATGAAGAATAAAAACCTTGGACGACGTTTTCCCTTGCCCGGACGCGGGTCACCGGGGCCCCCCTCTGGAGCCAGGCCTGGAGGTGGGGCTCGATGGCGAGCGCCTGGTGGCCGGGCCTGCACCCATGGGGCTCGGCCGGGCACAGCCCGAAGAGGTAACGTGGGTCCTCCTCCCCATGGGCTCACCACCTATGGGAGGGGCCAAGGAGGTTGGGTGCAGTGTGAGTTGGGTGGTGGCCGAAGGCAGGGACCTTGGCGGTCTGATCCTCGGCTACAGAAACTGGCTCTTGGGACGTGGAATGTCACCTCTCTGAAGGGGAAGGAGCCTGAGCTAGTGCGCGAGGTCGAGAGGTTCCGGCTAGATATAGTTGGACTCACCTCGACGCACAGCTTGGACTCTGGAACCAATCTCCTTGAGAGGGGCTGGACTCTCTACCACTCTGGAGTTGCCCCCGGTGAGAGGCGCCGAGCAGGTGTGGGCATACTTATTGCCCCCCGACTCGGAGCCTGTGCATTGGGGTTTACCCCGGTGGACGAGAGGGTGGCCTCCCTCCGCCTTCGGGTGGGGGGAAGGGTCCTGACTGTTGTTTGTGCGTATGCGCCGAACAGCAGTTTGGAGTATCCACCCTTTTTGGAGTCTCTGGAGGGGTTGCTAGAGGGCATACCTTCTGGGGATTCCCTCGTTTTGCTGGGAGACTTCAATGCTCACGTGGGCAATGACAGTGAGACCTGGAAGGGCGTGATTGGGAGGAATGGCCCCCCCGATCTGAACCCGAGCGGTGTTTTGTTATTGGACTTCTGTGCTCGTCATGGATTGTCCATAACGAACACCATGTTCAAGCATAAGGGTGTTCATATGTGCACTTGGCACCAGGACACCCTAGGCCTCAGGTCGATGATCGACTTTGTGGTCGTGTCGTCGGACTTGCGGCCATATGTCTTGGACACTCGGGTGAAGAGAGGGGCGGAGCTGTCAACTGATCACCACCTGGTGGTGAGTTGGCTTCGATGGTGGGGGAAGATGCCGGTCAGACCTGGTAGGCCCAAACGTGTTGTGAGGGTCTGCTGGGAACGGCTGGCAGAGTCCCCTGTCAGAAGTAGCTTCAACTCCCACCTCCGGCAGAACTTCAACCACGTCCCGAGGGAGGTGGGGGACATTGAGTCCGAATGGGCCATGTTCCGTGCCTCTATTGTTGAGGCAGCTGACCGGAGCTGTGGCCGCAAGGTGGTCGGTGCCAGTCGTGGCGGCAATCCCCGAACCCGTTGGTGGACACCGGCGGTGAGGGATGCCGTCAAGCTGAAGAAGGAGTCCTATAGGACTTTTTTGTCCTGTGGGTCTCTGGAGGCAGCTGATAGGTACCGACAGACCAAGCGGAACGCGGCTTCGGTTGTTGCTGAGGCAAAAACTCGGGCATGGGAGGAGTTTGGAGAGGCCATGGAGAACGACTTTCGGACGGCTTCGAGGAGATTCTGGTCCACCGTCCGGCGTCTCAGGAGGGGGAAGCAGTGCAGTGTCAACACCGTATATGGTGGGGATGGCGCGCTGCTGACCTCGACTCGGGACGTTGTGGGTCGGTGGGAGGAGTACTTCGAAGACCTCCTCAATCCCACTAACATGCCTTCCAATGAGGAAGCAGAGCCAGGGGACTCTGAGGTGGGCTCTCCCATCTCTGGGACTGAAGTCACCGAGGTGGTCAAAAAACTCCTTGGTGGCAGGGCCCCGGGGGTGGATGAGATACGCCCGGAGTTCCTTAAGGCTCTGGATGTTGTAGGACTGTCTTGGTTGACACGTCTCTGCAACATCGCATGGACATCGGGGACAGTGCCTCTGGATTGGCAGACCGGGGTGGTGGTCCCCCTCTTTAAAAAGGGGGACCGGAGGGTGTGTTCCAACTATAGAGGGATCACACTCCTCAGCCTCCCTGGAAAAGTCTATTCGGGGGTTCTGGAGAGGAGGGTCCGTCGGATAGTCGAACCTCGGATTCAGGAGGAACAGTGTGGTTTTCGTCCTGGTCGCGGAACAGTGGACCAGCTCTACACCCTTAGCAGAGTCCTGGAGGGTGCATGGGAGTTTGCCCGACCGGTCTACATGTGTTTTGTGGACTTGGAAAAGGCATTCGACCGTGTCCCTCGGGGAATCCTGTGGGGGGTGCTCCGGGAGTATGGGGTACCGGACCCCCTGATAAGAGCTGTTCGGTCTCTGTACAACCGGTGTCAGAGCTTGGTCCGCATTGCCGGCAGTAAGTCGAGCCCGTTTCCAGTGAGAGTTGGACTCCGCCAGGGCTGCCCTTTATCACCGATTCTGTTCATAACTTTTATGGACAGAATTTCTAGGCGCAGCCAGGGTGTTGAAGGGGTCCGGTTTGGTGGACTCAGGATTGGGTCACTGCTTTTTGCAGATGATGTTGTCCTGTTTGCTTCATCAGGCCGTGATCTTCAGCTCTCTCTGGATCGGTTCGCAGCTGAGTGTGAAGCGGCTGGGATGAGAATCAGCACCTCCAAATCCGAGAGCATGGTCCTCAGCCGGAAAGGGGTGGAGTGCCCTCTCAGGGTTGGGGGAGAGATCCTGCCCCAAGTGGAGGAGTTCAAGTATCTCGGGGTCTTGTTCACGAGTGAGGGAAGAATGGAGCGTGAGATCGACAGGCGGATCGGTGCGGCATCCGCAGTGATGCGGGCTCTGCATCGGTCTGTCGTGGTGAAGAAGGAGCTGAGCCGTAAGGCAAAGCTCTCAATTTACCAGTCGATCTACGCTCCTACCCTCACCTATGGTCATGAGCTATGGGTAGTGACCGAAAGAACGAGATCGCGAATACAAGCGGCTGAAATGAGTTTCCTCCGCAGGGTGTCTGGGCTTTCCCTTAAAGATAGGGTGAGAAGCTCAGTCATCCGGGAGGGGCTCAGAGTAGAGCCGCTGCTCCTCCGCATCGAGAGGAGTCAGATGAGGTGGCTCGGGCATCTGATCAGGATGCCTCCTGGACGCCTCCCTGGTGAGGTGTTCCGGGCACGTCCAACCGGGAGGAGGCCCCGGGGAAGACCCAGGACACGCTGGAGGGACTATGTCTCCCGGCTGGCCTGGGAACGCCTTGGGATTCTACCGGAAGAGCTGGAAGAAGTGGCCGGGGAGAGGGAAGTCTGGGCTTCTCTGCTTAAGCTGCTGCCCCCGCGACCCGACCTCGGATAAGCGGAAGAAGATGGATGGATGGATGGATCATCTAGATCCTTGTGGCAGGGGAAGCAGTATAAGCAAAGATGCCCAGATGTTCCTTCTCCCTGCCACCTCCTCTAAAATCTCCAAGGGGATCCTGAGGTGTTCCCAGGCTAGCTAAGAGATGTGTATCTCTCCAGGGTGTCCTGGGTCTGCCAAGAATATGCCTGAAACACCTCACAAGGGATGCATCCAATAGGCATCCTATTCAACTGGTTACTTTTGATGCAAAGGAGCAGCGACTCTACTTTGAGCTTCTCCGAGATATGCTCCTCACCCTATCTCTAAGGCTGAGCCCAGACACCCTGAAAAGGATACTGGTGATCCAGATATTTCTGTCACTACCCAAACCATCGCTGAGGACAGGATTAACCAGTAAACTGAGAGCTTTACTTTTCAGTTCAGCTCTCTCTTCACCCTGACAGAGCTTCTCTTGACTGCAGACACTGCTCCAATCCACCTCTTAATCTCCCACTCACTTCTTTGATCACTCATGAACAAGACCCCAACTAAATATTATTTCAACAATAAGGAGACAGCTCCTTATCCTCACCCTGGAGAGGGTGATCCACCCTTTCAAAGCTGAGAACTATGACCTTGGACTTGGTGTTGCTGATTCTCATAGAGTACCCTGTCCTTCCTTATTTAGCAAGATGATTTCCTCTTCATTACCCCAGATTAGTAATGTTTTATGGAACATTTGCTAATGAAACTCACAGGCACTTTGCTAAAAAAGCCTTCAGGCTTGTCACAGCAAATAGCTAGTGGGCTTCTTTCGTTAAATATTGATTATTGTTATTCTAAGCTTGTAGGGCATAACAAGTCCATTTATTTTGTTTTTGTTTTTTTTTTCCTCATAATTACCTAAGGAGACCTTTTAGGCATCACACATTTTAGATGTTCTGAAAGATCAGAACTGAATGCAACAAAGATTGTGCTACAAATTACTAAGTGCTCCGGTCAAACTGCATTATAAGCTATCTAACTCTATAACCCACTTAATTTTCTCGCATTTTATACAGTAACTGATACACGCTGGTATGAACTGCAATTTATAAGGGATTATGTAGTTAAGCTGGCTGCCTTTATATGACAGAAAGTTGAATCTAAATGTGAAATTAGTGCAGATGAAATGTTTTTAAAGTGTAAGACTGGTGCAAAATTGTAAATGTTTTTCTTAGTACAGCCTGACCTTAAAGTGATGAATGGTAGTAACAGATAAGGATGAACACTGGAGCAGCGTGGAATGATTTTTCATTTCATTATTTTGACGGGATTTCAAGCTGGACTTTGGTCTGTCACTTTACTTCCCACAGTAAAAAAATAGTTTATCCATTATGACTGTGAGGAAAAGGAATATGACACATTTAAGATTGCATATAACCTACAAGATCTATGTTGTCAGCCTGAAATGAAGTGTCAGATAGTCGTAAAAAGCTGCTATATGCTCTGACTGACACTGTATAGAATGTAATTGTATTCACTGAAACTGTTGATCGAAAGGATTGCTACTCAGGAGAGTTAGAAGTGATATAACTTGACTTGTGTGCAGAGATTGCTGTAAATAAGTGAGTTTCCTTCAGTCATGTTTCTGCAAAGGAAAACTCACTGTCTAATAAAACTTTCAGCTGCATCCAAAGTAGAAAAACTAGGAGAATATTGATTCTTTACCTCAGCCTCAGAAATGACATATTGACAGGTATGTTCAGCTGAGGCGTACACTCTACCATATGCCTAGATAATGCAGGGCCTGTGTCCCAGACTATTGAATGTTGATGCTTGCCAGATTGCCCACCTCAAACACTGGGCCTAAACCATCAGACACTCCTGAGCTCCCTCATCCTTTCCACAACGATAGATAGATAGATAGATAGATAGATAGATAGATAGATAGATAGATAGATAGATAGATAGATAGATAGATAAACACACAAAGTGAGGGCCATGGTGGGGTTCTGGGTTTTATATAAAAGATGTGACACTCAGACTGGAGTGTGTGGGTGCAGGGGTGTGCTTCTGCAAAGCCGTGTAACTGAGGGGTGGTCAATGTGTACCATGTGGTAATGCCTCAAAGCCCGCCTGACAATGCTGCATTTATTTTTGTTGTACAACACTTGTGTAAATAAACTTGCACCATTCACCCTTCAATTTTTGTCTGTGTCTCATCCTGTTCAGTTCATAAACTACAGGTGTCCAGAATGTAGGTTGGGGCCATTTTCCCACTACACAATATATCACATACCACTCTATATTAACTACATATAACCTAGCAGCATTGAACTGGATGTATTTATGAGACTACTAGTAGGTGCTCATTGAATCAAGATATAAAATCATCATTACTCTTTGCAAACCCAAACATGCTGAATATATTTTTCTAGTACTTAATCATCCTAGGTGTTTTTCCTCATCCCCAGATGTATATGAGACAAGGGCTTTTATCACCTGGACTTGTATTAGTTGTAGAAATGGAAAAAACAATCTACCCTGTACTTGAATGTCATAGAAAATTGCATGTACTCAGGTGTTGCCCCTGCCTGTTTTTGTCTGAGGAGGAGAACGGATATGATGTATGGTAACCAATGTGGCTGTGAATCTGCTCTAATGCAAAACATCCCAGTTGTATGGTCATCTGTCTATACTACCTCATTTGCCCATCTGGTTACATGGCTTTGTTGACAGTGTTAAATCCTGGTGAGCGACTTGTGAAGAAATTCAGTGGAAAAAACAAGTAACTTCATTGAACTCACATGTGAGTTTCTGCACAGTTCCTAATGTCATAGTTCAGTGGTTCTCAACCTGTGGGGCGGGTCCCCCTAGGGGGGTGCGAAGTAACAAAAAGTGGGGCATGAAGATGTGAAAAAAAGAAAAGAAGAATCAAAAATATGAAAAAAAATCTGTTGAAACCAAAACAAATTAACTTAAACTACATTCTGATACTAGAACAATAAATATAGAGTTAGATAAATGTCGATAAAAGTTAAGTAGGTATAATAAAATATGCATCTACATTTCAAAAAAATGTTAGGGGGGGGGGGGGGCGCAATTAAAACTGTTATGAAAACTCGGGTCACAAATACCTAAAGGTTGAGAAACGCTGTCATAGTTTCATGTGGGTGACATCCTACGATATTTTATTTTGTCCCTTTTAAATCTTGTTTTCTTTGTTTTTCATTTGTTGTTCTGGCTAGGTTTTATTTCTGTTAACTGTTTTATACTTGTTAATTATGTATGTTTGTTCCTCTCTGATAGTTTAATTTTATCACTGATAATAAGTTAATAAATTAATTGTTCAGTTATGAGTTGAAAGCCCAGATTAGGCATTTGGCTTCTGGTGCTTTATGGCTGTAGCTGAAGGCTATATTAAGCTCATTTAGCCAATGCTTAAGTACAGAGGCATTAACTCTGTTGTAGCTTTCAACTGTTTCTTTATGCTCTCCTTATTTTTTGATTTGGTCTTGCAGTCTTCTGGCTATTTTATTTAGGATTTATCCTGTTTTGACATTTTGGCTACACTATCTACTTTGGGTTTTGATCTGTTTTTGTATTGTCTTTTTTCTCAGTTTCTTGTTAAGTACACGTACAGTATGTGTCATTGCAGTTGAGGCTCTGTGAGTCTGGTGTGGGTTAACCGTAGGCATACTTTAACTGCCAGTATGCAGTTGCACACACTGATCTTCAAGTCCTGTGGTCTGTATAAGGCTGTGTTTCTCAACCACTGGCTCACTAGTTGCCGTCATTAATTTGTGAATGGGTTGGGGTGGGCAGTCTAAGCCATTGTTTCTCAACCACTGGGATGACTCCCGGGTTGACACCAGAGGGTCATGTGTTGCTGTTGTTAGTTTGCGAGTGGGTCACCATGGGCTGTGATTGGGTCGTCTAAGTGATCATCAGCACTGCACAATATGTTTCCCTATTTCTAAGTGAGCTTGGTTCTACAACAGAGACCCTCAGATCTTTTCAACAAGGGGACAGTTAGTGAGATGTCAATGAATTTACAAAGATGGTGTGGACTATGAATTAGCTCTATAGAGTAGCGCTGATGAAAACAAACCTTAAAGGCAATTTCTAAAACAATATTACCCTGT
>JANRMT010062790.1:25790559-25857211 GCA_026402145.1 Polypterus bichir lapradei | reverse complement strand
GATAGATAGATAGATAGATAGATAGATAGATAGATAGATAGATAGATCTTTATTTGCACCCAAGGGGGAAATTTGGCTTTTTGCACAAGCTCATTAAATAAATACATAACTAGCTAGATAGATGGACAAATGAATAAACAAATACACACATACACATGCACATGCACACTGGTCTGAACACGCACACCAGATTGACTGTAAAGCAAGAAAATTAACAAGGAAGAAAATTTCTGACTCAGTCTTTCCCATTCACATTGAGGCATTATGCAGACATATTGCTGTAGGTATAATGAAACCCCAGTAGCATTTCTTGACACTATTCTGCTGAATAATTCGTTGACTGAAAGCCCTCTGTGTTAGTGAGTCAGATAAAGGATGTGCAGCATTGCTCATAATGGCACTCGTTTTTGTTTTAATTTGTTCCTTTTCTACTACCTCCAAGGATTCCAGAGTGTGTCCTATAATATAACTGAGTTTGCTGTTTTAATTAGCTTGTTGATTCGGTGGGCGTCTCTTAAAGTGATGTTACCAGCCCAGCACATCACAGCATAGAAAATTGCACTGGCCATCAAACAGTTATAGCAAATGTGAAGAATGTCACTTACCACATTAAAGGAATGTAGTCTCCTAATGAAAACCTGCTCTGCCCTTTCTTATATAGTACTTCAGTGTGGACAAGTTTCTCAGCATTAGAAATGGAGAGGAATGAGTGAACACAGGATATGTTATGGAGGTGAAAGTAAGAATGTTTCTTAATGTGGCTTATGTGCGTGGAATAAGAAAGGGAAGAATCAAAAATGACACCAAGATACCTTGCATTAGAAGAAGGTCTGATCACCATCAAGAGTGACTGAGAAGGAGTTAATTTACTTAAGTTGTGCTTTAGTGCCAGTTTGTAGGAGTTCAGTTTTGTTGCAATTTAATTTTAAAGAGTTATGCTTCATCCAAAGTTTTAATTTCACTGAGGTGAGCTGAGAAAGCTCTGATGAAGTTTCACTTTTAAAACTGAAATGGAGTTCAGTATCATCTGCATAAAAAAAGATAACCCAGTTCAAAGGTATGAATAATATGGCCAGGGGGAAGCATAGTGATACAGCAAAGCAGAGGGCCAAGGACAGAGCCCTGAGGAGCCCCTTGTGTGACTGACACTTAGATGGATCTACTGTTGTCAAGACAAACAAAATCCTGCCTGTCAGTCAGACAAGACTTAAACCACTGGAGGGCAGTGTCAGAGATACCCAGCATATTTTCCGTTCTAGACAGTAGATTCATGTCTGACAGTGTCAAAAGCTGCACTGAGGTGTAACAGAATTAATATGCTGGTTTGTCCAGAGTCTGCTCCTATAAGCAAATCATTAGTTACATGAAGCAGAGCAGTTTCACAGCTGTGCTATGCTCTGAAACCAAACTGAAAGGGTTCCATCAAATTATTAGAAGTAAAGAAATTAGTGAGTTGGGAGGTTACAACACACTCAAGAACTTTTGACAGAAAAGGAAAGTGAGAGATAGGCCGAAAATTGTTAAGATTGTCAGCATCAAGACCAGACTATGGGGCTTGCAGAAGTGATTTTTAAAAGTGGCTGGCACAAAGCTGGTGTCAAGGGATGTATTTATTATTCTTGGCATTATGGCATGAAGGAAGGATTTAAGAAGTGTGGTGAGGATGGGGTCCAGTACACAGGTAGTAGGCCTCATCTTACAAAGCAGGTCATTAACAAATGCAGATGTGACTGGTGAAAATTTAGAAAAAAAATTGCTGGACGGAGTGGGAAGACAGGGAAAGATATAAATGGATGATAGATTTATGTTAGTTGAATTATTTAGATCTTTAATTTTATTACAGAAAAAGCGGAGGAGTTTTTCACAGACTTCAGTAGAGGAAGTAATTGGGCCACATGCAGGATGAAGTAATTTATTTACTACAGAGAACAAACCCTTGGGTTATCATGGCAACTTTCTATTATTCTGCCATAATGTGTGTTCTTGGCTGCAGTTAGTGTATCTCTGTAAGCCCTTTGGTGGTCAGAGACACCCTAGATGTGCACTGTGAGGCCAGTCTTATGTGACATTCTTTCAAGGCGTCGGACAGCTGCTTTCACAGACCCTAACTCTGAATTGCACCATGGAGCTGACTGCTTAAATGACACCTCTTCATGCTGTTTAAAGGAGCTGTTTAATCTAGTGCTGAATGAAGGACTAAGTTATAGTAGTCAACAAGACTAGTGTTGATAGAATAGGGGAAGACAGAAAAACATCACAAATAGATCCAACAAAGATAGAAGGACAGATATTTTTAAGGTTTCTGAAAGAAATTTGACGTTTACAGGTAAGAGGAGGGAGAGGTAATGAGACAGTGAAAATTACTGCTTTATGATCAGAGAGTACCAAATCACTGCTCAAGTGTTGTCGACAGATAGGCCAGATGTGCAGATCAGGTCCAATATATGACCAACAGAGTGGTAAAGAAAATTAACATGTTGCACCAAGTTAGAATAGTCCAGTAAGGACAGGAATTCATTCCTCAGTTTACATGTAGTTATATCAATATGGATGGTGAAATAACCAAGAAGAATAACTCTCTGGCAAATCGAACATAAATGGGTTAAAAGATCAGCCAGATCAAATAATAATGACTCATTGTATTTTGGGGAACAATAGACAATAGTAAGTATGATAAGACCAGATTTTGTTATTAGTTTAAGAACCATACCCTTGGGATGTCAATTAGGATACTTTTAATGTTTATCTCTGATCTAACAATTACTGCGAGCAACCATGCTATACCCCGAGAAGAAAGCCACGAGACTAAAAATGTTTTAGAAAAAGCTGTAAAATGATGTATTTTATGTATAGTATAAAGGCATATCTGTGTGATTCTTGTTCCTATTCTGATCTCTACACCTTCAAAAATTTTAACATTGCACAAGCAATTGTCACATGTGAGTGAGATGCAAAAACGGGTGTTATCATTAGCTCCTTGCTTCTAGCAGAACACTTGTAAAGGTAAATAACTTTTTTTTTTTTTAAATAGGATTTTTGCAATGATGTATAGAGAATGCCGTTGTTTAGTATTGATTTCTGTACAAGTCCTGATCGTGAAATGTCACTGATCTTGAGGTTTGATTGACATTTTCAGCAGGGGGGACAAGGGGAATGAATTAGATACAACACTTTCAGGGAACCAGCAAAAAAAGCCATACTTTTAGTAAGTTCAGTGTCATGGAGTAAACTATGTACGGTCCCATTTAGAGGGAAGGAGGTGTGCCTCACGATTGTCTGGTTAGCATTGAGTACTCCCATTTCCTAGAAGAATGAAGTCCCACCTTTCCTTGCTGTTTTCACTCTCAAATAATTTTGGTAGTGAATATGCACAAGAAAACTGCTAAAAATCATGTGGTCTAAAAAAACTTGCCAAACATATCACTTACATTCAATAAGTAACCTGCGCTTACCAAATGTGCTCAAAATGTAACCTATGCTTACAAAAGATATGGTGCTCGCAGCTGGACATTAGGCAACATATGAGCTAACTCATACGCATACAGCTTGCTGGTAATGTCTGCTGCTGCGTCTCAGTTGCCTAATGAACAGCCATACAGTTTTTTTGTTTTTTTTGTTGCAACACCATGTGGAAACTAAAGTTATAAGTAGACAGTCCTCAGTTACATCATCACAAAAAAGGCTTAAAGTTGTTGATGTCTTGAAACAAGTAGACTGGTTGGAAAATTAATACTTTGATGGTAATGATACTGATTGAGATAATGACAATCAGTTGAATTATGTCGAACTCATAAGCCCTGATAGTGATTCTGATAGTGAAGCGACTGAGCCTGTGATCCCTTGGTTGTGAATGCTGATAGCTATAGCTCAGACCTCGAATCCGATCCTGGCCACGCTGATTCTGCAGTGCCAGCTGATGACCCACCCACCTGTATGTACACCTTGTGTTTGAGAACGTCTAGACAGTAGTAACATGCTCTCCGAGTACAGACAGTCACCTGCTACCAAATGGCTTGTGTTCAACAAGTGTGGACAACACAATCAAATGCATTAGTTTTGTGACACCTATGCTTCAAAGCCTCACTCTGCATGATGCCTTGCTTCAAGAACTATCATTCAAAGGCAGACTTCAGTCAACTTGCTGGTGAAAATAAATAACAGTTTCTTTACATTTTTCATTGGGTTTCTTTAAATTTTTGACTAAGTTACTGTCAATAATAAAATAATTGATCATTGCTTTCCAATGTAAATTAAATTTCTTTAATTTCTTTTGAGTTTTGATACAGTTCATCTTTTATCATATACAGTACTAGCTGTCCCCAGCGGCTCCATCACATTGTAGTAAAACAGGAAAAACTTTACAAATCAATAAAAGCGGAGGCAAGGTGCCCTCCAATACATTGTAAAAGGTAGAGCGACTCAAACGCTAGCGCATGAGTGAGGAGAGCCCTGCCCGGCTCCCCACTCCTGATGTCATGCTTCCCCCTCCCCTCTGTCTCAGATTAGCGTGAATAAGTCACTGCTGGGACCGAACTATGACACTTAGCATAATGAGAGAAGTCACAAAATCAACTGGAATGTTCAAGCAAATTATAGAAAAAAACCCCGATCTAAACCCATTAAGTAGTTATCTTGTGAAAAGTGGACAGACATACAAAGAGACAGACAGATGTTGGATTATATATATATATATATATATATATAAGATGCATAGACCTATACTGCCATGAACAGTCCCACAGTCAATGTGTTAAAATCCAGTCCTGTCAATACTACCTAATGTTTGCCTGCTTTTTTCTGTTGATTTGAATTATTTTTTGGTTTTCTCCCCCAGTTAAACTTGTTATCATTCAAGGTAGCTATCTCCTTTACATCTGCTCTTTGACATCAATGCTTTACCCTGGTGATATAGCTCAGGACGCAACTGGTGCACATTTTTACCACAATCTCTTACTACATTTCTTAATGAGAACTTTCAGATAACAAAAAAAGTTTCATTCCATCCTACCTCATTTCATGAGCTCAGTCATACTGTAAAAAGATCAATTGTAGGTTTCCTTTCATTGCTCAATGCTTCCATCAAAGTGTGATTTTCAAAGAGCAGAATCAGTCTATTCATTTCATCTATAAATAAGGCCTGTAACATTTGGCCTAGTTGAAATGAGCTGGAGTATCTGCCACATACAGCAACTATCACTACATATGGCACATTTTGTGTCCCATTTCTGTAGTTCATGTTAAGAATAATGCACATAATTTATATATTCTTTGAACAATTGATTTTATAAATTGTTGGAGCTTGGCTTTGCGATTTCTGTTTCATGATGCTACAAAAAATCCAGCATGTGCAATGAGAAAAGTCAATTATCTCTGGTGTTAAATTGCAGACAGACAACTGTTTAATGATGACAGTGACCTTAATTGTGCAAATTTTAACGTGCAACAGGCACATGGGACCAATTAAGGCCACAGTGACCTCCAATGAGTGTGCTGCCCTTGAAGGCAATCAAGCTGAAGTAAGCCAGAGGCAAAATGATAGGAGTGATGACAAGGGATTAGTTTTAGAAGACAGGTCAGGCTCCTTGATAATTTTTGGATTTGTTTAGCAAGTATAGGAGCCCTGTATTGCAAAAGGTGAAGACTCAGTTTGATTAAATAAATACAATTAATAATTTAGCTTATACACTGCTTTATGTATATAGGCCAAAAGTTTGGACACACCTCTTCATTCCGTGTGTTTTCTTTATTTGACTTTGCTTCAAATTGGCTTTTTAAAAAAACTTTTTGATATAATTTATTTACGACAGTATAAAATAAAAAGTAGTGCTCAAAATTATAATGCGCGTATCTAACAGGAAGAGGTGGTGGTAAGAGTAAGATTGCTGACTCGCAGTTAAATGATCACTGGTTTGTGTCCGGGGGGCTTCCTTTCTGTGATTTTATTTATCTATTTATTTATTATTACAAATTGCTTTGAGTAGTAAGAAAGGCGCTACAAAAACGTAAGGAATTAATAACAATAATAATGATAGTAGTAATATTATTATTATTATTATTTATTATACGTGTGAATGCGTGATCAAATTCAGCCGCTGCGTAGTGGGGTATGAATAGGGACAATACCACGAGTTTATTGAAATAATTACACAACAAGGTGCACACGCATTGCAAACATAATGTGTATATTATTGAAGTAAAGATTCATATGAATTAATTATATACAACTTTTTAACAAGTTGAGAGATGTCAACTGGTTAAAATGCAAGAAATTATACATGTATTGCTTTATAGTCCACACATAGTGTATGTATATCATTAAAATAATGATATAAAAATCCTATAAATGGTATAGAATCTGCGTCGTAGGCTTATTTTGTGTCAAATTTCTTCAAAGAAGTTTTTAATTGTTTGCTTTAAAAAATCTTACGGCAAACATGTGAACCGTTGAAAATCGCTGATCTTAATCAATTTGTTTTAACGCATGCTCCGTGCAAAATGCTGTCATATCTGTTAGTAAACATGCACGCGCAGCGATGTCTTGATGTCTGCGTTCTAAGGCTGCAGGTATATTAAACGCTATTGACGTTTTACTGGGGTGCTCTGTGATTGAGGGCGGACAGTAAACTTTGTTAAAATATCGAAAAATATTTTGGCGTGTTTACTGTTCTGTTACCAAAAAAATCTTCAACGGGGCTCATCAACAAAGAAACGTGGATAGTAAGATTTAGTAAAATATCAGTAATAATAATACATTGCTCGACACCCAGTAACACTTTACAAAGACATTTAAAAGACAGCTTGTTAAAATAAATGTAGCAATCCATTGTCATGCTATAAGTGACAGCTTGCTCTTAAACATTTACACAGGTGGTTTTTCCTGGGAATAAAAAAGGGGGAAAAAATCCATGGGAAAGGTTTTGTTGTTGAACTCAAACTTCACCTCCGCCATGTGAGTCATTAAAACTATTGGAATGAAATATAGTTCTATATAAATAAATAAATACATTTCCTATCACACCCACCCTTTCACCCCCGTACATTGGAGAGGAATCTCATTTTCACAGCAGGTGCAATTATCCTATAAAACACATAGGAGTTCTGTGCACCGTTTTTCATTGGAGTTTAAAAGTCATCAAATGTATTTAAAAAAACTTTTAGCAGCCTGTGGCATTCCTCATCTGCAGTGGGCCATTACAAAATGAACACCAGGCAGTTAAAATTGTGAACAGTTTCTTTAATAAGCCTATCAGACAGTCTTTTATAGCACTTTCATATCGAGTGTGTCTCTTAATCCCTTCTAGCAGAGGAGACACTTATTTCCACAGCTTGGTCTATGCTGTAGAAATGTGTGCCCACTGTCTTCTGCTTGTAAATTAATACTGGAATTACAAAACTGTCCACAGTTTATTTAAGTAGATTGAAGGAAGTCTTCTATATCACTTTTTTGTCTACTATGTCCTTACTCATCCACTAATTAAAAAAAAAAAAAAACAAGCGCTTACACTGTCTTTTTTAAGTATGTCTATGAAAATCGCTGTGAGTAGCCAGAAAAATGCTATATAAATGAAAGGTATTATTATTATTATTATTATTATTTAGGTTTTTTAAAATCCAAATAAACCTGATAGGACTTCCAAGATATGTGCCACTCTAGGGTACCAGCAATGTCAAACTGATTAGGAAATTTTGTGATCAGTTTGTTTAAAGTATATTAAGCAAAAAATAACTTTTCATCATCTTCTCATTTCTAATTTGGCATTTCAGGATACAGTATATATACTGCAAATATACCTTTAAATTGTAACCGCTGACAATTATTTACTCTTGTGCTTGCATTTTCCATAAAACAGCTTCAATATGTGCACAAAGTATAGGTGATAAAACACAGAAATTCTGACATTAGCATGACTGTTGAAGGAAAAACATGTATTAGAAAGTATTCTATGGAGTTTTCATAAATTAATCATTATATACCCTTTGAGGTTTCTTGATATATTTTGTAATCAGGTTTTAAATTTTTTTTTTTTTTATTTTTACTGCCACTTCACAGATCAACAATCCCCAACTTGGTCACTGTCAGAATAAGTCTTTTAACTTTTTTCCTGTATCCATTAATACATTTTCCGGGTTTCACTACCCATCTGAAAGAGTTGGCATCAGGTTGGGTGGCACTTTTAAATTGTAGTAGTATGAGCGAGCGTCAGTGTGGCAAGCACTAGACTGGCATTTCTTTCCATTTCATTTTTTGTCTTCTGGCCCAAGCCTGTAAATCTCTTTTTTAAATGGGTGGCTTGGATAGAGGACAGATACTAACAAATTTCAAGGCTATATTAAAACAATACTAAAAGATATTTGTGTATGTGTGTTGTAGTGCCCCATGTTGTAAGTGTTAGATCCATTGAAGAAGTCAACTTAAACAAAGAAAATGTACATTTTGCAGGTTTGTTTGAAGTGTTTTACATTATAACCATGTTATTAATTGCTGCGTGAATAATAATTTTTTCAAGGGGATGACCTTTACTATTGTCAAAAAAGACAAGCAGGGCAACAGGAGGAATATGAAAGTTATTTGTTGAGTTTAGGAGACAAAGGATACTTGTAAGGAAGTTCATGCCAGTATTATCAGTGTACATTCTGGAATTTATAAAACTGCTGATATTATTTCACAAAGATGTTACTGGCCTGGTTTTATGCTGACATTAAAATGGCTACATTTTCTGATAATTATAATCATTATTTTAATTAAAAGACTATAATTGTCAGAACAGATTCAATAAAATGTTTTAATATCTCAGTTGTTGTTTGTTGGACTCTTTAATTGACTTGTCCTACAAATGTTTATCAGTGGATATTTGGTACTTCATTTGACAAATAATATTTATTTTTCCAAGTCTCATATATTTCAGATAGATAGATAGATAGATAGATAGATAGAACTTCACTTGTTCTCTAAGGGAAAATGTGCTTCTTTTTTAAACAGAGGCTGAATGAATAAATAAATTAATATTAATATAATGAAAAAACCAGCCAATCCAATAATAATTGTCTAATGTTCATTCTGCAAGCAACAGTTGGGGCTCACAACTCTGAGGCAAAAGCTCAGCTGTAGAAGTGAGTGTCCCTTTGAGTGGAGAGGACAATGGGACACAGTAGACTTGAAAGTGATGTAGAAGACTTTCATCAATCTTTTACCATGGATTTTAGATAATATTAGTTAACCAGGGTTCATTTTGAAAGCAGCAGACAGGGTGCACACAAGCCCATGGATCTGCTCCAGCCATGGAAATGAGTGTTCCCTGTAGGGGATAGGATGCAGACACATAGTGGAGAAGATTATATAGAAAACTATATCTACAACCTTTTAAAATCAATTTTACATATTTTTACCTCTCCGGTGTTCATCTTGTAATCAGCAGTCAGAGGGCACACATTTTACAGCTCTGCAGCAGCCATGGAAATGAGCGTCCCGACCAGTGGATGAGACATACGTTTTCATTCCAATAGTTTTAATGACTCACATGGCGGCGGTGAAATTTGAGTTCAACAACAAAACCTTTCCCGTGGATTTTTTCCCCTTTTTTATTCCCAGGAAAAACCACCTGTGTAAATGTTTAAGAGCAAGCTGTCACTTATAGCATGACAATGGATTGCTACATTTATTTTAACGAGCTGTCTTTTAAATGTCTTTGTAAAGTGTTACTGGGTGTCGAGCAATGTATTATTATTACTGATATTTTACTAAATCTTACTATCCACGTTTCTTTGTTGATGAGCCCCGTTGAAAAATTTTTTGGTAACAGAACAGTAAACACGCCAAAACGACTGAAAACACAACTGACGACTGGTATTTTTCGATATCATTTTAACAAAGTTTACTGTCCGCCCTCAATCACAGAGCACCCCGGTAAAACGTCAATAGCGTTTAATATACCTGCAGCCTTAGAACGCAGACATCAGGACATCACTGCGCGTGCATGTTTACTAACAGATATGACAGCATTTTGCACGGAGCATGTGTTAAAACAAATTGATTAAGATCAGCGATTTTCAACGGTTCACATGTTTGCGTAAGATTTTTTAAAGCAATCTAATTAAAAACTTCTTTGAAGAATTATGACACAAAATACGTCTACGACGCAGATTCTATACCATTTTATATGATTTTTATATCATTATTTTAATAATACACATATACTATATGTGGACGGACTATAAAGCAATACATGTATAATTTCGTGCATTTTAACCAGTTGACATCTCTCAACTTGTTAAAAATTTGTATATAATCAATTTATATGAACCTTCAATAATATACATATTATGTTTGTATTGCATGTGCACCTTGCTGTGTAATTATTTCAATGAACTCGTGGTATTGTCGAGCACATAGTGTCCCTATTCATACCCCCCTACTCAGTGGCTGAATTTGATCACGCATTCACACGTATAATAAATAATAATAATAATATTACTACTATTATTATTATTGTTATTAATTCCTTACGTTTTTATAGCGCCTTTCTTACTACTCAAAGCAATTTGTAAAAATAAATAAATAAAATAACAGAAAGGAAGCCCCCCGGACACAAACCAGTGATCATTTAACAGCGAGTCAGCAATCTCACTCTTACCACCACCTCTTCCTGTTAGATAGACGCATTATAATTTTGAGCACTACTTTTATTTTATACTGTCATAAATTATATCAAAAAGGTTTTTTAAAAAGCCAATTTGAAGCAAAGAGGGTAAGTAATAACTATTTTCTTTTGTAAGTCAATCAAAAATGCTTAAGCCTAAAAAAAGATCGTCCTGTCAAAATAAGAGACTCTTTCGCCTTGTTGACGTGAATCATATTTAAATTAAATGCTGCCAATAAGGAATAATAGAAATCACCGCGCTACTTTCTAACTTTGACAAACTAAAGTTTTATTGGGTGAAAAAAATGATAGTCCGTGACAGATACACTTAATCAGTAGTGTGTGCGACCCACGGTTTATGCGTTTTAGTGTTTGTACTGTGTACGTGCGTGTGTGGTTTTCTCAGTTTTACAATAAAAACAGACATCAGTTATTTGTGAAGCAGGAATATTCTGATCATTCTGGTCCCTGATCACTGATAAACATTCAGAAGAAACAACGCTATTCCAGTGTTTTCCTCCATAACATCCTTTCAGCAAACAGGACTAAGTTCCTTGCTGAAGCAGATCGCCCTTTAATGAAATGCTGCCAATACGGAATAACAGATATCACCGGGCGGCTTTCCACCAATGATAAACCAGCGTCTCATGAGGTGAAAAAATGGGAGGTACTGTGGTTGCGATTAATGCTTTCTGGTAACTCTGCTTTTGCGAAGAATCTGTCATGGGTGGGACAAGAGGGAGCGAGTGAGGTGGGTACAATGAGCCGGGGCGGGACGGAGCGGGGCGAAGAGGCGGGTATCTGTGGGAGTGTTTTAAATAATGAAAGGAAAAAAAAGTGCTTTGAAATTGAGGACCCCCAACCAAGAGGGCTTACGAAACAAAACGCGACAGACAGGCATATGCTACTTGTATAAAATGTGCACAATAATTACAACAGTGTTGAAGCAATGATGAAGCGAAAGGGAGATGCTAAACATGGGTGGCCGCCTTGTGCCTGCCCATAAATCCCAACCAATGTATATATCTGAACGGATCTATCTGAACCAATATATATATCAGAACGGATGTATCTGAACCGATGTATATATCTAAACCAAACTATTTTAACCAATATATATATTTAAACCAATGTATATCAACCACTATATATATTTCAACCAATGTATATATTTGAACGGATGTATTCAAACCAATGTATATATCTGAACGGATGTATCTCAACCAATGTATATATATCAGAACGGATCTATGCAAACCAATTTATATATATCTCAACCAATGTATCTAAACCAATGTATATTTCTGACCAGATGTATTCAAACTGATGTATATATCTCAACCAATATATCCCAACCAATGTATATATCTGAACCAAAATATATATCTGAACGGATGTATGAAAAACAATGTATATATTCAAACCAATGTATCTGAACCGATATATATATCTGATCCATTGTATATATTTACGAACCAATCTTTTTCTCCTGAACGGCCCCTCATAATATATACCGTATATATGATGTGGAATATTCTGTTAATAGTGCTGAGATGACATTGAGGCATCTAAAAAATATATCCATCGCTGAGAATGAGATCAAGGTCTCGTTTGATATACAGTAGTGTCGCTGTACACCATGATCCCAATTCACCTGGTCACAGAAAGTCTACAAACAAAGCTAAACAACAACCCTACCATAACAGCACTACCACATCAATGCAGTATTCCCTGCAATCCAGTTCACTATGGAAAAAGAAATAAATCAACACATCAATTTCCTAGATATATCCATTGAAAGATGTAACTACACCACCCTGATCACAGGTGTTTATTGCAAGGAATGATATGCAGACAAAAATATTACACTTTGCTAGCAATCACCTATCATTACATAAACAGAGCTCTGTTAAGACACTATTCAGAAGATATCACACCCATTGTAATACCAAGGAGATTAAAAAAAATGAAAGATGCTATCTTTTCCAACTGTTCACTTAAAACAACTGCCCAAAGGCATTCAGCAAACAATGCTTACATAGGAGATACCAGATAACCCAGCAAACAATCAACTCTAACTTGACTCCCCCATCTCACCTGACACACACTTCCTTATCATCACGGGGTATCAGAAGGTGCAGCATGTATCCTTTTCAGATCAGGCATCAAAATAGCACACAATCCTACAAACACTCTGTGCACAGTCCTTTTTAATGTTAAAATCAGGAAATCAGCAGCAGAGATACAGATCGCAGTTTACAGCATACCATGTGGTTCATGCTAAGCTATATACGTGGGACAAATATCAAATACACTCACAATATGTATACAGGAACATCACAGTGCTGTGAGAAGGAAGGATCCACAGTCTCTGATTTACACACATACAATTTGAACCTGGCTCACATTTAAATGGAACTCAGTGCAATTAAAATTTAAATCTAATAATAAAAGCCCACAGAACAGGCTGAATTGTGGCTATCCAATGAGAACACCATTACCAGACATTTGGGCATGAACCCAGCATACGCAGAAGAAAAGAAAGAAAAGAAAAGAACATGCACATAATAAATAAGATTTTATGACCAACAACCTCCAAACCCCAACTTATTAATCCCCCCAACCCTCCTTGCATCATCCTGCTCTCCCCTACTTATTTGCTATATATTGCCTTAAATTTCAGGATTTGTAATCATTTTCCTCTGGTGATGACTCCTAATAGGAGTCAAGAGCATTGGAATAAAAAAAAATATTTTATGATATGTGATTCATTTTCTTCATTGTGGATTTCCAGCACAAATATAATTTTAAGGTAATTTGTATTGTCATGGTAGGCATAGTCAAGCTGACATGGATGGCGATTCCTTAAACATCTGGGAAGCTATCACAATGAATGAACAGTGGGAGACTGACTCTTGCCAAGTGGCAGATTCTCCCTTGCAATGATCCCATTTAGATACCTACAGAGCTGCATGAGTTTTGTACATCGAAAGGGGAACCCTGTTATTGTTCTTGGGTGCAATGTAGAAAGAGTTGCTGGGGGAGTAGGCTCCCATGTCATCAAAAGGTTCCAGCTGCCCCGGAAGTGCTTCCTGGATGCACCATTGTTGCACTGGAAGTATTCCTAAGTCCAGTTTAAACTCAGGAATAGAAATGGATAAAACGTACCTGGAGAAAAGTGGAAGACATAAAGGAAAGAGTCATTTTATTATTGAGCTTGAACTGTGGAGGAAGCTTGGGAAAGGGCATTTGCGAAGAATGGGGAAAAAAGTTTTGTTGGACCTAAATTCATGCTAGTTGCTATTCATATAAATGCTGTTAACACATGATTAACGTGTTTAAAATTTCTGCAATTAATTTTTTTAATGCAACCCCTAAATATGCTAATTTAATCAGAATGACCACAGTTGGTTCATGAAGCAGCAAATACAGTAAATCCAGGTCTATTATTGGTAGTAGCAGGACACTGTTGCATGATCATTTCCTATGTAGTTTCTTGGTAATGATCTTCATCCACATACACACCAGCAGGTTTGCCACCTGTCCCTTAAAATACAAGATCATTCTGTATTGGAGCTTAAAATGCTGTGCATCATATTGAAATGAAAAGGTACCCGATTTGTCCCATATTTTTGTACACATTATTTCATATATGCACTAGCTCTTCAGAGTGCAGAGAATAACATAAGATCAATTAAAATCAAGCCAGTTATACAAATGGAGTGAATAGGTTGCAATCACTGCATGCTAAGTGAGATTGCACCAGCATCTTCCTTGTCATTATGCTGCATTCAGACATCGAGAGAAAAAAAAAAAAGTCACACTGCACATAACGTCCTGAAGAAGACGGCACATGCTGTGGAAACAGTGCTGTGTTGACATCTGCTAATCCAAATCCATCTGTAAAAGAGGTTGTCAAGGTACAGATCTGAGTGGGAGGTAAAATGTCAGTGGGTCAGCCCTGTCCTTGGCGATGAATATTTTTGTAGTGGAGCTTTTCCAGTTGCCCAGGAATGAATATCTGACCTGAAATAGCACGAAGCAGGTGCTACCCATGTCCAAGCAGCTAAAGGGAAGATGACACAGAATGGAACCACTTGATTACTAAGTGGTTACTTACACCTTGCTCAGAATTTCCCCAAAGCAGACATGGTATTTTTTGTTGATTATTTAATTGTGTGTTACCTACTATAGTCTACATTTTAAACTACATTAGTATATATTATAATATAACCAATAAAACCAGGCAATAATCAATGCAAATTGATCATGCTAATATTTCCATCCATTTGGGCTGAAGGTTAAGATAGACTTATTTTATAATTCATAAAAGATACATTCTATGACAACATCTAAATAAATAACTCTATCAGATGCACATTTAGAAGTTTGTTTCAGTATATTCTTTGCTATTTAAAAACCTAAAACCATTTTCAATTGATTTAATGACTCCTCCTCTGCAAGTAAAAGCTGTGGAGCTGACTCGTGTGTATCACCCAGTTAAGAACAACCTGAGCCATAACAGTGCTGACTTTGCACAAAAGCTGAATCAAGAATTTAAGTTTCTGTTTTTGTTTTTTTTTAATATTTAATTGTTTGTGTAATAGTTAGTGCTTTTGGTATGTTGTCTTGCATTGTAGTAGTTCAAACCATGCATTTTGGTTTTCCCAAATATTATAGCAATCCCCTGGGGTTGTTTGGTGGTCATTTGGTGTTGCTCCTGTTAAACAACATTGTTCAATAAACAAACTGGAATAATTTAATATGCATAGGCAAGCATTTATTTAAACTTTTTTGTATTAGAAATTAATCATTTAGTTATTTCTGCATCATAGAAAAAGATTAATATGGTTGAATGAAATATGCAGTTAATTTTGTTTAAAAATTTTAATTGCACTATTTATCATGATTACATTTTTTAATCAAACAGCAGCCCTAATATATATATTATAGCTGCAGATGTACTGCTCTCTGGGCTTCACAGAAATGACACTGTAAATGCCATTCCAGGTCTGGATCTCATCTTTGAGACTCTCCCTCCGTGTTTGCCCCATATCACCTCCACGATTTGCTTCATCCTTGGCCTGTGGGGTTATACAACCAGCCCTACTTTGCCTGTTTACCTGGGTCAGTGGCAACTCAATCTGCCACACTTTTTTCCAGCTCCTTGAGCCCTAAGCTGCTCTGGTGTTTGCACAAATAGGCTAATGGACCTTAGTAGATGGAGATTTAGCCATAGAGATAGCAGTCTCTTAGCTGTCTTCCACCCTATACTGCTGCTACAAACAGCATCTCAGGTCTTGGATCTCAGCCTCAAGACTCTCCAGCAACAAATCAGAAAAGTCAAGCAAGTCTATTTTATGTCTTTGCAGCACTTGGTGCTTTGCTAAGTTGGACTGTAGGTCTTCTTGTCTAGCTCCTGACCCCAGTGTATCACAGGAGCTTAGTGCCAAAATGGATAATGTTTGCTCTTTATATGGCTCTTTTAGGTGGCTTGCTATTCTTAAAAGGACTGCTTGCAGTTGCTGCACTAGATGAAGTCCTGTATATGACTTTTTAGGCTTGAGTTCTTATAGGCAACTCTGAAGCTGGTGATGGAATGCCAGGTCATACTATTGGTGACTCATCCCTGGCTAATGCAACTTGTCAGCACTGTTATTACTTATACAGGTATGTACTATACATGCCATTTATGCGTATAAAGATTAAAATAGATTCTAATAAAAAAATTACTTAAAAAGTAAAAAAAAAACAATAATAACAATAAAAATAAGTGCATGTGCAATAAGAGAAGCACATCAGTCATGTCATCATTGGGTCCTCATGATAGACACATTGGCAGAATTGGATATCTAGTCATCTGTACTGGTTAATGCTCCAAGAGTTTGGCCTACCTGAACCTGAACACTGGTATGATTTTCTGCTTGGAAAAGTTTTTAAGACGTAGAACATAACCATTATTTTCAACATGGCGATGAACACAGTTTGTACCATTGGAACAAGTTGAATACACTCTACAATCGGAATGTTAGATTTTAGCATCTCTGGTGACCTCAGTTTTCATTGTATATCTGAATCTGAAAAGCCAGGGGTCAGGTGCCAAAGATTGTCTGCCCTCTGAGAAAATCTTCCCTACTAGAACTCCCTGTGTCATATACGTAGTGGCTTGTGCTCCTTAACTGGTGACCTATCCAACCCTTCAACAACTGTCTTAACGAGAGACCCTTTTGACCTGCCCACCCTGACTCCCCATTCAGCAGTACAGATGACTTTCTTGTATGACACTTACCTTGTTTTGTGTCATGTCTGTACTTGGCAATCCAACATGCATATTATTGTATGCATTGCATAATTAGATAGGAAAATTGGTGCGTATAAGCAGTATATGGTACCTTTATTATTCTATAAATATAAATATATACAGATGTGTTAGTGTGTACCTGTTTATAGAGTAAAAGCTCTGCTTCCTTTTTCTAAAAACTGTTTCTAAGATTTACAGATACACACAGACACTCCTGTCACAATTTTCCCTTCCTCCTCAACAAATGCCCAAGAGCAAACCATCTCAGTGCAACTAGCATGTGCTTGAGTGCAAATGAAGTGACACATTCCACAGCAGACATTTACTTAAGCATACTTCACTGGCAGAGGGTTCTGCAATTTCAGATTGAAAGTTAGGAGATAAAAACTGGCTGGTGATTTGAAATGTTTTACCCACCCCCCACATATATGATGTGTTTTAATTAAACAAAAATGAGGCGTCAGTGAGCCATAGTAACAGAAAATCTAATTCAGCTGGAGACTTCGTCATTTGAGAGTGGCTTATAAAAACCTTAAAAAAAATCATACATCCGTGCTTGTTTTAAGAAGTCCGGGATTAGGTGTGCTCCAGGACAAATTACCCAGCTGGAGTAGCTTAAAGAAAGAAAAATGTGCATATGGCATAAATTTATATTTAGAAATGTGCTTATTTTTATTCCTAAACACATGCATACTATTTATTAAACTAGATAAATCAGTAATAATAAAAAAAACCCACTATATGCTACAAAAACCTTTCTGTGCCCAGGATTATAACCTACTGATTACTGTTCACCAATGACACTTAAGCACATATTAAAATAAATAGCCTGAGTCACTGTGCATATAAAGCCCTCTTCCCTCCATCTAGCTAGGCTATGCTCTTAAAATCCGTGTTGACAGGGTTTTCTTATCATTTATTACTGCCTTAAACCACTTCTTGCCAATTTATTTAGACTGTTATCTCATAGTGCAGTTGATCTAACCAGAAATAATAATAAGAAAAATCAGAAAAGTACAAATATAATTCCAGCTATCTCTTGTCATATGTGATAAAATAAAAAATAAAAACAAGATACCTGTAGTTTTCCTAGATAGATGGTTAGACAAATAAATACACACTGTATGCAGAGTAGCAGTGGTAGAAAGTGACTGCATAGATACATCTGTTGTGTGTAGAATGTCAGGCTTTAATCATCACCCCAAAATCCAACCCTGGAGAAAAGTCCAAAAGTTTGTTTTAAGAAATGGTGAATTATGTACACACTACACTAAACAACAAAAACTACAATATACAATCCCTAAGACTTTCTGAATTGAACAAAAGAGAGGTGGCTGAAATGAAATGCTTGTTGAGTTGAATAGCTCTCTCAACAATAAAACAGACTTTTCCTGCCATTGTGGATGGAATTTGCAACATGTCCTATTGGAGTTCTTATTTGCAGTGAAATGTTCCAGCATCAATTCCGGTCATACATTGCATGTGAGTGTTCAGTATAATCTATCCAGATATTGATTTATCCTAACCAACAAGCTAATTAAAGGAAAGGTTCAGTTATGGGACACACTCTGAACCCCCTGGAGGTATATATTTATGTATTTGTTTATTTGAAGAGCTTGTGTACAATGCCAAATTTCCCCTTAGGGACAAATAAGGTCAATCTGCTGTGTGTGTGTGTGTGTTCAGACCAGTGTGCATGTGTATGTATATGTGTGTATTTGTTTATTTATTTGCCCATCTATCTACCTATTTATGTATTTATTTAATGAGCTAGTGCAAAAAGCCAAATTTCCCCCTTGGGGAAAAATAAAGATCTATCTATCTATCTATCTATCTATCTATCTATCTATCTATCTATCTATCTATCTATCTATCTATCTATCATGATCAAAACCTTTAACTTCTTTCTGAGTAAAATGGGACCCAGAACTTAAATCTGGTATAAATACAAGATATAAATAGAGTTCAACAGTATGTATATGCTGTCTTTACCTGCAAAGCCATTCTTCCCAACAGGAGGTGGCATGTGGTTTCATACTAGTAGCCAATCTTGATGGCTGATAGTTGAATCCTACATTTATTTATGTTTTTGGTTGAATAGCATGCATTGACTTTGAAGGACGTTTTGTCTCCACTGGCATAGAGAGACTTTCAACAGCTTTAAATCACTAAAGGTCTTTGAATCGATCATACACGGTCTTTGCATTTCTGTACAAATTAGTGGTGGAGCTGAGAATATTCCACATTCTTTTGTATTCAGGTTGACATTTTGGCTGTGGTAACTTCCATTTTCTCCAATAAATGTGGCATGATGCAAAGTATTATTATTTTTTATCATTATTTTACTAATACCCAGAGAGTTTTCAAAGTGACTAAAAAAAGTATTGACCCTCATGAATTGTTTTTACATTTTATTGTTATACAACATTTGGATCACAGTAAGGGCAGCACGGTGGCACAGTGGGTAGCGCTGCTGCCTTGCAGTTAGGAGACCCGGGTTTGCTTCCCGGGTCCTCCCTGTGTGAAGTTTGCATGTTCTCCCCTTTCTGCGTGGGTTTCCTCCCACAGTCCAAAGACATGCAGGTTAGGTGCATTGGCGATTCTAAATTGTCCCTAATGTGTGCTTTGTTGTGTGTGTGTGCACACCCTGTGGTGGGCTGGTGCCCTGCCCGGGGTTTGTTTCCTGCCTTGTGCCCTGTGTTGGCTGAGATTGGCTCCTGTGACCCTGTATTTAGGATATAGCGGGTTGGATAATGGATGGATGGATCACAGTAATACAACTAATCAACAGGAAATGATTCTTTAATGTCAAATCTCTGCAAAGTGCTCTAAGTTAATTACAAATATTTAACACCAAATAATTGATCATAAATATTGTCACCTTTACTTTGACGCTCCTAAATCATCAGTGAAGTAGCCAATTGATTCTAGAATTCCCATAATTAGTTCATTTGAGTTCACCTGTCTGTAGTTCAGGGGTTTTACTGATTGTCATCTAAATGCACCTTATTTGGATGGTCCCACTTCTGGTGAGTCAGTATGGTGACCTAACCTACATAATGGAGACAAAAGAATACACCAAGCAACTCCATGAAGTGGTGACTGGAAAGTGTAACTCAGGTAATGGATACACGAAAATTTTCAAGTCACTGATTATCCTTAGACTACAGTTAAACCAGTTATTAAGGAATTAAAAGAGTATGACATAGCTGTAAATTTTCCTAGAGCATCCACAAAAATTGAGTGATCATGCAAGATAAAGACTAGTGAGAGATGACACCTAGAAATGCTTGAGAACTCTAATGGAGTTACAAGACACAGTGGCTTTGACAAGAGAATCTGCATGAACAACAAATGTTGCCCAGGTGCTTCACAAGATGTAGCTTTATGACAGCGCAGCAAAGAGAAACAGTGTTACTGTTTAATAAAACGCACATGTCATCTCAGCTGGAGTTTGTCAGATGGCACATGAGAGACTTTAAAGTTAGCAGGAAGAAGGTTTTATGAACTCATGAGAAGAAAACAACTTTTTGGCCATCAGACTAAATTGTCTATTTGGCATGTCAAACACTGCACATTATCAAAAACATATTATTCCCCACTATGAATTGGGGTAGTGGCTGCATTATGCTATGGGAATGCTTCTCTACAGCAGACCCTGGAATGCTTGTGAAGGCAGACAGTAAAATGAATGCAGCAAAATATAAGGAAATCCTGATGCACTCTGCAAGAAACCTGTATCTTTGGAGAAGATTTGTTTTCCACCAAGACATAACCCCACGCATAAAGCCAAAGCTACCCAGAAATGTCTTAAAAATAAAAATGTTAATGTCCTAGAGTGGTCTAGCCAGAGTCCAGAACGGAGTCCAACAGAGAATAGTTGACTGGACTTGAAAAAGGCTGTTCATTCAACGATTGCTGTGCAACTTTACAGAGCTTGAGCAGTTTTTTAAAGAAGAATGGAGGGAAAATGGCTGCCAAAGGTGCATCTGCTAAATACTGACTTGAAGGTGGTGAATATTTATCTGATCAGTTATTTTGTGTCTTATATCTCTCTATTATAATAAAAAGATCTTGGGAAGAGAGACGAGACGTGACTTTCTCAGAGAGACGCTTTCATGTCCCGCGAGGCGAAACTTTTTTTCAAGAGTTTTAACCTGACATTTTGGTCTCGTCCGTTGCGAGAGATGGACGTCTTAAGTGAAGCTCCGCTAGCAGTGGTGTTATTTTTCATATTATTTGCTTATTATCCTGAGATATCCTGTATTTATTCAACCCGAGAGGGACTGCTACAGTATATGTAAGCACATATAAACATGGCCAACAAGAAGGGGGGTTTGAAAGAATCGAAAACTAAAGCTACACCCAAGCTGCGATCAGCAAGCCCCAGTTCTACAGACCTGGATCAGATGGACGAAAGCACAGACTCCTCGGGACCACGGTCCGCTACATCGTCGCCGGCTGAGAGCGAAAAGGTGAGCGAAGGTGCAATCGTGAGTGCAGATCTGGATAGCTCGCCGATTGGAGAAGATCACATGAAACTGGAAAGGGCCTTGAAGTCCGCAGCTTCAATTACGCAATTACGTGAGCCTAGAGCAGCGGGGACACCGGCTACAGCAAAGTCTGCTGCTTCATCTACGGTACAAGAAAGCACAATTGAACTATCTGAACTGAAGGTGTTGCTCACTGAGCTCACGCAAGATATAAAGAAAAGCGAGAAGGCTAATGAGAAAGCAAGGTCAAAGGCACATGAGAGACTGAAACAGGAATTGAAACAGGAGATGAAACAGGCCAATGAATGGCTGCGACAGGAATTCCAACAGGCAAATGAAAGGCTGCGACAGGAATTCCAACAGGCAAATGAAAGGCTGCGTCAAGAGGTGCAACTTGAGCTTCGACAGGTGCTGGGTAAAATTGAAGAGCGCATTCAGGAAAACTCGGTTAAACTGAGCACACTTACTGATCAATTGGAGCATCTCAAGGAGACATTCACGAATCGGATTGAAATGGTCGAACATTCAGCTGCCAGTGCCGAAGAAAGAGCAATAAATGTCAGTTCCGAATGCAAAAAACTCAGAGAAAAACTTGGAGACAGACTGGCTGCTTTAGAAGATGGGAGTAGAAGGTATAATGTCAGAATTGAAGGTCTGCTGGAGAATCGAGAAAGTTCAAACCTGGTGAAATTCGCAGCTGAACTTTTTTCTAAAATAATCGGGGACAACTTTAAAGCAGAATCTGAGATAGCAGCGGCTTACCGCGTACGCGGATCAAACACCGTCAGACCCCGACCAAGATCTTTTATAGTTCGTTTTGAACGATTATCATTTAAGCTAGAGGTGATGGCACTCCTCAGAAACAAGGAAGATATTATATATGAAAATAACCACATTCTTATCTTCCCTGACTTCTCTCCAGCAACAGCTACTAAACACGCAGCCTTCTATAATATTAAACAGCGGCTACGGCAAGCCAGTGTCAAATACAGCCTCCTGTATCCGGCAAAACTGAAAGTGGAATGGCAGGGTCAATTCTATGTCTTCGCTAGCAAGGATGAAGCAGAAAAGGAATTAAGAAAGCTGATCCCGGGACTATTCTGATACATAATAGTGAGTCATGGCGGTTAATGATAAAGCAAAGATTAATAATCTTTTGTCTGATCTATTCGTTTTAAAATACGGGTTTTTATCAGCATATATTCTCATTATTACTTAGTATTACCAAGGCGCTATCTGTTTATGTTTTATTGTGCTTAATTATTATTATTATTATTTTTTTCTTTTATATTATTTCATCTCTACCCTAAACGAGACTGTTCAATATCATACCCTAGGTTTACTGTTATTGCTATTACTGCATTAAGACTGGTTATGCTTCTTCTGGACACATTTTTAATATCATCCCCCGGGTTTATTATCTGGGTGTATCATCTTAATGCACTAAAATTGCTGAAGACTATATATATATATTTTAAGTGCAAAACTCCTTTTTTTTTTTTTTTTTTTCTTTTTTTTAGAGATATCTCTATCCTTTAACCCTAAAGCGCCGCTGCATTGGAGCTTGTTTTGCTTTGGACGTACTCTGTCTCTGGGTATGTCAGAGGACTGGGACTGTGTGAAGTGGGTTTTAGCCTCACTTGGGGAGGCAAAAAGGGAGGGTGGGGGGTTAAGGGGGGGAGAGAAAGAGAGCAGGCCTGATCTATACCTAATCTATCCTCTCAGTCTTTATAATTATAATAAGACTATAAAATGACATCAAAAACTCAGAATCAGTGTCTCCATGATGGGACAGTTAACTTCGTAAGCTGGAATGTTATAGGCCTGAATCACGAATTAAAGAGAAAGAAAGTACTCTCTCACCTAACAGGTCTAAATGCTAAAATAGTATTTTTACAGGAAACTCACTTAATAAGCAAGGATCAGTTCCGGCTGCAAAAAGACTGGACTGGCCAAATGTTCCATTCTAGCTTTACGAAGAAAACTAGAGGTGTGGGAATTCTCATACATAGAACTGTTCCATTTGTAGCATCAGATGTAGTATTGGATCCTGAAGGGAGATATGTAATGGTTATTACATATCTTATCTAACTTATCTAACTGTAAAATGATCTTGATAAATGTTTATGCACCTAATGTTGATGATAAGGAATTTATACAAAATTTATTTGCATCCATTCCCAATCTGAACACTCATAAAGTTATAATGGCTGAGGACTTTAATTGTGTTCTAAATCCACTTTTAGATAGGACTTCCTCCACAGGGGGAATGGCATCTAATACTGCAAAAATAATTACAAAGTTTATAACTGACCACAACTTATCAGACCCCTGGAGGTTTTTAAACCCAAATTCAAGAACATATTCTTTCTGCTCACCAGTACATCATTGTTACTCAAGGATCGATTACTTCTTTATAGACAATAACTTCTTGCCTAAGATTAAATCTTGCAAGTACGATGCTATTGTTATTTCTGACCATGCACCTATGATCTTGGAGCTAAAATTACTAAGCCCCATGCACTCACCCCGCAGATGGCGCCTCAACCCGCTTCTATTAGCTGACGAGAATTGTACTGAATTTATATCCAAACAAATGAAATTCTTTCTAGAGACAAATACATCCCCCGAGATCTCTGCAGGAATACTCTGGGAAACTCTTAAGGCCTTCTTAAGAGGACAGATTATCTCATATCTTTCCCACAGAAATAAATCCGAGGCCAAGAAAATAGCAGAGATAAAAAGCGAAATTACTAAAATAGATGAAGAACATGCCAGACTACCAAACGAGACTCTACATAGGAGAAGGCAGGCCCTACATTCGCAATTAAACCTCTTGACAACTAAAGAAACTGAACAATTAATTTACAAATCCAGACATCATTACTATGAACATGGGGAGAAAGCTAATAAGCTTTTAGCTCAACAAATTCACAAGCAAGAAGTGCGCAACGCAATCTCGGTAATCACTAGCACGAACGGAGATAAAATCGCCGAACACCAAAATATAATGCACACTTTAAGAGACTACTATAAATCCCTATATACTACTGAGTTTAATGAAGACAATACACAATCTAATGCATTTCTGGATACATTACAGATACCACAAATAGATGCTTTTAGTGCGGAGGAACTTGATAAACCTCTGACGTTATCAGAATTACTAGATGCTATAAAATCACTCCAAGGCGGGAAAGCAGCAGGCCCTGATGGTTACCCTGCAGAATTTTACAAGAAATTCTCCGCTCAGTTAGCTCCCCTCTTATTAGCAACATTTACAGAAGCCAGAGATAACCAATCTCTTCCACAAACCTTTCGCCAAGCACTAATCACTGTCTTTCCAAAACAAAATAAGGACTTATTACAATGTGCATCATACAGACCAATTTCACTTCTGAATAATGACGTTAAAATACTCTCTAAAATCTTAGCCAGAAGGATGGAGAAAGTGCTCCCCTCAGTAATATCACAAGACCAAACTGGATTTATTAGGGGCCGGCACTTATCTTCCAATCTTCGACGCCTGTTTAATGTAATATACTCACCAACTAAATCAAACACCCCAGAAATATTATTATCATTGGATGCAGAAAAAGCATTCGACATGATTGAACGGAAATACCTTTTTACTATATTGGAGAAGTTTGGGTTTGGCCCAAACATCTGTGCATGGATTAAATTACTGTATACTAACCCAGAAGCTTCAGTTTGCATCAACAACATTTGCTCAGACTACTTTAAACTAGAACGTGGCACTAGACAAGGATGCCCCTTGTCACCGCTGCTGTTTGCGATTGCCATTGAACCACTGGCAATACATTGTCGAAATACTGATCAGATAAAGGGCATTAGCAGAGAAGGACTGGAACAGAAAATCTCATTATATGCAGATTACATGGTACTGTATATATCAGACCCAGAACATTCTGTGCCTGCAGTCTTAGCAGCACTCACAGAATTTCAAAAGATCTCTGGTCTCAGAATCAACCTGAATAAAAGTGTACTCTTTCCAGTGAACTCTCAAGCATATAATATTAGATTAGATACCCTACCTTTTATCATTGCAGAACAGTTTAAATACTTAGGGGTAAACATCACAAGTAAACATAAAGCTCTATATCAACAAAATTTCGCCGTTTGCATGGAAAAAATTAAACAAGACTTGCATAGATGGTCAACCCTTCATCTCACACTAGCTGGAAGAATTAACACTGTTAAGATGAATATTCTTCCTAAACTCCTTTTTTTATTTCAAAACATCCCAATATATATTAATAAATCATTTTTTAGGCAATTAGATTCGACAATAACCTCATTTATTTGGAATTCAAAACATCCACGCATCAAAAGAGCGACCCTACAAAGACAAAAGGCAGAAGGCGGCATGGCTCTACCTAACTTCCAGTTTTATTACTGGGCAGCAAATATACAGGCGATAAGAACCTGGACACAAATAGAAGAACATACACAGGCTTGGTCCGCAATAGAAGTAAAATCCTGCAGTACTTCTTTGTATTCCTTGCTCTGTGCTCCAATAAACACACGTTATCGGCAATACACTAATAACCCAATTGTGCTCCACTCACTTAGAATCTGGAACCAATGTAGAAAGCATTTTAAGACGGAGAAGCTTCTATCTGTGGCACCCCTGCAAGAGAACCACCTCTTTCAACCTTCACAATCATATGCAGTTTTTAATATTTGGAAAAAATTTGGAATTAACTTGCTTAGAGATCTTTATATAGACAACATCTTTGCATCCTATGAGCAATTATATTCCAAATTTAACATTCCAGCTACACATTTCTTTCACTATCTTCAAGTCAGAAACTTTGTTAAACAAAACCTTCCAGATTTTCCTCATCTTGCACCCTCATCCATGCTGGAAAAAATATTGCTCAATCTTATGGACTTAGACTCCATCTCTACAATATATAAAATCATTTTACAATCCCTCCCTTTCAAAGATCCAAGAAGACACTGGGAAAAAGATCTTTCAATTAATATATCAGAAAAGGAGTGGAAAGTAGCAATGCAGAGAATTCACTCGAGCTCCATATGCGCAAAGCATACAATCATACAACTCAAAATTATATATCGAGCACATCTCGACTAAAACTCTCCAAAATGTTTCCAGGGCATGATCCAACCTGCGAACGTTGCAACCAAGTCCCAGCCTCACTAGGTCACATGTTCTGGTCTTGCACCAAATTAACATTATTCTGGACAAACATTTTTAATTACCTTTCAGATAGCCTTGGACTCACAATCCCTCCAAACCCATTAACAGCTGTGTTTGGTGTTCTTCCAGATGGTTTTAAAGCGGAGAAAGACAAACAAATTGTGATTGCATTCACTACACTTTTGGCACGTAGACTTATTCTCATAAACTGGAAGAACCCAAACTCTCCTCTTTTAAGTCAGTGGGAAACCGATGTGTTATATTATTTGAAGTTGGAAAAAATCAAATACTCAGTTAGAGGATCTGTACAGACTTTTTTCAAAACATGGCAGGATCTAATCAGTAATATTTTAAAATAAGTTCATAAGGCACAGAGAATTTATTAATTTAGGTATGTTTACAAGCCTTAAATTTAACGCCGTTTGGCTTGCTCTCTCTCTCAGGGGTGGGGATCGATCTGTTCTTAATTTTTCTCTTTGTAAAAACTTGATTGCTTTGTATGGATTGTAATAAAATTAATAAATAAATAAATAAATAAATAAAAAAAAAAATAACCACGCCCGGGGCCGGAAATAAAAGACAAAGAGTAGATGACAAAGTAGAACGTCGTAGAGAATTCAAAAACGTTGGCGTGATACACATGCAGGGCAGGTTAGTGATAATGGAAGTACGAAAATTCGAAAGTCTCAAAAAAATGATAGTAAAGATGGCATTAGCACAAACAAATGGAAATTATTACTCAATGAAATAACGGAACAGCGAAAAGAGATCAAATATATTGTTTGGATTTAAACTTTAAGTCGGAGACTTGTAGACCGTATAATTCGTGTTGCCATTAGGGAAAAGTAGTGTTTCTTCCCAATGAAGAGGCTTATCCGCGAGAATTAAAAGATTTGTTGTTTGGTGAAAGTGAAATCCCATGAGTGAAAATTTCAAGCCCCGCGAAACAAGACTTTATGCAAAGAGAATTGGAAAAGTCTTGCCCACATCTGAAACATTTACAACCACGTACACGGTTCAATCATTTCTCATTTGTGTGAATGCTATTGTCAGACATAGTTCAAGTAGAGAAAAAGAAATGACATTCACTCACGGGCAGTTATACGTTGTTTTGTCACGATGTACTTCCAAACACAGAATCAAAATTCAATGTGATATTCACGAAAAGGTAAAAGTGAAAAGACATCAAATACAGTATATGGACATTTTGGAATTTTGATTCTAGGATGCTCCCAGGATGCTCTTGCCACTTCATTTATTATTTTGTCACCACTGCAATATGTTGCTGATTTTATTCACTTTATGTCATCTTACATGTGCATATTTGTGTCACTGAGTCCTGGGAAGTGCACTAGAAATCACACTCATGGAGTGATTTCCACAGATCAGAGGGGTACATGAAGAAGCAGAAACTTCAGTGAAACAGGACTGAACTCTTGGGGTGTGCACAGAGGGTCCCTGCATACCCAATGACCAATCTAGTCTTTAGTAATATCTGATTTCATTCAATGTGGTAGGACCACAGTTTGGCATAAATGCTCCTAGCATATTTCACAAGCTGGTAAATACTAATAAATTCAAATAAAATAAGTAGATTCCAGCAGTCTGCAGACTGCCATGTCAAGTTTGATGTTTCCAAGGTGCTTTGAACCACAGGCATAACTTTGAAAAAAAAAACATTTAATACAGAGGGTTTCAGCTTTATCATAACTGCTAACTAGAATGATATAGTAAAGGTAGGCAAGAGTACAGGCCCATTGGGTGGCAGACTGGGTCTTCAGCAGATCATTTCACACTGAAATGTGGCTTAGACCCAACAACCCCCCAAACCTGACACACCTCTAGTTAGCTATTACAAGGCATTTTGTTTAGCTCAGGCTGCAGATATGCCCTCTGGTGGACTGTTATCCTGTCCAGGGTATCTTATAAACTTCTATTTTGTATTTGCTTGCCTTGGCCATGCTCAGGCTGAAATCTGCTCAGATAATGGATGGAGCAGACACAGTTCCACATGGCAGGCTACTGACTGCATTGTAATCTTCGGTGACTAAAGAGAAATGTAATCAGATGGATTCAATGCAGACACGCTGTCTTTAACATTTAGGTGAGCAGCTTCTTGTTCTGTTCAGGAGTATCTAGAGAGACATGCTTGAGGGATCAGTGTTAGGCACCTTGCGCTTTTTTTTTTATCTGTAAAGATTAAATGGAAATGAGCATTAAATTCTAACCAGTCAAATTTTCTGACAAAACTCAAGGGGGAATTGCGGATGTGTTATGAAGCAGCACTAATAATCCTGAAAGATTTAGATAATATCTCGGCGGGTGCTCGCACATGGAAGATGAGATTGAGTAATAATGAAAGGATGGCGGTGTGCACACTGAGCAACCAGTAGGGCTTGTGTGTTGTGCACAAGATGAATGGGACACGGCTGACAAAAGACTTGCATGCAACAGTAAATGAATTCTTAGCTTCTGGTCAAAGAGAGAGAAGAAGAACCCTGAGTTTATTATCAGTCTTATATGGAATGAATACTGAGATAAGTCCCCTGTGATATCCAGTAGCTTCTAAAAGAAAAGGGTTCAACCTTTGGCCTTACAGCCAAGAAAGAAAGATTTTAAAATTCAAAAAGGTTTCAAGGGCTATTTTAAGAAGAAGAAAACGGCCGAGGCAAAGTGCCTCATTGACCATGTGCCACTTTAGGGAGTTTTAGAAGCCACATTAATGCTGTTGGCTTTAATATGATTATCTTGGTGGTGAGAGTGAGAGAGGTGATGGAGACATGCAGCAAGGTTAAGGAACGTGGAATAAAACCTTAACTAAACAGTTTCCTATTCTCGTGTCTTACTTCACCCCAGTTCCTTCTAATTGCATAGACGTGCATCCTGGTTTAATGTAAAACAGTGTTTCTAGGATGCTTTTTTCACAATGAAAGTACAGTATTAAAAATAATGATTAGAAAATTCAGGACAAGAGTAAGGTTTTTAGAGGGGACCCATCTGAAGGAGCCAAAACCAGTGTTTGCTTGACTTTTTAAAAATCTAAATGTAAATGTTATATATTCCTATAAAGCAATTTATCCCTCAAGTGTCTTCATATAGTGCCTCTTCATAGTTTCAATTTTTAGAATAGCACTGTCTGGCTGAATTGTTAATGTGTTGTGCTGTGCCTTCCGCCAGGGTGTACTCAATGACTGCACTGTGGTTTTAGGTTCAAGAGAATGTGCTAGAAGGCAAAGCCCATTTAAAATGCAATTAAATTGCTTTCTAATATTACAGTTTCAAGGGCACTGAAAATTGTTTTTATACCACAGTATGCAATAGATAAGCTGTTAGGTAACATTTGAGACAGGAATTTCAATAAGGTTCTAACCTCATACTGAGATGATCGAGGCAAAGATAGGAAAATATTTCTCCTCTTGATGCAAAATTTAACATAAGCAATGATAGCGAAGAGAAATACAGTTACCGTGTGAATGCTACCTGTACATCTGAAGATCTGTTAATCTTCATAACAGAATTACTCTGATAAAAAGGAAAATATATTTTCTTTATCGTTACATTTTAAAAATATATTCTAGTGGCAGTGGTTGAAAAGTTTGATTAATAAGAGATTAGCTAAATAACAGTTTGCTTGACTAAAAAGCACACAGCAAGTCTTATCACATGGTGGCCCATCTGAAATTTTGTATATCTTATCTGTATCATAGCTTGTGCACGGACAAATTAAAATGTATTTTCAAGTATACTTGCAGTCCTCCTACAGACTAGAGACAGTATGATAAACAAACAACAGGAATATGACAGCATACATTAATGCAAGAAAATCTCCTGCAGTTATCAGTAGAGGCTCTTGATCTGCCTGTGATGGTGTGGGTTTGCTCCTTGCTTCTTCTTTCATTTTGGGATCCTCTTGATCCCAACACCATCAGTACCGTAACCAAGATGAGCTCGGCAGATGAGGACAAAACACACCTGAAGCAAGGGGAAGGTGCAAAGAAAGAAGTCAAAACAAAACAAGTGTTCAAAAAGTGCAGTGCTTCAAAGAAGTTCAGTAAATAAATAAGTAATCTATAAAAAGAAGGCGACTCTGTGGAGGTTAAAATCAGAATAAATAAAGTCACTAAAACAAGGTTAAAACCAGCCAGCAGGACACTGTCTTTTCCTAAAAGCCATGTGCCTTCTTTCTTACTGGCAGCTCCTCTGCTTATCCCATACAGGCCTTACATCAGAGGAGTCAACCTTCTAACAGACACAGCTGACCTTCCGCAGGTCTGGGTCCCTGCTCTCCCATTGGTACAGTAAGGCTCCCTCTCTGGACCTAGGCTTGGGACCCCAACAGCCATGGCACTCACATTGGAGGTCTCCTTCCAAGCCTCCTCAACCGCTTCTTCGACCTGGTCTTCTGCAGTGAGCCGTCCAAACTCCTGGTCACTCCTGCTCCTTGTTGCTGCTTAGCCAGAGCGACCCATTTCAACCACCCCTCAGTGTCAGCCACACTCTTCTCCAGAGGCTGACTTCCCAGCAGCCTGCCTTCTATCTCTCAAGCCTGCTCTCTTTAACTCACTTGCACTGGCTCCTTCTGCCTCCTGCCTTTATCTCACTCTCTCTCTCTCCCTTTAACCTTCATTCTCTTCTCATTTTTTTTCTCTCTTCGCTCACACTCATGCTTCCCTTTTAAAAATGGGGACATGGCACAGCTGCGGCAATTAGCATCTCCTGGTGTCAACTAGGTCGCAGGTGATCCTGCACCTGTTCACTAAGTTCAGGGGCGTCTGTTCTCACATCACGCATTGGAACAGCTCTCGCCACGCTACCATGTCCCCACCTGATGACGCAAGTCTGACGATTATTTATTTCAAATGCCCATCAGCCACAGACTTCACTTTACCACATAGCCTTTATGATCTGACGATAAAAACTGTCCTAATTCTATTGATGCTAGTACTAATGCTCCTGTACCTTTTGTCAGGATGGAAGAGAGTGAGAGATAAATGTTCTGATAGTATGGAAGATGTCCAAATGCTGGGGTCGTCCAGATTGTAAATTTAAAAACCTGCTCCTGTGGGTGGCACTAAGATCCAGGACAAGGAGATTCAGAGGGTGGCACCGAAATCAAAGTCCATGACAACGTGTCCAACTCTAAACCTGGAGGGCCACAGTGGCTGCAGATTTTCATTCTAACCATTTCCTTAATTAGTGACCAGCTTTTACTGCTACTTAACTTCTTTGCTTTCATTTTAATTGGCTATTTAAGACTCCTTAATTGTTTTTTATAATTATCAATAATGGAATACAAAATTCCATCCGTCATGCAGCATCTGAAAATTAAGAAAGGTGAACATTTCAGAAATGTTGATCCATTCACTCCAACAAAACATTTCCATGGTGTTCCTAGAAAAAAAGACAATTATTGGATATCTCTGCTGTAGCAGAATAACAACTGTCACACATGTGAGTCAGAGGAACACCTTCATGTCTCATCACAGATATCCAATACCCTGTTGTTGCAAGGTGTACTGTAGCTAACAGCCTCATCTTTTTTCTCCTCCACTGCAGCTGCCCCTTGAAGAAAATAATCCTGCTCCTTCCAGCCATAGCGGCGTAAAGCTCATTTAGACCCGGTCTTGGTAAAAGGACAGAGTGTCCTATGACTGACTTATTCTTAAGAGCAAACTCTTTCCACAAAGCCAGGGAGCCTGCTTTATTTGTCTTTATATGGTGGCCTCAAACACTGATTTTGAGCTATATTATTAGGGAATAAAATGGGGAGACTTTCCGTAATTATTGACTTGTCCACACAGCAACCACAAGCCATGGAATTAAATTTAATTTAATTATCAACAAAAATAGGCTTCTAATTAAAAAACTGGTTGGAGCGAAATTGGTTCAAGTTTGAGGTCCTGACTTAGCTGGTCAGCTTTTGGCTCATTTTTGTTTTGTTGCCATTTAAGGGAAAAAAGCATTCGAGGACTTTGTCTAAAAACATGGCAAATATAATGAAGGGAAAAAGTCAACTTGATCTGATTAAGAAAGTGGAAGGATGGAAAACCTGCAGTCACAGTGGCCTGGATGATAGGAGTTGGATGCCCTTGGTGTAGGAACTTCAGAGGATGGCACTAAGATCCAAGTCTTTGAGCTCTGTGATGGAGTGTGATGGCACAATAGTGTGAAATGCTGAACTGTAGTCTATAAGCAGCATTCTAGCATCACAGTTTGCATTGGCCAAGTGTGCCAGGATTGTATGAAATAAATCTTATTTGGACTGGCTTTGACAAAATGCAAATTGGAGATGGTCAAAACTATTAGAAATATATACTGCATTAGTGTTGAAAAAAATATTTTCGACTAGTGCTTATTGAGACCATTTAGTTAAATGTAAGAAAAATATATATATTAGGAATTTTATAAAAAGAGCTTACATTTAAAGCACTATCTTTTGAAAGCAACATTAAGAAAATGCTGGTAAAATTGGAAACCAAGTCTGTATGCAAAGAGCATCTAACTGTACCGTGTCAAGTACAATTGAAGATGAAAAATTCTAAGGGGGATCAACAGGATGCAATTTCCAGTTATTGCTACAAAGTTATTTAATCACACAATTCAAAAGGTGGCCTGGAGTGCTGTTTAGAGTGTAACTATAAAATGATTAAAGATACTCACGATAAAATCCATGTGAAGAGTATTCACATAAGAGATGTATGCAAATTCTTGTTTTTTCTTATTTATTACACACAAATACAGACACTGTATATGCTTTGTTCATCTCCTCTGTCTAAATGCCTTGGGATCACTTGAATACCCCTAAGGAAGTTGGTAAGACATTTGGATGACTGAAAGTGCTAAGGAAATACATAAGAATACCGCACTGCATGTACTCACACATACAAGCACATGCACACACTCACACACACACACACACGCACACACACACACACGCACACACACACACCTACCTGTCCTGCAATTCTTACAAAAACAAAGTTTAGCATAGAAGAAGTCAATTCATGTCAACAGCACAAATCTTGCACTGGTACTTCTAAAAACGATTATGATTAAAATGCTCAGAAAAAAGTTAACTGATGTTACTCCAGATTGTGTGGCACAGTGGCACATTGGGGTTCCTAAATTGTCCCTAGTGTGTGCTTGGTGTGTGTGTGTGTTTGTGTGTGTGTGCCCTGAGGTGGGCTGGCACCTTGCCCGGGATTTGTTCCTGCCTTGTGCCTTGTGCTGGCTGGGATTAGCTCCAGCAGACCCCTGTGACCCTGTGTTAGGATATATCAGGTTGGACAATGACTGACTGACTGACTGACTCCAGATTAAGGCACTAAATATACATTTTGCTTTAATTAGTTTTGTCATATTTAGGGGGCATAGTTGCTGCATACCATTACCAAATTTAGACTGTTGTCATTAATTATTATTGTTATGATTTTGTTTGCCACAATTCAATTTTGTTTTCTTCATGGTTACTGCCATTTATGGACCCATTGCCATGATGTGTTGCGCAATTGTTAGGTGTGTCATGGAAAATACTTTTCTCTATCTTCAAAGAAAGAAGTTACGAAATCCACATGAGAATGCAGAACATTTCTTTATTTGCACAGAGTTATGCACAAATGTCTCAGTCCATGGAGTGGTCGACAATTAATTTCCTTTTATAGTTTTTTCTAATTATATCACCTCATCTAATACACCACGTCATCTGATTCTTAATATGCTGAAATTTATTACCTTCTCCAATCAACTAAAGTCACTAATAACTTATGACTGTTATTCTAAACATAGGGTGTTTTGCCCTGTTGATCATAGCACCACTTGACAGGAGGGGTGTATGGAATTTCCTATTAGTTTATCCTTGCTTTCTGGAGGGGTGTTCATTACTCATTTACCTAATTCTAACCTTGGAAAATTATGTAGGTGGCTTCCCTAAGAATGAGGCACAGACCTCAGGTACTTAAGCTTTAAGTTGCGTTTAGTTAACCCTTGAGTTACATTCAATGAATTACCTTATGTTTTCATTCTATTGTACCTTCATATGTATATTTATATACATATATATATCTCTACTATAAAAGGAAATCGTGAGATGAGACTTTTTCTAAGAGATAATTTCAAGTCCCACGAGACAAGACCTTGGCCATGTGATTTTTTCAAGTCCCGCCCTCCTCTCAACCATATTCAACCACACGGCCCTCTCACCTCTCATTCATGTGAATGTTTTTGACAGACACACTTCCAGCTCTCTTAGCTCTTATACATTTTTACATTGTCCTCAGTTTAAGTTCCCAATTAAAGAAGACTTATTATGTCCAAATCTTATTGAAAGATTTCATCCCGAAGGGAAGAAATGAGTACACAGGCAATCCTAGCACTGAGAAACGATGAAGTCAAATGAATTAATACGAAAATTGTCAATCAGTTATATGGCAAATTGGTTAAATGTGTATCAATAGACTATGCTGAAACAGTTGGTGATGATCGTGAGGAAGATGAAAACATCAACATAACACCATACGGTCTTCCACTGCCTGAATTACTGTTGAAAGAAGGATGTATCCAAGAAAGGATATACAGTACATCTCCTGAAAATAACATTAGACACCAAAGGAGATCTTGATATGCCATTCGTATTAAAACACAGAGTCAAAATGCAATGCAATATTGACAAAAATGAAATTAAAAAAATTGTTTTTACTGAATTTTAACAGTACATATGTAAGTTTAAAAAGTATTTGCATGTTAATTTCAAATCCAAACAGAACAAAATTGTACAATGCAACGAATAACTCTAACGCAACATGAAACATAATTTACTTTCAAATTATTACATTTTACTATTTTTTAATATGGTTAATTACTCGCTGTAATGTAAAATAGTTCTATTATGCATATGTAACAATTCCCATGAAAATAACAATCTGTTTAAATTGTACATCCACATCCCCATATGCGAGCGGCAGAACCACAAAGTGGCTAGTGCATAGTGCTATTTGTAATAGACTGTAAAAGACTTACTACACTTTCTCAGAAGTTTATTTATTAATAAAAACTATTCATGGCACTGTTAATGAATGGATTGCAACTTTATGCCATTTTTTACACAAGTGCCTAAGATTTTTGAACGATACTGTATAGGCAAATTACAATCAGCAGATGGCATAAGTCTGCAGTGCAAACTCGTCCCATCCATGTACAGATATCTTCAAACATAATTAAAGTCAATGATGACTCATTGTCTGCAAATCTGAATCAATAAAACAATGCAGATGGGTATGTGACAAACATAGTACTACTGTACGTCCTGGGAGATCATAAAAGTATGACTATTTAAAGGAAAAATAAACCAGAATGTATTCTGCTGTATCATTGACTGACAGGCTTATAAAATATCTTAGTAAGATCCTAAAACAAGTTTATGAGATACTGTAAAAGTACTGGACAGTATGATTACAAATTGAAAAGAACTGCTGCTTTACAGTTCCAGGGCAGCAGGTTCACTTCAGAGCCAGATCTGTGTCTGCATGGGGTCAATATTTTCTCTTTTGGCTTTTCTTCTGAAATTGCAAATTCCTTTCACATCCCAAAGATTAACATTTAGGTTAATTTGCTGGGTTTTCATTCAAAACATTGCTGTAAATTCCTTATTTACACTAGACTAAGCAAGTGACATTCAGTTGCCTGTGACAGAACAGTCTGACTGGAGATGTCAGGCTGGAGTACATAAACCCATGAAGAACTGTAGACATTTAAAATGAAAGGGTTAATTTGCAAGATGATAGCAATCCAAAGTGTAAATATGAAATCGCCTTTATCAAATATTATTCAGATTGCAGCCATTCGTTCTTCCAGACAGTTGTTCACCTTCAATCACTTCTGTTTATTGAAAGCCTCTGATGTTATAAAGAAAGGACTTAATGCTGGAGAACAGAAACTCACAATAACAGATTCACTGAGCCCTCCTCGTCTGGTGTGCATAAAGAGCACACAACAAACAGAAATGCTGCTGTGTAGATACAGAACTGTGCATGCATATGCATGGAAGTGAGTGCACCTAAAGACACACTGACGTGCCATCTGCAGTTGGGTACTGCATGCTCCACAACTCAAAAATGGAAGAAGTTTTCAAAGGTTCAAAAATTGATGGATGTGTAGCTATTGAATAAAGCTGGCATTGGGTTCTTTTAACGGTGTCACCTACACAGTGTACACCATTGCAACATAGTTTTACAGGGATGATATTAAACCCATTTAGATTAACAATATAAAAGTAAAACAGTAGCATCATGAAAAAGCTGACCTCACTTTACTGAAAATACATGTGCATCAGTTCCATTGCTTGTAATTGCTGATGTTTTTCCTTTTGGTTTATCACTGCTGATTTGAAGTGCTTAGACTCAGCTGGCTTCCATTTTAAATCTCTTGATTAATAAAGTCAACAATCAGCTTGCTGTGCCTTCCATTTTTAATTATTCATTCATGCAGAAGTTTTATGCCAGAATAGGGGGACATGTGGGCTCTGGGAAACCCTGTGCAAGCAAATTGTGACTCCTGCTTTACTTAATTAAATGCTAACTATCTATGGCACCTACACAGAGGTCCTGATAATATGGAATAAATGCATTTTTGTGTCTGCTTTCTTTACTTCTTCACCTTTTGCTATTTTTAAATTCATACCAAACCATACCCTTGTAGGTAGCATTTGCTTCTTAATAAATATCTTCACGCAGACATACACAGTTTCTTCAAGATTAACTGCTTTCTGGTGATGGGCTAATTCTTACTCTCCATTCTGCTTCCATTTCATATCTCCTGTACTTTTGCAAACAGAATTTTTATAAATGTGTGCAGTAAATAATGTTCTGCTTTAAAGGTGTAGTACAGTATTCAGTTTTTCTGAAGAAAATGTGTAATAAGTATAAATAATTGCTTTGTGTCTAAATATTTGATGGTGGTACCACAAATAGTTGCACCACCATACAAAAGAATTTTTACTCACATATTGTTAATTCTGAAACTGTCAGAAAGCCTGTGCAATCTAATCAGCTGAGGGTAATGTTGGCACGGACTCCAGCAGCTGCATTGTGCTCCTTTTATAAATGTCTTATGAATATGTTCGGCATGAAAAGGTCTGTAACAAAGTGGCATGAGTCTGTTGCTGTATGTTAAGGGCAATGCTGAGTAGTGAAATTTGTAATGGGAAGGACTTGACACAGAAAAGAAGATTGCTGGGACCAAATTAGTAAAATATGTTAATTTATTAGAGAAATGATAACCATAAGGAGGAATAATGCCAAGGAGAACTCAAACTATTAAACTATTAAAATAAAGGGACAAAAACAACAAACATGTACAGTTATCTTCTTTGCTCTGAGTAATAAGTAGAAGATCCTGGCTAACTGATTGGGTACCCACAGCACTTTCTCATCTCGACCCAATATCTACACACTCCATTTCGCATTTCCAACACCTTCTCTGAAATGTATCTGGTCTGTCAAACTCCCTTTGTCCAGCTCTCCTCCTGACTTCAGTTTCAGTTCACTTCTGGCTGGGAGCCCCTTCGAAGTTGCTGTGCCACTACTTTTAGATCAACACAGAAGTTCCAGTTGTAGTAGTTGCCCTGTATATGTTTCAACAGCAGTTCCATGTTTTCGTAGGTTTCCTTCATATGAACTTTACAGCCAATGGGTATTAAAGGGTGGACATTGCCATCGTGAAACAAGACAGCTTTCAGATTTAACAATGATGAATCAATAAAAAACCCTGCTGTTGTTGGTCATGCTCATAACGCAAAACTGTATCTGGACTAAACAAAACAGCTTACAATGTGGAAAACATAGTAGTAGACTTAAAATATGACAGGAAATCACAAAAATATACGATTGCAATAAAACAATATGTGATGAAAATATAAAGGTGACTTTTGTCATCAGCAGGCCAGTATCCACAAGATACAAAAGTGTTGTCCTGTATATTCTCAGAGTATTAAACTTTCTTGGTCTTCGAAAACTTTAATGAAGGGTTAAGGCAAAGAAATTATGAATTAAATTGTTAAAATATACTAAATAACATTTTTAATTGGAAAAAGTGTTACATATGAAATCATTTTAGCACTTAATCGAGACTAGTGTCTGTGCTCCAAAGTATTTTTATATCCTTTGTGTATACCACTTCATTAAACAGAATCGTTCCCCCACTTAATCCTACACACATATAAACACACCCACCCACTACATGAGAACATTTTTACAGTTTTTAAATATTTTTGCTATATTTTTTGTACCATTTCATTACTGTCACACATTTTTCGAAATGGATGCGCCATCATAATATCACCAAAGCGATTGTGATGCTCATACATGTTGTTGGAGACAAGTGTAGATGTGCACAATGGTTCATTTCATCAAATTTTTATTTTCCCTGGAACTACATCAAAGTTGTTACTTCAAGATATTTACATTCCACCAACGTTAGTCTCTCACATCATTAAGACCAGGGATGCACAAAGGAACGCCATTTCACATTTTTCAGTAATAGTCTTAAATATCTACATGCCTTAGAATTTTAAATGATGAGAGATTTTTTTTTTATCTACCATGCTTTTAGAATTTAGCATGTTCATTTATGAATAAAGAAGGAATGGTTGTTTTTTTTCTTCCAAAGGAAGATTTTTACATGTCTTTTCATGCTGCCTTTGCTTTATGATGTCAGATTTAACTTTGAAGGTCACTAACTGACTTGGGCTGCCACCTTTGAATTTCTTTCCAAGAATAACACAAACCAGAAAGAGCTGAGAAAATGACAGAGATAACAGCACTGCATGCTGGGCATGTGATGCCATAGTAGCCATTTTCCTCCAATAAAATAAATTTATAAGCAATGACAGACTACCAACTTTTCTAATGTCATTAGAATGTCAGATCCCATCTTTGTGATGCTGTCTCGCTTGTGTTGTTGTTGACGATAAGCTATTTTGTTGGAGTATTTTGCACTTTTACAATGAACCTAATTCACAGTTATGCTTTTTTTGCACTGTTGAGCATATAACAAATTAAACATCTGACAAGGAACTCACAAGGACACAAATAAGAAGGCCTTGTGTGATCCTCTAAAAGGACCACATTGGCAGTCACAGTGCATATCTGACAATTTCAGTGATGCCCCAGATAATATGTCGGTATTGATTATCGTTCTACTTAAGTATTTGGCTCAGTTTGTGTGCCTTTACTGGTTTTTGATCTTTTTTGCTACAGCCTCTGACTATGATTTTTAGTTTCATGCCCTGAGCTTGTTCTTTCTTGATTCTTGATTCCCCAGTTTTGACCCTGACTAGTTTATACCCCTCTTTCCCTTCTCCTGATTCCATTCTTCACTCAGATTTCTGACATTTCATACAGTCTTTTCAAACACTTTGTGCTGGCATTATTTTCTCTCACGCAAATGTGTCTGTGGATCACCTTATTACCTCAGATCAGGTATGAGATACCACTCCAGAATGAGAGGGGCCACCATTGCTAACAGTCTTGTCTCTTCCCTCCACGGCTCAGAGAGGATGCCCCGTGAAGGAAACTGACCCTGACTTATTCACTCTGGGATGTTCTGATCCTTCCAGTCAAACCATATCAAGTCGGCCATTGCCAGAAGGAGATGTCTCAGTCTTGACATGTGCCTACTAAAGGCTGGAGCTCCGTGGACGGACCCTTAGCATAGAGCCATCAAAGGCTAAAGTTCTTTTGCTTGCCTGTTCCTTGGTTGTGCCATCAAGCACCTGCTTTGTATGTTACTGAAACCCTTTTTTTTCGGTTGTTTCATAATTAAACTGGGTGGTCGGGTTGGCACCCTAAGTTTCCTATCAGATCAGTCACTCTTCCGCAACACTGCTTTGAGGAGATGTGGGTTTGTGCTTAGTGCTGACAAGTGAATAACATTCTAGAACCTGCTTAATTCAACTCAGGCTGAATGGAGCCTCAGTCAATCCCTGGCACAAGGAGAGGAAATGGCCCTGGCCAATTTATGATATTATCTGGCACTATGAATAGCGTACTGCTGTGTCATGGGCATCATAACCACACCTGTGCATGAGAACATTGTTTTAAATGTATTAAAGCATGTGGGCTTACCTGGCAGATGTCTGTGCTGTGTAAGATTATCATTTTTGTCTTTTATAATCTCTACAAAAGAAAAAACAATATACACTATGCTGACTGAGACTTTTGTGTTTTGTTAAGGGATGCACTCCTCTCAGTCAGGAGCTCTGTGTTCAGTGTCTAGCTTTGACTTAGTCATATCTATGACCGCAAACTTTTAATCTTGATTCCCTGGTACCGTTATAGATTTTGTTTAACACAAAGCCTATTCAATCACTTCCACTGAATTTTTAAAAAATAGTAATGTAATTACTGGGCAATTCTTTGTTAATTTTGGGAATCCAATTCAGGCCCCTTGTTATTATTATTATTATTATTATTATTATTATTATTATTATTATTATTATTATATTTGGCTGACGTCATTATCCAAGGCAACTTACAAGATAAGAATAAAGTATAATTGTTTTCATTATCAAATGAGAAGCAGGCACAGTGACTTGTTCAGGGGCCCATTAGTGAATTTCACTTATCCTATTGAGGTTCCTAGATGTTACCTATTTAAGTAATGCATGGTACTTGCTCATACATTATTAACAGAATATTGGTGAAACTTTTATCCTACTTTGTATGAGAACATTGATTTTTTTTTCAACAACGAAAAAAATGTTATGTGTAACAAAAACATTCAAATACCAAAACAATCAACACAAATACAGTAGGAGAGGTATGCCTAGTGTCCACTGCTATACTGATGCAGATTTAGAACACGTCCTTCATGTGATATGTTCTGAGACAGTAATCAACACACAGCCTAGTGTTGCAATTGGACAGTAGAAGTGCGTTTCTTTGCACACATTTCTACTATTTTTCTATTGCTTTCACATAAAAAGGGTAGAATGTCAATACTTAACTTGCACGATCAAAGCACCCCTTGATTTTATTTCAGGCTACCACAGTGCAAGGCTTAGTAACTTCCACATTTCCCCTGACATGAAGATTGACAGTTGCTATACAATGAACTGTTCTTAAGGGTCTAATGTCTTGCTTGTCCTTCCATTCAGTTGCAGTTATTTTGCCTTTTTGTTATGCATCACACTGAAGCTTCACGTGACCAAATTCACCAGGTACAGTAGAGTTTCGCTTATCCTACCTTCGCTTATCCAACATTCCGTATTATCCGACATCCCACCGCAAAAAAAAACAAAAAAACGCATCAATCGGCAACAAGAACTGCAAGTTGCAAGCGTGAGTGTAGTCTATTTTTTGTTGCTCCCAACTCTACCGCAGCTAATTACCTGGAACCTCGGTTTGTGAGCATAATTCATTCTGGAAATTTGCTCACAGTCCAAAGCACTCATATCAATGTGAATTTTCCCATAAGAAATAATGGAAACTCAGATGATTCGTTCCACCACCTGAAACCAGTCATATAAAATGATTAATACAAAATATAAAGTAAAAATACATAAAGCAAATTAACCTGCACTTTACCTTTGAAAAGAATCATGGCTGGTGTGAGTGAGTTTCTAAACTCCACCCAAGGGGACGACATGTGGAAGAGCGTCCCAAAGGAATCGCGTCTCCTAGCGCTGTAGTAGTTCGCCATAAAAGCCAATCCGAAAAGATCGCGGACATGCTATAAGCACCTGCCGTCGATGGGTGATACAAGGAACAAGGAACATTATAAATGTGCAGGGCACAGTGTTACTTTCCCCCTGACCCTGCCTGACTGCTGTGTCTGTGTATAGGAGAATGGCAGATCTCGCTATAATAAATAACCGCGCTGTTGCTGTTTTAAGCTTAATAAAGCTGGTGTTGCTACAAGTACTGAGACTCAGCTTCGAGTTTTCGGGTGCAAGACGGGGACTCACACTTCACAGCACAAACACACACACGCAGTCACAATGCTGTAGTAAACAGTATACACTCGCGCGGATGTTGATTATATGAGTAACGGAGTTAAGGCTCTAGAAACTGCAATTAATTACACTGAGGAACAAGAAGAAGCTACAGGAATCGACATAATGATGCTACAAAATGGCGAAACTTGACAGCGAAGAAACGGCACTCGTCAGGAAAACAGACTACAATCAAAAATGTCTTTAAATCATCACAGAACTGAACTTTTTAAGTACAGTACATACTGTATTTAACTTCAGACAATTCTGTAACTGTAAGTTCATTTTTTCAGTTAATTTATTCTGTTGTTTTGTTGTAAAACATGATTATTAGGTTTGTAATGTGTAAAATTATAACAGTCTGACATTTAATAGGCTTTTTCTTAACACCTGCCATTATCCAACATTTTCGCTTATCCGATGTTCTGCCGGCCCATTTATGTCGGATAAGCGAGACTCTACTGTATATCATGGTGCTTTGGTCATATAGTGCCGTATCATGCATCAGTTTCATTTTCCTTGTCAACATCTAATGACCAATTCACATCGTCATTTCTATGACTCAATTTAATTTTGTTTGCCATTTGTTTTTAGTTGGAGGCTCCATCCCACACATGAATATTTAATAGTTGCCCTAGTGTTGAAAAACGCATTCAAATAGTCATGATTTTTTGCAGAATTATGTGGTGGGTGCTGCAATGTATGCATGTTCCCAACCCATCCTAACCAACCATGTTATTTCATCACTAGATGGCAGCAGAATACTGTCCCAAGCGTTTTTCAGGGCTTAAAAATGTATATATGATCAGTACATGTCTGACTCATGGTTAACCGTAATTGAATAGAATTGTGTGCCTGAGAAACACTTGAGGTTAATGCTTTTGTAATGATTACTCATCTACCCACTTTCCAAAACTTTTGTTTTATATTCGGTACATTTGAAGAGGAGCTGTAGCCTGCACCTACAGAATTTGGCACAAGGCAGAAGTTAGCTCTGTATTAAATGCCACTTTATTGACGGCCACACTGAGGCACAAATCTATACTATTTCATACTGCATCAATATAGACTGACAAATTAACACAACATGGACATTTTGATATGTGCAAGAAATATGAAGTCTTCAGAGAAAATTCACCCAAACATGAGAAGATTGTTGGAAACTCCACATGAATAGTTACAGAGCTGTGAACTTATCCCAGGACTATACATCGGTACCACTTTATCAGACCTTAATAGAATTATATGCTTTGTGGCTTGCAGGTCGCGCAAAGGTAAAAGTTGGGATAACAACTGGATCATCCAGTTTAATCAACAGAAAATTCCAGCAAAAATGAATGCCTCTTGGCATTTTCCTTCTGGTCCCTAGGCGTAATGCAAACAAAAGCTGATTTGGCTCTAGCAGCAGTACAGTCGACCCTTGACATACGACCGGCCTGACATACGAACAACTTGATTTACGACCAAAATTTTTGTTTTGATTTATGACCATCACCTTACATTACGACCCGAATGCGGTCACGTGTATCTGCCTGTGCGATTGTAAACAAACAGCCGAGAGCGTTCGTAAGCGTCAGTCAGAGCCCAAATACTGTACATGTGTTTGTGGACGTAATTTCGATCAGTGCAGTGATTTATCTATATATATATAATTCACTAAGACCATGGCAAGCAAGACGCATAATTGCTAAGGAAGGAAGAGAAGGTAACGAAGGTAAAGAAAGCGATCACAATCAAAACGAAGAAGAAAATTGTGTGGAAATATGAGAGTGGTGTTCATGTGACCGATCCCGCTAATACTGTATTTACTCATGTACCACGCACCCTTGTGTAAGACGCGCACCCTAATTTTTACAAAGAAAATTGCGAAAAAAGTTTTGCCTCGTGTATGATGCGCGTTGTGATTGTATAGGAAGCGTTTAGAGAGAGAGCGAGCGAGAGAGACTGAGAGAGCGTGAGTGGGCGAGCGAGAGAGAGAGAGCGCAAGTGGGCGAGCAAGCGAGAGATAGCGCGAGTGGGCGAGCAAGCGAGAGAGAGCGCGAGTGGGCGAGCAAGCGAGTGAGAGAGAGAGAGCATGAGTGGACGAGCAAGCGAGCGAGAGAGAGCGTGAGTGCGCGAGCGAGCCCAAGCAGAAGAAGTTTCCTCGTGTATGACGCGCACCTGATTTTCTAATGCTAATTTTTGGGAAATAAATACAGTATGTACAGCACGTCGAAATCCACCATCTCGATAATTTTACAAAGAAAAGATTGGCATAAGGAGGCTCCTTCTAAACAATAACCACCTTCCGTTTCATTCTCCTCCTTCTCCTCCTTTCCTGCAGCCCAAAGATGTTAAATTAAATGGTGAGAACAGTATGAAATTGTTGTTTCTGGTAGGCTAGGCACTTTTTATAACTTTTTGGTTAGTACATTAGAAAAATTATTGGTGTTTTGGTAAATTATGCACATTATACAACCCTTTTTTATGAAAAGGTTAAGTAAGTGTTGCAGTGGAAGATTTGGAACGCATTATGGGTATTTCCATTATTTCTTATGGGAAAAATAGTCTTGACTTACAACCAACTTGAGTTACAACCAGCCCTCGCGAACGAATTGAGTTCGTAAGTCAAGGGTCCACTGTACTTGGGCTCAATCACAAGAGCTTCATCCAGCGGGTCGCTCTGGTTGCAAAAGACACCTCCTACCTGGGTTCCTTATTGTTGATGAACAGGAAGAAGCGGGACTAAGTGCCCTTACTGGGTGGTTTTTCTGTGCTGCATACCTCGATCGAGCCTGTGAGGACATCTTTCAATGTCCATGCGTGACAGTGTGCTTTTTATTTTTTCTGCATTCATTTATTTCATTTATAGCTGTGATGGTAGATATTTTTTCCATTTTGTTTTGGCAATTGTGCCACTGTTGACAATTTCCTGTTTCATAAACTCTATATTTGCTACGAAAAAATGTAATTACTGGGGGAGCAGTACACCTTTATAAAATGCAATATATTAAAACTGAAGTCAAAATGAAAATGTACCTAAATATTAATATGAGTTCTCAAAAGACTCTTGGTATTATGTTTGAGAAAACCCTGTATAAAAATGTTCAAAATGCTGCCAATGGGCAGATCATCATTATCTAGACGAATCATTTCCACTGAAAGGCACTGCACTTCAAACAGGAGATTGAGCCAGCTCTGGGGCTTTGGTTTATCTACAAGGAGCTAGGTTGCACTTTCTCACATCAAATACCTGATATCTGAGCAGTGTAGTTAAATTAAATTGCATCAGTCCATTGTGTAAATGTCAGGAATTTTGGATGAGTTACCCTGGAGGCTGGGAAGAGGGGAAAGTGAACGTGCTACTTCTTTTTTTTACTTGCTTCTGCTTTGGCGGCTGCATTAAGAAGTTTTGAATGTCCAGATTTCTGAAATAGCAGGCAAGAGGTGTTTGTCCGATAATAGAGCAAAAGCAAAATGTAATCAACAGTTAATAATCTACTGTTAATTTTTTATTTCTTTTAACTGCCTAGATAGAAGTTGTTTAAAATGACAAAATCTACACACCAGGCTGCTTAAAATTAAATCAATTATTCTCAATCCTTATGTCCCATCTGGGCCCCCCTCAGCAGTTGTCTTTAATATGAGATGGCTCGGCCACTTGCCCAATCCCAAAATAAAACCAAAGCATTCCCTGTTCACTCCATCTCTTTTTTGATCCTGACTTTTGATAACAAGAACAATTTTTGCTTGCAAACAGCATCATGCTTTCCTGTTGGAATGGCTTTTACTCTTCATAATAAAGCTAATCTATGCTCAGCGATAGTGGCAACCCAGGAGATTGCTCATTTCCAAATGATAATATAATTATAGTTGTTTTGAGAGCAAATACAGAAAATTGAATAAATCATAATTTCCTTCATAACACAAGATTCATAGCACAATGCACATAACCTAATACTGTGACCATTTATTCTATCATAGTTGATATTTTTAAGAGCTACTTGTAATCAGAGTTATTAAGCTATCAATAATGAAGAACTCTTCCTTAGTAAAGATGAACAATATTAAAAAAAATCAGAAGGATCTGCAAATCAGAAGGAGCACCCTGGACACTCATGACCCAGGAATATTGTGCTTTTACCTTCTTTTAATTCCCTAACTATTCACTCTTATTCATGTATTGTCTCTCTGGTAGCAAATAAGAGGCAAAGTAAGTGGCAGATGGCCAGAGTTATGTTTGAAGCTTTAATGAAATTAGAACGGAAAAGGGAAAATCTGACCAAAACTAATTTAACTAATTTGAAAATAATTAAATCTTTTAAATAACTGGCAAAAAAACAAAGAAACAAGAGCAAAAAAAAAAAAAAGAAAGAAGTAATGAAAATTTCAATCACAGTGAACAAAGAAATAAAACCAAATAATGTAAACCTAAATCTTTTAACCATAGACAAGAACTATTCCAAAAACAAAACAAAAAAAAATCACAAACATATTAAAGTTCTACATAACTGATTCCTGGATCCATAAACAGGAGTTTCTAGTGCTTGGAACTTAATCATGAATGCAAAACTGACTTTAGGAAGGAAGAAGACTAGGCATAAAGCTGCATTGACATGATGTAGTCCTGTGCCTGTTACTTCCCTAAAACCCTTCAGGTGACTGCACTGCAATTAGTAAAATCACCCACAACTAAGGATAAAAATCAAAGATTAAAGATTAAAAAAAAATGAAGATCAGTCTAAAACATGGCAGAGCTTCCGTACCATCAACAGGCATTCTTTCATACCCAGCTATTACTTCTGTTCACTCACCCTAAAAAAAATTCTACATGTGTGCTTATTTCGGTTATTGTGAAGGATGAAACTCAATGGGCACTAAATCAGATCTGCATGGAGGTTGGCTTTCAGTTTTCATGAATTGTCTTTTGTTTGATATGCCATTTTACCTCTCAGGGATTTTAATGTATTCAAGTTGTTTATTGAAATATGAACCACATAAGAAAGGAATTAACAAAATGAGAGGACAAAGTATAACCAGATAGAAATAAAGCCAAAAAAAACTTCTTGTACCAGGTTAGGCAACAAACATTAAAGTATCATGGAGCAATCTGTTCTCTCACCTTCCATCTGTCTCTTTCTTGCCCTCTTACACTTTATCCTTCTGTGAGCCTTCATCTCCTACTTTTTTAGTAACTGTTGATTCAATGTTTGTTTGGCTTATGGTAGCTTAACCCCTCCTTTATGCCCTCACTTATATCCAAGACCCGGAATTATTCCTGGACTCACCAGTGGATCTATTTTTGTTACCAGAATACCTTCTGGTCGTCCTCATTATCTCTACATACCTGAGTCTTTAATGTCAGAACCACTTCTGTGTCTCAGCCCTGCTTGCAATTTGTCTGGTCTTTTTGTTTTATCTCTGGCCCTTTTCTTAGCAAAGTGTCCATTGTGCTCCATATTAGCAGGCCTTCATGTCACTCAGGTGCTACAGTTATGAATTCTTTTGAGGGTGAATTTCTCAGAAAAAAATAACTTTTTGTGAAAAAAAGTAAAAAATTATTTTTCATTACTCAAATTTGTGGTAAGCATACAACTAACAAATGCATGAACAACTTATTCATGACCATTTTCAAGAGTATAATGCTATTCAAAGCAACCAATTTCATGCATTGCTAAATAGCACTGTTTGCAATACATGTTGCACCACTGAAGCTGTTTTTCAGCAGCAGTCTCATTGTCACTTTTATCTGACAGCTCAAAATCCTCATCTAACATGGGAGAATTTGAGTCATCAGCAATATACAAAACAACTCCTGCAGATTATATTTCTCAGAGAGAGTGACTGCCAGTATTTGATGCTGTGCTATAAGTAAAATTAATGCCTAAAGTACACATGACTTAGTTTATCTTGCAGTCTTTGCTGAAGTGGTGGACAGAAATAAATAATATATTCTATAAGAATTTTCTTGACAATTAGCCTTCTACCTCTTTATGTTGACTTTTGTTGACACCTGCCTTGTACAATTTAAATTTTCACCAATTTTAAGTTAAAGGCACTGATTAATTGATAAACTATGGCCAGCTGACAGTGGAGAAGATCAAAATTGTAAAAGACAGGATCAAAAACAAAGTCACAGTCCTGGGGACCTCATCCAACTGACTGCCTACACCCTCCTGGGTGTTCTGTAGTGGAGTCTTTGTTGGCCATCCAATCTGATGACAGAAACTGATGATTTCAATGCACTTTTATATGAGATTAGTTTTCTATATGCAGGTGGGCAGCACAGCGGTGGGCTGGCGCCCTGCCCGGGGTTTGTTTCCTGCCTTGCGACCTGTGTTAGCTGTGATTGGCTTCAGCAGACCCCCGTGACCCTGTGGTTAGGATATAGCGGGTTGGATAATGGATGGAGGGATGGATGGATGGATGGTGAGCAGCATGGCTGTAGGGCAGTTGCACAAAGTGCTATATAAAGATACTGAAAAGAGAAGCAGAATGCAGGAAGGTTAGTAATGGTTTATAAATACTGTATCACTTTTATTTTTTTATAAATGACAGCCAAACAGAGATGCAGTATAAACAGCCAATCAGTAGCTCTAGTCAGGGTACACTAGACTAAAGACGTAAGTTTTCAGTCTAGTTTTAAAAGCTGAGACTGAAGTGGCATGTTTTATATTAGCAGGCAGAACATCCCATAGCTTTGGAGCCCTGAAAAGCTCGACATCCCAATGTTATTTTGATAATGTGATAAGTGGACTCTTAAGTAGGACAGCATCTTGAGATCTCAATGTGCACTCTGGTTTGTAGGTAATGAAAAGATCAGATAAGTAAGCAGGTCCTTCTCTATTTAAGGGTTTATAAATTAAAAGTAGGATTTTGAAATCAGCCCTAAGCATTAGATGGGAGCCTGTGTAAAGAATTGAGAACTGGATTGTTTCTAGTTTGTGTAATAATTCTTGCAGTAGCATTTTGGATTAACTGAAAGCTGCAAAAGAACAATTTGAACAGCCATAAAATAACACATTGCAGAAGTCAGTTTTACTAGAAATAAATGCATGAATTAATTTCTCAGTGCTTGGCATATTTGGAAAACATCTTAATCTTCCAGCATTTATAAGATTGATAAACATGTTTTGGATAATTTTGTAATTTAAATGTTTTAAATAACAGGCTAGTGTCAAAGATAACACCTAAATTGAGTGCAGATTCAGTAAAACTAATGGTGAGTCCAAGTGAGTTAAAAAGTGACAGAATGTTGTTGTGGTTAGCTTCATTCTCTCCAATAACTAACATTTCTGTTTTTTCTGTATTCAGAGACAAATGGTTCTCATCCATCTATTCCTCTAACTCAGTAAAACAATTAATTAAGGACACCATCGGAGAAACACCATTTAGTCTAAAAGAAAAGGAAAAATTGAGTGTCATCTGCATATGAGTGAAAATGAATTTACTGTTTTCTAATGATAGTTCCCATGTAAAGTGAATACATTAAAGCTCCTAGTACTGAGCTCTGTAAAACACCATATTTAACTTCTTAGTATAATGATGGTGTACTGTCAGCACATTACTGTACGTACTGGTAACAATTTGATATAAAGAACTAAATCAGGCAAGCACAGTGCCTGTGAACCCAATATAGTAAAACAGAATGGTCAATGAACTCAAACAAACTAAAAGCAATATGTAAAGAGTAATAACTTAATAAGAGTATGAATAATTAGTTAACATATTACTGAAATCTCATCTTAAAGGATATGTTCTATATTTTTCAAGTCAAAATTATTGTTAAATATTCTATAATATTTTTGACATGATAAGTGGACACATTTAGTAAATTATAAGGCTTTTCTTTATGAAGGGTCCACAGTGCCCATCCACTCCATTATAAAATACCAGCATTTGTTTGCTCAGAGGTTTATGCATTTGCTGCTTCCTGAGCAGCTCTTCTTTTCTCCACCCTAGCAGCCTACTTCTTCTCATCTCTCATCAGCATCTTTTCACGTTAAAAATGATTAAGTCAGTGTTTGTGTTGCAATCACTTGGTACGTTTTCCTTAATTTTTCACTTAAGCTGGCACTTAAGTCTTCAATCTGCCTCAAGAATGATTTAAGATATGAAGAGGTAGAAGAAGTGACGGTGAAGGTGGTAGGGAATGAGAATGGTGCCCGTACGCATGCACCACACGGCCGCCCTGCTACTGAGAGTTGATTCTACAATAAAATAAAAATAAAAAGAGGAATAACCTTGGAGGTAAATCATCACCCCGAGAAGCGGATAGTAGACGTCACGTAGCATATGTGTACCAAATTTCAGGTCAATAGGTGAAATGGTTTGCGAGCTACAGGTGGTTTAAAATCCTGGACAGACAAACGAACAGCCATGGTAACATATTATATAAGACAAGAGCAGGCAAGTTATTTCTTAAAATTTATAAAACATACTTCACTTTAAAAATCAGTTTCAAGTGTCAAACTAATATATACCATGATTGGGAATAAATAATATTGAATTGAAAAATGCCAAACTTGTCTTTAAGATGAGGTTCTAGTAACATTTAACTAATTCTCCAAACTCTCATCAAGTTATTACTCTTCACATATACCTTTTTTTTTTTTTTTTATTCTGAGCTTACTAAAGATAGGACTTCTTAATAATGCAGTCTCATTCAGTGTTACAGTGAATAGTACTTATGAAAGAATTTCAAACCCTTTTCTTAAATCTCAAAGTGAATCATGCTCATAATGATCTGCCTGCCAACATTAATAATTTTGATATGATTTAATATAGAGTTTTCAATAATGTGTGATGTGTATGGAAGATTTAATATATTGTTTCTGATTAACCTTTTTTCTTCTTCCTGTGGTCTGAGCACCATATGTGTGCAGAACATGTAGCAGCACGTCTTTAATTACCTACACGTTGACATTAACAATCAATCAGACACTCATCTGACTGTGCAAACGGTAAATACCAGACCAGCACATAACTAGCTATGGATTAGTTAAAACTCTGATTGCCTTCTGTTGTTCACTACAACAATACTTAACCTGAGAATCATCCTCTACTAGTGCTGTACTACGTATGCCAGTCTTGATATGGTGCTAGTATGGAACTGTCTCAGGCACACTGCATTTGATCCAATGCATTTAATTAGTCTTAACTGTTAATGATAAAAGCAAAAAAACATTGTAATGTCAATGTGATTAAAAAGCTATCCAGATAATTGTTAAATGAATCAGCATGTTTCCTCATTGTTAGATGCCTTTACAGTCATTGTTTTGTTATTATTTTGTATTATTATGACAATAACATCATCTCAGCACCATTTCATTTTTGTGTGCCACCATTTTGCGTTGTTTTTCATGTCAGCAGCCATAGTTTACAGTAACAGCCCCCCTTGCAGGTCATATCACATAGAAGTCTCATGAGATATGATATGACATTATCATATCCCACCTATTTAAAATGGTGGCACACAATGTTTAGTGTTGTATTTTTGCCCTTATTTTTTGCTTTAAAATTGCTTTTCTTGTTTAGGGTAGGGTGTACTAAAAAGGTGCTACCACGTAAATGTACATAGGTCCAGTTTGTCTAACTATTACGTGCTGAGTTTTGGTTGACTTTCTATCTATGTTTCTGGATTTGTGACTTTCTGAATGTCTCAGACTATGACCCTGCTCATTTTGAGATAACAATCCTACTGTTGTCAAAGCTTCATCAACACTTCTTCCAGATATATTATTATATTTGTTTATTTTATTAAAGCCTACAGTTACAGATAAAGATGCAGGAGACAGCTGCCATGCCTTTTTTATTTTTGTGTACTGCCTAGTCAGAGGTTTTTGATAACTGTCATTTTGACCTTTTTTTCTTTACCTTCTTGATCAAATGTTGTGTTGAATGTTTACTAGGCTACCCATATATGTACAGTAGCTAAATAAAATTAATTCTTTTGTTTGTACATTGCACATTTTTTTCTTTATTTTTTTATACACATAACAGTGTCTAAGCACACTAAATCCTCATGACCTGCTGCCATGGCTGGACCTTGTTGTGCTGTCTATGATGCTCACAACAGAGCTGTGCCTCACGTTTCAACAATGATCTCTCAAACGGATGCCAGATTACATTTTATTAAAACGGATATTGATTTTGAGTTCTGGAAACTGACTAAGCAACAGAAAAGAATACAGGACCACTGAATTGGCTGCTTTAATATTCTGCATGATCAAGATTGTTTATGAGGCTGTGTGCCTGACAGTTTCCTTCATTTTTATTATTTTCAGAAATAAATTTAAACCAAAATAATGAATGCAATAAAACGTAGGATGGGTGACCCCTGACAGGACTTCTATTTTCTCTAGATATGATCCAGGGTTATTTATGAATGTGTTAGATGGCTTAATGAATGCAATATTCAAAGCTAAAGAGCGTGTCTTGGCAAATCTTTTTTTTTTTTTTTTTTTACTTTTTTGTCTGTGTCCTTGCAAATAAATATAAACCCATAGCAAAGGCACACAGTTTCTGTAAACTTTGGAAGCTTAAGCTTATATCTTGAACTTCAGCAATTAATGACATATTAAAAGAGATTAATATCTGCCATGAAGCACAGACTTCACTTATTAATCTTTATTAGAGTGTAGCACAGGGTGCCCATACTACTAATGTCAACCAGTGTAGAGAACAGGAATACCTGCTTTTAGAAGTGCTTCATAAGAAACACTGGGTCTGGTGTAAGAAATCAGTGTACTGTTTAATTAAGAGACCTAATTACTTTGTCTCTTCAGAATTTTATATGAAGCAGAATTATAGAGTTGTGCAAAGGAGGAGAATCTGGTAAAGGGAGGCCGGACCAAGAAATTTACTTTTTTTTACAATCTAATGCATTTTTTAATGAGCAAAAGCCATTTTATACCCCTACCTCATCTAGATCTTGTGATACCCTATATATTGGGTATTGGCCACCAATATTGGGCCAGTTGCAAGGATTATATGAACATTGATTTCAGCCGGGTAAGAAAACCACGTACAAAAAAGAATTGACTGTCTTGTGTTCGACCAGCTTTTGTAAGGGTTTAGAGATCAACAGATGACCTGGGTGGAGGATTAGTGGCCGGAGTCAGCCCATGAAGGTACAGACCTGGTGGAGGTGATCCTGGCCCCCCAGAAGAAGTGTAACTGTCAAAAGCTAACAATCACAAGGAGGCTTAGAGGTATTTCTGTTGTGGATATGGGTCAAAATGGCAATGGTGCAGAAAAATCTCTGTGCTCAACAGTAGGGAAGGAGAATGTACAATGTTATGGCTATAGCCAGAGAGGCCATGTACAGTGGAACCTCGGTTCACGAACGTCTCAGTTCACGTACAACTCGGTTCATGACCAAAAAGTTCGCCAAACTTTTGCCTCGGTTCACGACCACACAATTGGTATACGAACAAGCCAGTTTCCCTTTCGGTTTGTGCGCTCCGATGATTTCTGCATGTGTTGCATTGTTCTCGGTCAGACGTGCCTGCCTGCTGCTGAGAGAGAGAGGGAGGGGTAGAGGGAGGGTGCTGCGCGTGCGTGCGTGCCTGCGGGTGGGGGAGAAGGAGGGTGCTGCATGTGCGTGCCTGCCTGCCTCCCTGCAGCTGGGGGGGGGGTTTAGGCTGCGTGCCTGCCTGGTTGGTTCATATTTGCCGATTACTGTGTTTAAGCAGAGCTGCTCCCTGTTCATTGTTCTCAGTCAGACGTGCGTGCTTTACCTGTGCTCTCTTTGTGCTCTACAGTATTTTGTGTGCTTTTGCAGTTAACTATGGCTTCTAAGCAAGTGAAGAGTGGTGAGAAGAAAGTTTTGAAGAGAGAGAGAGAGCGTGAGCGAGCCTGCTCGTGTAGCTGAGCAGGGAGCCTGGGTGTTTTGTGTCAGTGTTATTCAATATTTTTACATTAGTTTACTATTACACTGTGCATTCTATGGTGTAATTAACTATATTTGTGCTTAATCTTTACATATATTTACATATTTACATACAGTTCATACGGTCTGGAACGGATTAATTGTATTTACATACAATCCTATGGGGGAAATTGCTTCGGTTCACGACCAACTCGGTTTACGACCAGAGTTTTGGAACGAATTATGGTACTCAAGGTAGCTAAGGAACATCTGAGGGAGCTGATGTGCGCAAGTATAGGAAGTGAAGCGGTAGAATAAGATAGTGGTTTTATGGTCTATTCACTCATTGTTATTTAGTGTATGGAAAGCCTTTTTCTTTTTTGTTGTTATTTTTATACATATATGTTTCCTCTCTGTCATTTTATTGTGTCACTGTGACTGTTTTTTTCCTTTAAAGTTTGATGACACAATACTGATTTTTGCTTGTTGTACATTCTCTGTGTAAAAAACGAAGCACTCATTTTTCACTTTTATTCTTGCAGGTCTTTGTCATGTTTCTCTACCACTGATGCTCGGCCATGAACTACAAACAATCCAGGGTGATTCACGCATGGCCAAGGACACAGGGCATCACAGATTTAAGGTCATCAATACACACTTCTTCATTAGAGGGTCATGAAATGGATCAATTTAGGGATCAACCCTGGTCAAAAGATGCATATCCACACTCCCTCATACCAAATTTAAAACCAACCATAAATCTAATGTGTTTAAAAGAACTGGCTCACTAACAGGAAACTTTGTAGGTACTGGGATGGTGTTTGAATACCTTTTAAACAGACAGTAGGCTGACAAATCAAATTCAGGTGCCAGATCTGGTGTTTTTTAAGTTGCCTGTAAATTTAGTTTTTGATTTTCAGAAAGACATACAGTATTCTTTAACAATCCTATTTCATGTTGTGTTTATATTGTGCCTTTAGGCATGCAGTGTGGCTAAGCAGCCACTGTGTTTAATGTTAAATGAAAGTTCAGTCTCTACCTCTAACTAACTGAGCAAGCCATTTATAAATAATGGATGGAAATACAACAGCTCTCTTCAAAGTGATGCAAGTGAATTGCTATTTTTTTTTCTAGTTGCATTCTTGTAGCCATCTGAAACATTAATAGGTTGGCTGAGGTTGGGAGCTTGCACTGATACAGCGTGTAGCTGCTTCCACCACACAATGATCCCAAATCAGGACCCGAGTGCAGCCGTACAATAGGTGAGTACATCCGAGGAAATATTCACGAGACTCTTAACTCCACATGGCCATGTTTCTGTATTTAAAAAATATGAACTAAAGGACTACATTTATCAAAAAAAATATACACAATGTGAACCCGGTCTATGAGAGACTCACAGTCTCCTTTGGTCTTTTTGTCATACTATGTGAAAAAAAAATTAGGTTTGGTCAGGACTTTGACAAGAAGCTTTTTCTTATAACAAGAAGGTGAAAATAGAGCCATTTTTACCATATAACCAGGAAATACAAACAGCTATTAGTAAAAGTTTGTTTGTAATGGGGCTGTAAGTAGATCATAAAGGTATAGAAGAATGAAAACTGATAGGAGACAAAACAGAAGCTGGTCAAGTTAATAGCCATAACTCTTCAACAGTATTACTTCTATCGACAGGTGATCAAGAATGTGCCCATAGCTCTGAGGCCATAAAGAAAAAGTCACACCACTGATTCTACTTTCTGAAGTGCCTGAAGAAATGTAGGAAGAAAAAAAAAGATTTTCTTGACCTTTCATACTGCATGCAGCACAGATAGGATCCTGATTTATTGCTTCACCGTATGCCACAGTAATACACCCACACAAGAAAGGAGCATTCAAAAGAATGTCACCTGCACTGACTTCTAAAATAATCTAGAATAATCTAGAGATCTATTTCAAACACAAATTATGTAAAGGATTTGCCATTATAATGGATTCCCACTGCCTTGAGGGTGAACTGTCCTTACCTCAGTGATTAAACAGATGGTACCAGAGGATCAAACCTGAGAGGAGCACCTTCCAAGTGGTCAACAGCTATCCTTTAACACTGTAGTGGTCAGGTATCACACATCTTTTTGCACTACATATTGCATATTTATATATTGCTATGTATTAGATTGTATTTTTTTATTCATACAGTTATCTTTGCATTTGTTTATTTACCTTAGCTGTTTTTATTTTTCTTGCAAGATGTAACTCAAATAAGAATTCCTGCATATGATGGCAACTAAACTCAGAACTGGCAACAATCCTTCATGCTTTTCTTCTGAATTGGTTCATACCTGGCATCACTCTTTTTTACCATACTTAAACAATGCCAATTGTACAAATGTCATGCCACCTTTTATTAAAAGTTATTTGAAGTTGTATGAACACGTAGCAGTTGCCTATGCCGGTACCTCACAGTAGTTACACCAAGGAAACGCTGTGCATATTTTAGGAGGTTGTGACATTTACTGATAATAAAGCTGATTCCCCTAATCCTCTTCCCAAGCACCTTTTTTTCCAATAACGCAACGTTATTTTGTTACAGCTTTCAAAGATATATAGAGTTCCTCCCTTTGGCCTAATACGAAAGTCAAATTCTATACATTCTAACACCATGACTTGCTTGCACAGCAGAACAGAAAGAGCCTGGAGCACAAATGAATGTTTTCATCTACAATATCAAATGCCATACATTATTCATGGCTTACGCTCAAGCAGCTCTGGCGGGGGCCAGCCTAGCAGATGTCTTGCTCACCCACTCCCATTAAACTACAAACACAGTAAGTACATTCTTACCACACTTGTGTATTTTTTCTTTTGTTATTTTTTATTTAATCCTGACTGGTAGAGACATTAAAAAAATCTAACACCCACTTTGCTATATTCTCAATACGTTCTCAACTCCTCCATACCAGCTCATTGAAATGATCAACTGATGCTCAGTGTGCATTAATGAATTTCAACTGAGGAAGTGCACCTGGACTTAATGAGAGGAATTAAAAAAGATAGAAAATTTAGAAAAGGAGATGGATATTGCTAATCTGTGAGTGTGAACACTGAAGGCACAAGTCTTAAATGTCACAAACTTTTAGCCATAAATTTTTTATCTTACTGTCCTCTTAACATATTATCATTGCTGTCACAAAACTCACTATTCTCCAACTTTAGTTGAGGTCGACAGAGACTCACTAACTGTATAAGTAGGTTGGAAAATGGCTGCATGGATGGATTCTTTGGTCTACCTGAAAAATGCATTCTGTATGGATTGTGGAACCCTGGGGAAATAATAATCTCACTGGAGTGTTTGCGTTCCTCTTTTCTTGTGCTATCTGGCCTGTAACATATCCTGTTAGATAATTTGATATTGGAGCAATGTTTCTTAAACTTTTTTTTTTCCTGACCCAATCTTGCCCTTTTTAGAGACCTACAATTGCCGCCGACAGTCATCCCAGTAGGGGAGATCGCCACCAACAGTCATAAAAGAGCAATGTTGATTGCTTAAACTGCATGTAGCAACCCATCGTGATACTATTCGCAAATTGTACACTTCCCTTTCATATTGAGTACAATGAGAAGTCAGAACTCAGCATGAACCAAAAGCAGGCAACTCACAAAGACCCGTAGGTTAAGAAACTATGCACTTGAGTGATGGTACATGCTGATTTTGCAATTTTCTTTTTGAAAAGAAAGGGAAACTAAGATATGAAACTTAACAGAATAATAATAAAACATGCATTTGGCTATTGATTGTATTAGGATTTTTTCTCATTTTATACTGTCTCTTTTTGTGTAATTTCTACTTGGTTTTCTGCCATACAGATAGAGAGTTTGGCAGGCCACACTGACAAAATAAGAAAGGACCAATGTTGTGAAGAGGTGATGATGTGTAAGGCTTCCAAAAAGTCCCACAAAATAGGCCAGAACCTTCACTAGCCTGTCCAGATATACTCCAGGCAGCCAACCCCCAACCACCACAGGCAGACTCCGACTTGCAAAGATCTAAAATGGGTCTCTGGATTGTAAACCTCTGGCTTGATAAGTCAACACAAACAAACAATTTCTGAAAGGCAAAAAGGATTTTTTTAGAAAGGCAATCAAATGCAACCAACTCCAATCCATAAATCAGTAATCACATAAACAGAAGCAAAAAAAAAAAAACAAGAAAACAGAAAATTGAAATACTCCTGAAATGTTCACTCTCCAAACACCAATGAACCACTGAATAATCCACTCACCAGCCTCAAATATAAAGCATGAGTGTGGACATTCAGTAATGATGTCACGGGTGGCCCCGCCTCTTAGGGTTCAATGCACTAAACACAAGAAACATGAATACACTTAAATGCACAATACTTAAATACTAAATAATAAATAAACAAAACAGAAATATTATAAAAACACAAGAACAATAAATCCAAATTGTTTTTAACTGGAAAATTGCAAAAAGGGATCTAAGGCCTCCAAAGTGACCATAAAGCAGACCAGGTACTTTCTCTATCCAGCCCAGAAGAGGCATACTTCAAACAAACAAAGGCTCAACTGCTACCTTATGGTTTCAGCCAGAGCAGGCCCCAATAATTGGGCACTGGCTCTAAATGTTCCAAATACAAAGAAAGTTCCAAAATATAATTCAAAAATGCCTCAGGGAGAGAACTGTCCATATCTGGCTTATAAAGACAAGTCAAACAAAGATGCCATTTTATTCTTATAAATGTATAACAAAAACAAAAATCAAAAGGGCAAAAGAGAGTAGCCTAAGAAGGCAGACCACAGCAAACAGGCAATACACTTAATCCAAAGAATAATACAAGAAACAAAGCAAGAATAATAAAAAAACAGTAATTCTATACAAAAGCAATACTCACTCTGACTCTAAATGACTTCAATGTTCCACTGCTGAATCTCTCCTTGGCTCAGTATAAAGACAAATAAATACAAAATAAATAAAAATATGAAAATAAATAAATAAAAATGTGAAAAAATATTTTTTAAGATTGACAATAAAACATACAATACATATAAATACATGTAACACCATAACACAAATTAACAGTAACAACAACAAAAAGGAAAATATACATAAATCCTGGTTGTAACATAAAATCAAAGAGACAGGCAGCTTAACTAAAAGTCTAGTAAGTGTCGTAATCAGAAAGGCAAATAAACTTGTAACGAAGCTTAATATGTAACATTTGAGTTATCTTTAAAGAAATAATGCAAAACTTCTAAATGCTGAAGGTCCAAAAGGCAAAGGACTCACAAACATTTTTTAGTTTTAAATCCACAATCTTGGACAAAGACTGGCTGCTGACACTGCTCTATATACTGTCATGCCGATGGTGTCATAAGATGTGACTTTCGATACCAATTTCCTAACAACAAACAGTTATGTCTTAATGACAGGAACATAAAATAGCAGTGGCCATTAAAATAAGATTGCATGTTAAACCAAAAGACACAGCGAGAAAATAAAAGTAAAAGTCACAAAACATACTAAAAGTGAAACTGAATACTGCAAGGTTTGAGGTTCAAAACAAAGACTATTTGTCAGAATATAGATTAACAAACAATTTAGAATCATAACAATTCGGCACTTTGTAATTCCACCATCTTCTGATGCCTGTCACTTGTGACAAATTACCAGGGATGCTAGGAGTTGCTATGGACAGATCAGGCTATAGACGAGGGAGCCAATGCTGGTATCATTGTGGGTTAGCAGCCACCAAGGAGCCTTATGCCACTTAGATATAAAGAGTGCTCCAGAAGTACTGCTGTCACTGAGTTGACAGAGGTTTTCTTTGGGCACAGACATACTGTAGATCTCTGTCTTGCTGTTTGGACAACGTAATGTCAGACACACTAAGAGTGCTTGGCCTATTAAACACAGAACATTGTGGAAGCATTAATGACTAGGGATTGATTCAGAAGTAACCCTGAAATGAGGCCAATAGCTGCCTTGTCAATCCCTACTGTATACGGTGTGATGTATGGCCTGCCGTTTATCTTGGCCAATACCCCCATGCCGCCAGGTGGAGCCCTCCCTGCAGTATGGAGGTGCCCCGAAGACCAGCAGGGCATCATGGACATTGGAGTCTTTATGCACAGCCCTGCTGGATACCATGGGGGCCGCTAGGAGACGCTGCAGGAAGGAACAACGAGTATTTGCCTTATGCCCCGGAAGTACATCAAAGTCACATGGACAAGGGGAATGACGTGCTTCCGGGGTGAAGAAAAGGACTTTTGATCTGACCCGGAAGTGACAGGAGATCACATGGACTGGGGATTGGGAACACTTCCGGGTCAGGGATAATAAAAGGACTCTGGGAACTCCCAGACGGTGAGCTGAGCTGGGTGGAAGGGTGACAACGCGTCTGGGATTGGAGGATTGTTATTGTATTGAGTATTGTGTAATTATATGAGTATTGTGGAGAGTAGGGTGCTTTGTGCACTGTGCAGTTTAAATAAAGTCATCTATTGGACTTTTATATCGTGTCTGACGTCTTGGACAAGGGTTCAAGGGAGCGATAGCGGACCCGATCTGTCACAACGGGCATGTCTGCATATTTTCACGACCTAGTATTTGTCTGTATATCTGAAAATATTAGGATTTTGATAAAGGAAAACACATGACAATAACTGCATAGAAGCACCATCATATAGCTGAAGAACCTGACAATAGACAAGAACCAAAACCTGTGTATCATGGGCCACGTTGGCAGCCAGAATTTCTGATTCCGATGTATTGTGTTAATATTCAGTGTTCTTCCGTTATTCATTTATTTCTTTTATTTTATTTTTTTTGTATAATAAACACAATCATTAAAATAGGCCTTGCTTTGGAGCTCCTTCTTCAAGTGAACCCCATCATATCCTTCACTTTTTTCACAGAAATTTCTAACAAGTGGTGAAGTTCTTTGTAGTCATTCTGCCTAGGTTACTAAATAAGGTGTTGGCTGCAGGAGATTTGAAGGCCACACAGATTAATAATGCAGCAGCAGTAAAAATAATCTGTATTCAGTAATCAATGTATCACTACAATGTGTGTTTTAAATGGGTCTTTAGAAAAATCTCCTTGTGTTTTTATGTACATTTTAAAGTCTGTATGTTATACTCTACCAGAAAAGCATCTCCTTTTAAAGAACTCCATCCAGAAATGACAACACAATGAATGTGATTTTTATATATTTGTGAAGATATACAAAAGTGGTATCTGAAAACTTAATTATGTCTGAATATTTCATATTCTGTAATCTGACATCACTTATTGTGCCAGGCATATTTTAACACCATATCATATTTAGATTTTCTAAGAACACTCTGTTTGCATTTGAACAGTAATTGTGTTCGACAAACAGATTTCAGTTGACATTGCTGTACAAGACGGCGATTGTAATTTAATAATATTGGAGCTTCGAACTGATACTAAAAAATCAGATCTGCACAAAATGTGCTAATCACAGGCCATGAGAACATCACCAATGATTAAAGCTGGAGGTTTTTTAGCTCAATATTCCTTACACAAAATATGCTCCATTTGCTTTTCTCTTAAAATTTAAGAAATGCTTATTAAGATGATTGATATTTTAATATGCGGTAAAATGCACAATTTCAGTTATTCTTATGAGATGTTATTTTTGACTGCAACATAGCTGTTTATTCAGGTCCTGTAAGTGGTACTGTTTACTCTCAGTAGACAGGGTTACCTGAGCAGAGAGAAAGTTTAATGAAAGATGACGTTAATATTAATAAAGCACACTCTTGGCTGACAAGCATTGCTTGGAAAAGGACATGTTAATTTATTGTATGCATGGGTTTCAGAACATCAGTATGTGCCTTAAAAGTACCACTATTACAGTCTGGAAATACCTGCCATTTTTAAACTCCAGATGATATTCAGAGAATTTGCGTTTAATTTCTTTTATGTGTCCATCTATGTAAATGATGTATGGTTTATAGAAATGTACTGTTGATGGAAACTGCTGCAAGTGCTCTGAACCTGAACTTAGTGACAAGTGTTATATAAAAACCAAATGAATCGAAATGTATAATATTCTATAGACCCACTGTAAGATATATCTGCCTAATACTAGAGTGTCCAAGCCAGTTCTTTTTTTTGCAGTCTTATCTATTTCTAAATTATCTAACCCTTTTTTACTTAAAAACTGTTGGATGAGACAATCCTGATTCTGACATGTCTTGTGGAAAACACTCTTGCTATACATACGATTGATAACATGTTGTAATTGTCCTGTTGTACAGAGAATTTTTTGTAGGCTAACTTAAAAACATGTTTTAAACTTGAATGTATAACTAAAAGGCTTACATTAAACTGTGGCTCCAATAACTTTATATTCTACTCACACTGACCAACAATATTAAATGGATATTCCAACCACACAGTTTGCTTGATTTTCATTTTAACATCATGAAGGTTACAGTGGCAATATGCTGAGCTGGGCTGACCACATCGTTTTCTTACCAACTATTTTTTCCCCAACTATTCCCAGACTCTCCACGGCCAGTCAAGTGATACATTCTCTCAAGCTTCTCCTGGGTCTGTCCCAGTTCTTTGTCTAGGGGGCTTTATCTTAAATACCTATTGAAAAAAACACCCCAGTGTCAAATCTGGACCTCTAGAAGCAGGTCCTTCAGTACTCCTGAGCTTCTCTTCATATCATGATGGGTTAGCCCAGCAACCCTGATTATATGGCTGCTTATACTTGTAGTCTCATTCTTTTGGTCATTACTCAGAGCTCATGAGTATATACGAGTATGTTGGGCTGTTCAGTAATTTGAAAGTGTTGTCTAAGGATTTAGCCCACTTTTTACCTGGTATAATGTCTGCAAAGCATCTAGAGTTGCACCAATTTACTGGGAAGTCTCACAGTCTTCCTTTTCCCTAACTCATGGGCAGTACTGCTACTTCTCATTCCTTAACAAAGAAAATCAAGGCACTTTTTTATTTAGGAGAGAACCATGACTTTGGATTTTTAGAATGATTAGCACTTTAGTATGATTAGCACTTATCTGGAAACCATTTTGGTCAATCTAGCTTTAAAGGATGGACACACTTGTTGAGTTCATCCTAGTCTCATAGCACATAGCTGGAAACCATTCCTTTTCATGCTGGAGTTTACAAGCTGATGAGGCCAAGAGGAATCCTCACATGCAAACAGCAGAAAATCAATCCTTCCATTCCCTTACTGGAAACAGTCCAAGCGTCAGCTGGGCCTTGATATTCTGTCCTTGAAAAATCACACACGGTACTCCACTTTAAGAGTACTAATATCAGGGCAAAAGCAATCTCCTAATCTCCTGCACTCTAAAACATAATATGTTGTTCTCTCGGCTAAAACCGAGCAATGTGGTTTCTGAGTCTTGATTATAGTTGGAGTTCAAGGAATGACTAACTCTGTGGCTTACAAATGTATTGACAGAGCCACAAAGTGTTTAGGCATCAAGGAGAAAATGGGAATTGTAATTAGACTTGGTGATAGACAAACATTATTACAAGAGAAATATTAACAGACTGCACAAAGCCCTGGCTGACAAGCGGCATACAATCTAAAGACACTGTGAAATAAAAATATTATTGCGTTTAAGCCCTCTCAGTTTTCATTGATTACTGTTTAGAGTCAGGGAAAGAAATATTTTCTGCAGAGCTCAACAAGATGTGGCTTGAGTGACAATACTGTCTACTGGGGCCTGCATTTCAGGCAGGAATGAGATCGATTAAGAAGTGTGGTTTAGTAGCTGAGTAAGCCTGCAGGTTCAAATCCCACTACATCTTTAAAGTCTGAGTCAGTAATTTAACCTTTTGTGACTCTAACAGCATGGCTATATATCCTTTTCAAGAGATTTTTTAATGCACCGGTGAAGCATTATGCTTAATACCATACCATTCCTAATCCATTATACGTAATTCATGTCAATGTGTTTTTATATAGCGCAGTTCTGTTGACAAAGCCATGCAGATTCTGATATTGATGGAAGGAAAAAATATTGAGTTTTTTAAAGAACTAGAACAATACATACTGTAGCTTTTTCTCTAAAATTGGGTGCTATGCTAATTAATTATGTACATATGAAAACTAATCATATCAGTCTGCTGTTTGCATTTGACAGGACTTCTCATATCATTTTTGTTCAGTTGTCAGTTCAATTATTTGAAAGTATTAGGACAGCTTATTGTTTCTAAGATCTTTACAAATATATAATGCACATATTTTTAGACAGAAAGTTGCAACGCAAGCATTGCATTGCCTGTTAGCTCACTTCACAGATTATGATTTCAGATTTTTTCTTATCTTTTCTATTCAATGTTATTAAGATGGGCATTAATAACATTATCTCTTGAAGGTTTGACTGCATGCTACTAAACTGTTCAAATCAACATTACTGCAGGATAAGCAGGTAACTTGAGTTGAACTTCACAAACTTCAACAAGAGCATGGGGATATGATTGGAAACATATTAAGAACAGATTTCACAGGTAGAAAGGTTTTTTTTTTTCACAGAAAGTACCATACACACATGGAATAAATTGCCAAGTAGTGCAGCGGAGAGTAGGACTTTATGGACTTAAATCTCCACAGATTTTTTGGACAATCTGCCTGAAAAGGCTTGTTGGGCTGAGTGACCTGTTCACAATTGTTCTAACAAACAGAGTTTTCTGCTAGGCTTTGCCAGAACAAACTCACAACCTGTTTGGATCTGTCCATTTCACCCAACTATTATCAACTGGAAACTCATCACATGACTAAAAAGTTATCTTCATTGTTGGGCGCAGTTTAAGCTTATGAGTTAACATTGTACCTGAAAATGGCATTTAATACAGACAATTCATAACTAGTACAGAAATCCACTTAGAACTCACTATTCACCACTTGGGTGTAGACAAAATTTGTCATCACTTCCAATTATGGCCCTCCAGTAAGTATGAACATTTCCCTTTAGCAGCGCCACCCCACTGCCTCTAAAGCAACAGCAGCAGTCGAGATTTCTACTGTGTAGCTCAAAGTCACTATGAAGTGATCCTATGGCTACCTAGCACATACTCACATATTCTAATCGTGAATATGTTGAGTATATCCACACCTGTCTAAGAGAAATTCCACTGTAGGAAGCACCAAGTTTGGTTTCAAAGTCAGTGTGACTTTATTTAGCTGACAATTCAAAACTACCTAGATGAGTTTCCACTGCATACACAATAGGTGTGACTTAAAAAATGAAATATATTTATTTTGTTGATAATTAATTTGAACTCATTGACACATATACAATACAGACAATTTAGTAATACTGCTATTTCAAGAACTGCATGTTTTTATGCCTATGGGTGGAATCGGAAGGCAATAATTAAAACTGTTGGCTTGCATTTCTAGTAAATTGGCCTTGCATGTCAGTTTTCATGCTCTTCCTTAATCTACATGGGTTTTAATTTGGGTCCTCCAGTTTTTCCTCCCAGCTCTCAAACACAAGTTTTAGGTTGATAAAGACCATAATGTCATGACCACTCAAAGGCACTCAAAATTATTAGAAAGCAATGGAAATAATGACAAGGAGATAGAAGAATGTTACAGGGAGTAGACTGAATGATGATCAGGGGAACCATTAGATCAAGACACCATAGCCAAGTAAATATTGCAAAAAGACTTTGTACTAACTCAAATACTATAGTCCCTTATGATCTCTAAAGATTTGTGAATCTCTTAGGAATTGATCCAATACTCAGATAATGAGATGTACCTCCATCTTAAGTAGGTGGAGATCAAATGTTTTGGTACACATAATGTATCAACTAACCGGCAAATGGCATAGCATCTAACAACAACTTGGCCTTGACCATTGAAAGATAGTCATTAAAAAAGAAAATAGTGATTCCATAAAAATGATAAAATTATTAAACAAGATAAAGTAAACCTGTAAAGTTCCAGAAATGAAACAAATTGCATCATGGGTGTCAAAAAACATGGATTAATCACACATGACATTTACAGTGTATTTGAGACACTATGTATGAGGTGAGTGTGCTGGACTCTCACCTCGTTGTTTTTGTCAAGATGTGTTCTGTCTTCCCATGACTCTAAAATTGGATTAAGAGAGTTAAGTAAATGGATGAATGCTGATAGATAGATAGATAGATAGATAGATAGATAGATAGATAGATAGAT
>JANRMT010062790.1:25780125-25790549 GCA_026402145.1 Polypterus bichir lapradei | reverse complement strand
GATAGATAGATAGATAGATAGATAGATAGATAGATAGATAGATAGATAGATAGATAGATAGATAGATAGATAGTACTTTATTTCCTATATAGTTCTTATGCCTACAACCATAGCATTATTACCGAAAGGATTAAAAAAATGGCTGCATTGTTTATTTGAAGATATGCTATATTTAGTGACACCTGCTCTTATCGTCTACGGTTCCTCTAGCATGATAATTTGTCTCCTTTCTTGTGGATTGGCATAATGATTGCTTTCTTCCATACTGATGACACATGTGGAAAAGAACATGGAGTCGATGGAGTAGGACATCTTCCACAATTTTGGTTGCCTTGGCGATGACCTTGTCCACTCCAGGTGCCTTACAATTTTTCAGTGATCTTATTGCTGCCTTCACTTCTTTAATCATCGGTTTAGCACAATTGAGTGGAATCTCAGGGGAAGTGATAGGCGGTGGAGCTGCTAGCAGTCCCTGTGGTGGGTCATGTTACCCTTGGTCAATTTGGTCTTCATGTGCGATACAGTGTGCAGTATTCGTGTTTGGATGATGCCTCCTAAAGGTCATCTGCCACCTGGTTTCAGTACACCTCCTTTTCTGGTTTCATCCTTTGACATACATCCTGGTATAGTTGCTAATAGTGCTTGTAGTTGGTCAACTTTGCCTGCCTTTGTTGGGGTGTCAGGTCTAGGCACTGGTCCGTGATCCATAGCTGCATTCGGTAGTAAAAGACTGGGGACACAGAGGTTTGGGCACATTCCAGAATGGTCTCAGATATTTGCTTCTCTTCTTGATCCACATTTTAAGATGGGGCCAGTGCTGAAAATCAGTTTCAGAAGGTGATCTGATGGTGATCTGGAAATCCTGGCTGTGCATAGGATACAGCAGATACAACCAATTGAGCTTGGGGATGGTAACATATGCTTGACCCATTAAAGATATGACCTAGACAAGGTAGTGATCAAATCCACAATCTTGTCACCTTCATGGCATTTATGTCCAGGAACTGTTGAATCATGAACTACTACAATCCTTGCTAGATGGATTGTGCCATGTGATCTGATATTTGCAGGGATTCTGGAATATGCTGTGTCCCACAAGCATAAATCCACCAAAGATGGTCCCAATCCCTGCTGCAAACGGAAGAGGTTTGTCACTCTGCCAAAGTGATCTAAGCCAGAAAACCTGGAAAACTGGATCAAACTGAATTGCTCATGCCACTGCATCAGTCAAATACACGGCCAAACAGGAAACTTATCATCCCGAAAGCAGAAATTTGAGTACCCATATGCTGGTCAAAAGAAAATTATTGCCTAGTATTTATCAAAATGCAATATATTAATCACAGAACTGACACCTACTGTACCTGGATGATGACCATACAACTGATTCAAGGTAGACAGTCAGGCCACCAGAAGCATAATCGCTTTCCAACCAATATCAAGTTGGCTAGCAGTCCCAATCATCAATGGCAACATCAAGACCCATATCCTCTCCGTCTATGTATCTACTGAGACCGATATCAAGTTGGTTAGCAGCCCCTCTATCGATGACACCATCAGGACCCATATTCTCTTCATCTATTTACCAACCAAGACCAGTCCTGACCCAATCCAGCTCCAGCATATGTTGGATTTGATTTCCACAACCAAGATGATCATCCTAGCTGGCGACTTCAATACTCTCTTCAGTGCAGACAGGTCTGGAAGGGAGGCAACGATGGGCAGATTTTGTGATGGAGAAATCAATGATAAAGCACTGCACTTGTTATCCTTCTCCACATTCAATCAATACATGTCAGTCTCATTATTATAATGAAAGTCACTGTCAACTGGGAGCTGAGATTTCAGGATTTAATTAACCGAAAGTAAAAACAATAAGACATTAGAACTAATTAATTGTTTACAAATACATGACTTGCAAATATGTGTTGAAAGTATACAGCACATTTTCTGAGGACAAATACCTTTAACTTAAAGCTTACTTGCTAAAGTTAGACATTTATTGGCTTTTCTGAAACTATAGAGATGCAACACTAGATTCCCAAAGTTTCCAGTTTTGCATATACTATTGGGGTTTTCAAGTGACATTCACATAATAAAACAAAATATTTAATAAAGCATACAACAAAGATATTCTGCAGCGTTAGTGCAGCTGTCTTAACTCTCATATGTGTCTTTACATTCAAAATTCTTTGCTGTGTTGATCTGCAGCCAAGATCTCTCAAGGGAAGGATTCCCTGCTCTTTGTGACGCTCTGTTCTTATTGCCACAGTCGGCCCAGAGAGACTTGTCTGGCGCCGTATCAACTATGGAAAGCATTGATCCTTACCCGCTGAGCTCAGTGAGGCGTTGGAACAACAGGCTCATCTTCTCGGTGCTGAAACCTCAGCTTGTCATGAGAAAAGTGCAGTCATTGAAAAAAAATCCTGTTAGCTCGATCGACGTTACCATTTATACTATATATTTCTGAAGCAAAGGTTACAATTTTACTCCCTCAGTTGGGACCCAAACCTTTAACAGCAATTGGAGGAGAGGATCACATCTTGTCTTTTATTTCAACTGAATTACTGGGAAGTGGGCCAGAATTCATTCTATCTTTCTCGTACAAATTTTTCTAACATCCTCTTTTTTGATTTCAGTTTAAGTTATTTAGTCTGTTCTAAATTTAACAGATGGACAAAGTAGCGGACTGTTCTCCTCATTTACTTTAATTTCCAGTTGTTTAGGATTTTAGTTCTAGTGGCACTTTTCAGTCCTTAAAGCATTAATTTCCAGATTGGTTGCAGCTCTGATAGGCAGACAGCTGTATTTTCTTTCTGCTTTTTTTATTGCTTACACGTGTAGGTGGATCTTTGGACTGTTTAGATTTTGAAATCAGCTGATAGTCAGTACACAGACATATTAAGTTCTGTTTAATACTGGATAAGCAACTTGCATGTTATTTTAGTTCTTAATGTAGGTTCGTATAAAAGGAGAAGGGGTGTCGGGATGCTCTTTCAATCCCAGAATCATACCAAGGAGGCCAAAATATATAACACAGGGGTACTTGATAAACAGATGAAATGCAAAGAAGATGGGTAAGTTACCCGATGGGGTAGTTCATCAACTTGCAAAGCAAAAGGCACACCATACTTTAACCTTTACCTTCTTCCATCTCTTTTCTCTCTTATACTCTATCATAGCCTCTGTTCCTGCTACCAGTAAGCTGGCTTACTCCTGATCCCAGGTCCAGCAGTTCACTGGTAGGAAGTGGCATTCAAAGTTCACACAATCCTTGGGACTATTTTAGGGTTAGGAACATTCTCTGGTAGCTCGGATCTGTGAGCACCAAATCATACTTAAATGGCCAGATACTCCATGTAGGTCACAGGAGGCCTGACCTCCTAATATTTCCAATTGGATCACCCTACTTACATGTTAACCAGGAAGGTGAACGGCTTGCCATGTAAGACCAGGAAGGTGGCAGGGGTCAAGGAGGCTTGGGAAGTGAGCCGATTCTATACATATCAGTGATTAAATCAATCTGTCCGCCATGAACCTTCTGGGCCCCATCCCTCTCCTCCCTTGCTTTTCCCTGCTTGCATCACTCCTTAGCAGCTTCATTATGTACAGTATATGCAGTAGACGTATCAAATATTCATACAGCAGAATGGTATAGTAAATATGCATTCTAACTCTGCTAAGATACACAAAGTAGAGGTCTGTGTGGTATTGATGTTTTGATCCCACTCCTGGCTGCACCCAACAAAGTTCCAGCTTGCCCTCAGCTCTCCCTGACAAACTTCCGTCTAGTTTCTGCCCAAATCTTAATGAAGTTGTCATTTTCACCACTCTAAAGGGCACATGGATTAGGCAGAGTGAATTCTTTAAACAGCAGAATCTACAAGAGGATTACTCCAAGCGATAGCCACTGTCACGTGTCTGCCTTTACAAGATGGTCTGCCTATAGACCACAATACCTGTTATAATTCATACACAACTGTGTCACAGATGCACACAAGCTATTTTTACTTTACTGTACTTTTAACTATATTTACTTTTATAGTTATACAGTCCTGATTAGAATATTGAGGACAATTTATTTATTTACTTATCAAGAAGCAATTTTAAAAGAGTTTCACCTATGCTCCAAGTCTAGTTGCCCACCTCCAATTATAAATTGTAAATTTAGTCCCACACTGTAAAACCTTCAGCCTGGTCCCATGGGTAGTATAGGATTTCCACAAGAATATAAGCCTCTCCCATAAAGCTGGGCCAAATTCATTCAACTATCTATTTTCTGATCCTCTGTATTATACAACACATCCAAGGGAGCTGGAGCCTATCCTAGGAACCAACCCTTTTAATCTGTTGTGCTACAATAAAAAAAAATCAAAATAATACTTAAAAAATACCATCTCTTAAGTGCACAACATAACTTGTATGTGTACATCAGGTCTAAACATTTGGTTTTACATACCATATCTTGCATTATATTCATTCACTCCACCAAACCCCGGCATCATCATTTTATCAATGGACAAGAGCAAAACAAACCTTCACAGCACTGACTTTCAGAATGCCATAGAGCTGCCTGCTGCTGGAGCAGTGTAACCTAACAGCACATAGAGTAGCTACATTTGAATTGTGCTATTAAAGCGCCCTAAAAAAGGTACACACACAGGCTCTCTGGAACTGTCTGGGGTTTTGTAAATTGATGAGTTTCTCCAAATACTTCTGTTTTCTCTCATATGCCAAGGATGGGCATGTTAGGTTCATTGCTCAAGTAAACCTGTGTCTGTTTATGAGTAAGACTGTGTGCTCGAAGTGGACTAGAATTGCACACAGTGTCAGTTCATCTCTTGAATTAGATGAACCAGAGATAGGTTTCAGCTCCCTACAATTCTGAGTTGCAGCCATAAGTTTCAGAAAATGAATGGATAAGATACACGATTATCATTGACACAGTGTTGTGTCCTTGGCCAATCCATAAAACAATAAAACAGTTTAAAATATGTCTCTTGCAATTCAGCTGTACCTGGATCCCTTCATTTGACCTTCAATTACACAACCCATGACATGACAGAAAATTAAAGCAGAGGAGGAGGAGGAGGAGGTTGATGGTTCCCTAACCGGGAGGTTATCAATTTATGACAAATAGAAGATCTGCACCAAGATGAGTATTGCCAAGGCAAAGGTGGGAATAATGCATTTACCTCTCAGAAAGGCATGCTCATTTTTTCTTAAGTGTGGCCAGATATTCTGTTAAACTTTGTTGTTTTTTATTATTTTTGTATTTCTGCTCAGTTTTATCTTGTACTGAAGGTTTGCAATGACTACATACATTGTTGTAGCTAATCAAATGATCAGAAGAAGATAAACCTCATGGCTTTTTTCTTTGGACAATTATCAGTTCAGCTGTTCTGTTGACGACAGCATTACTTTTCACTCTATTTCAGAAGATGGGTAGTAAACATAAAGTGTTAATAATTATGTGCCAGTCCAGCCAGTTACTAACCTTTTAGTGTATAAAACATGGTTTATTTTATTAAAGTCTTTCCAGGAACATGGGATGAGAAGGAAGAACCAATCTTTGACACCAGATCATTAATGGCACCGTCATACCAGACAAATAACTCCACCATTTACATCTGAGGAAGCTGTGCTACCTGGACAAATCCCATATTGACATGAGGGGGACATGCAGACTATACACAGATAGTCCCCTGATGTATGCCTTTACTCATTTTAATAAATGTCACTAATGATGGTATATTTTGCTTTTTCTTTTCACTGTCTTCTGGGATTGATCTAATTGCATTGCCGAGTGAATTTTACAAAAAGCAAAATCCTTTTGAACAAAGATTCTCCAACACACTGAAGTGGAATTAAACCATTAATGACCATTTGTTTAGATGTGGTAGGTAAAAAATAGTGTTTTGCAACTGCCAAAAATGGAGCTAGGAAGTGAAAAAGTAAACTGCTGACATTTTTGCTGACTTTTATAGCCTGGAAAAAATAAAATGACACAAGTAGAAGAAGAATTTCTAAGTGAACATTCAAGTGTGTGAGCAAGACACTTAACAATTTAAATGCTTGTAGGAATGCCACATTGTAATGCTGGAGTGCTGGACATACATCACTATGGCCAACAGAAGAAAAAAATAGAAATTATCCATGGATATCCATGAAATGTCAAAATATTGATTTTCTTTAATGGAAATTTTGCATACAATGAAATAAATCACTTCAAATCGTGCAAATGTGCAGCACGAATGTGCATGGACAAAAGATAAGCCCATTAACAAGGATGTAATTATGGGTGAAACACTGCACAGTATTTTGTGCCTTAGGGACCTAATCTGGTGAGCCGTATACAGTAGGGAAGTCGGAGATGCTCTTGATCAATCAATCAGGTAATTATGGGTAATGCTTTTGGCAATGCCAATAATCAGTTACACAGTTCAGTAAGGCCCCTACTGTAATTTTCTTACTTTTCTCTAACGATGAGCTTTCCAGCTTTTAGACTAATACTGTATCAAGATAACTGAGGTATACTCGTATTAGAAAAAAAAAATAGACATTTTAATGATAAGCAAAAGGATGGAAATCAGTATGAACATACACAGAGAAGGTAAATGCATCAAGAAGAGAATCTTTGGACTGGGATTAAGTTAATTTACATTTTAGTTTTAAGAATGCATTACAGTTTAATTCTCACAGTACAGTGGTTAGCACTGCTTCCTCACAGATCCAGAGACCTGGATTCCATTTATGTGTCCTTGTGGTTTTGCCTCAGGAACTCTGCATTGCCTCAGCATCTCACAGATGTGTATGTTATGTTATTTGGCAACTGAAAATTAGCCTTGTGTGAATGAGTGCTAGTGGATGTGTGTGTGATAAACTGTTATTTTGTTTTGGGATGGTCCCTACCTTCAACCTTAAACCCTCTTGGCTTCTGTAATGGAAATCAAGCTCAAACAATGGATGTACAGTAAAGGTAATCAGCTAATATAACAAGTGGTCTGGATCGGAGTTTCTCACCACTTCTGCGGAGAGTCAGCTTTGGCTGAAGGTTTTGAGGTTACCTATATTTTATGCCAGATGGAGAATCAAGTAATCGGGATTATATAATTAGATGGCTTGTTTCTTCGTGTTCTCTGTAAAGTCACACATTTTAAAGTGTGTAGTTTTCGCTAAACAATTCTGAAAATAGATGTGTTTCTGGGCGGCACTGCAGCCCACTCAAATTACTTGTGCTTTATTATTGTCCATGTGCAATTTGCATATACCCTTTGTGCCTGGGTGGATTGTCCTTTTATGCTCGAGGTCTCTTCCCCATATCCCTTAAGAGTTGCAGGTTATGTTAGCTGGTTATTCAGAATTGTCTGAGTGTGAGAGGGCTCCATGATGGACTGATGGCTTACACCCAATGTAGCTGGGATAGGTTTGTCACCCTGTGAAATGACATAGGTTAACTGGGTTTGAGAATGTTATGTATTATGAATAAATATATATACTGTTAAAAAAATTAAAGGAACATGTTTTAATCAGAGTATAGCATCAAGTCAATGAAACTTCTGGGATATTGATCTGGTCAGTTAAATAGTAGAGGGGGTTGTTAATCAGGTTCAGCTGCTTTGGTGTTAATGAAATAAACAACCGGTGCACTAGAGGGGCAACAATGAAGGAATGGTTTAACAGGTGGAGGCCACTGACATTTTTCCCTCCTCATCTTTTCTGACAGTCTTTGTCACTACTGATAGAATGAGTGATACCTGCACATTACAGAGGTTGCACAGGTAGTCCAGCTTCTCCAGGATGTTACATCAATACGTGCCATTGCCAGAAGGTTTGCTGTGTCTCCCAGCACAGTCTCAAGGGCATGGAGGAGATTCCAGGAGTCAGGCAGTTACTCCAGGAGAGCTGTACAGGCCATAGAAGGTCCTTAACCCATCAGCAGGACTGGTATCTGCATCTTTGGGCAAGGAGAAATAGGATGAGCACTGCAAGAGTCCTACAAAATGACCTCCAGCTGGCCACTGGTGTAAATGTCTCTGACCAAACAATCAGAAACAGACTTCATGAGGGTGGCCTGAGGGCCCAACATCCTCTAGTGGGCCCTGTGCTCACTGCCCAGCACCGTGGAGCTTGATTGACATTTGCCATAGAATACCAGAATTGGCAGGTCCGCCACTGGTGCCCTGCGCTTTTCACAGATGAGATCAGGTTAACTCGGAGCACATGTGACATGAAAGGGTCTGGAGAAGCCATAGAGAACATTATGCTGCTTGTAATATAGTTCTGCATGACCAGTTTGGTGGTGGGTCAGTGATGGTCGGGGGAGGCATATCCATGGAGGGATGCACGGACTTCTACAGGCTAGACAATGGCACCTTGACTGCCATTAGGTATCAGGATGAAATGCTTGGACCCATTGTCAGACCCTATACTGGTGTAGTTCCCCCTGGTGCACGACAATGCCCGGCCTCATGTGACGGGAGTATGCAGGCAGTTCCTGAAAGATGAAGGAATTAATACCATTGACTGGACCCCACGCTCACCTGACCTAAATCCAATAGAACACCTCTGGGACATTATGTTTCAGTCCATCCAACACCACCATGTTGCACCTCAGACTGTCCAGGAGCTCAGTGATGTCCTGGTCCAGATCTGGGAGGAGATCCCCCAGGACACCATCTGTCGTCTCATTAGGAGCATACCCCAACATTGTCAGTCATGCATACAAGCACGTGGGGGCCATACAAAGTACTGAGTACGATTTTCAGTTGCTGCAATGAAATTTCGGCAAAATGGACTAGCCTGCCACATCATTATTTCGTTTTGATTTACAGGGTGTCTTTGAATTCAGCCCTCTGTAGGTTGATAATTTTCATTTCCATCAAACGATGTGGCATCCTTTCATTCCTAACACATTACATGGTCCATATCAGTATAGATATCCAGCATGATTTTTTTTCCTATTGAAATCTGATGTATTTTCAAACAGTTCCTTTAATTTTTTGAGCAATTTGAGCAGTAGCAATAACAATTGTTGTTTGACAGGCTTAAACCTAGGTGAATTAATATAAGAATACAAAATATTTGTTTAATAAAAGCCATGACTCATTTCAGCATTCATCAGTAGCTTCAGTATATTTCAAACTCTCTGGATGGACAGTTGGCATCAACTTCCATATGTAGTATTTAAACAATGAGGCCGATTTAAAACGGGAACTGGCCTGTGATTACAAACACAGTTAAGCCAAAGACATTCTACTGCAGCGATCCCACAGGACAAGGGTATGAAAATAACGGAGCTGTAATACTCTATATCACCTTCACAGAAGTAGGTCATGGAAATAGTGCTTTACTGTAACAGAGGTGTAGTAGCGAAAAGCGGGCATTCTTCTTTTCTTCAATGTGGGGTTGTTATTTTAATGTCAGAAATCTGAGATATTGCTCGTTGTTCATTAAACAATGAGGCTTATATTTTCACAATGTGAGCTTTTTTAAACAGTGATGTCTCTATTACAGTCATAAATCTCTTTAAATCTTCATATGGTAAGACTAATGATTCTAAATTTCCAACAATTCTAATTGTGTTCAGCTTGTCTCAGTTATAATATTTCCATGGATTTTGTGTCCATCCTTCATTTTTCATTTTTAATACTGGTGCCTATTCTTGCTATACTGGATGTAAGGTAGGAACCAGCTCTGTACAGGACACCAGCCCCTTGCAGTGCCCACTTGTATGTGTTAGCTAACTCACACCAGGCTTATTAAGAGACACAAATCAAGCTGGCAGCATACAGTAACTATAAAAAGCCTGCACCCTTTGGATGTTTTCCCATTTTAATTTTATACAACATTGAATCATATTGGATTTAGTTTGGCTTTTTTGACACTCATCAACAGAAAAACACTCTTTAATGTAAGGTGAAAACATTCCCGCAAAATGTCTAAATTAATTACAAATATAAAACACTAAATAATTGATCTCATAAGTATTCACCCTGTTTAATCGGACACATCTAAATAATAACTGGTGCATCCAATTGGTTTTAGAAGTCACATATAGTTAAATGGAGATGAACTATCTGTAGTCAAGGAGTTCAGTTAATTGTAGTATAAATGCACTTTAACTGGAGGACTCAACTTGTGGTGAGTCAGTATCATGGCCTAACCCACACAATGAAGAATGTTATGTATTATGAATGAATATATACTGCTCAAAAAAATTAAAGGAACATGTTTTAATCAGAGTATAGCATCAAGTCAATGAAACTTCTGGGATATTGATCTGGTCAGTTAAGTAGTAGAGGGGGTTGTTAATCAGTTTCAGCTGCTTTGGTGTTAATGAAATAAACAACCGGTGCACTAGAGGGGCAACAATGCAGGAATGGTTTAACAGGTGGAGGCCACTGACATTTTTCCCTCCTCAT
>JANRMT010062790.1:25767685-25780115 GCA_026402145.1 Polypterus bichir lapradei | reverse complement strand
CAGCAGGACTGGTATCTGCATCTTTGGGCAAGGAGAAATAGGATGAGTTCAGTTAATTGTAGTATAAATGCACTTTAACTGGAGGACTCAACTTGTGGTGAATCAGTATCATGGCCTAACCCACACAATGAAGACAAAAAGAACACTCAACTCCATGAAAAGGTGATTGAAAAGTACATTTCAAAGGTGGAGTTAAGAAAAGTATCCAAGTCATTGAATTTCCCTTGAAGTCCAATAAAAAGAGTATGGAACAGCTGTAAATTATAGAATTTGAATCAATCATGATAGAAAGCGGGAATAAACTAATGGGAAAGCCCAAACACCCCTCCTATGAAGCGGTGCTAAAATCAATAGAAGAGTCCACAGATCATCCCTATTTACAAGGTAATATTCAGATTAATGGGAGAGTCAAAGGAGTCAGAAAACACTGGTGGCACTCATTGATTGGATGAAGCTTGTCATATTATGCATATTAAGAGTCAGATGACATGATGTATTAGATGAGGTAATGTAACAGAAAAGCATAAAAGCAGATGAATTCTTTTATTGATGTTTCACACATAAAGAATTGTTCTGCATTTTCATCTGGTCTCCATGAATGACTTCTTTGAAAAAACAGGAATGGTTTTCCACTGCAAAATCTGCCTATAACAGACTGTCCACAAAAACAGTTATTATGTAAGAAGGTGACTAATGATGGAGACAACCAGGAGACCTATGAAAACTGTGAAGGAGATACAAGCTACAGTGTATGAAATTGCAGAGACTGTGTGAACTACAATTGCTATCTGGGTGCTTCATCAGTCGCAGCTTTATGGGACAGTGGCAAAGAGAAAGCCATTCTTTTTTTTAGAAAAAAGATATCTTGGCCAGAATTTCTCAGAAGGCACATGGAAGACTCTGAAGTAAGCAGGAAGAAGGTTCTTCGGTCTGATGTGATCAAAATTGAGCTTTTGGCCATCAGACTAAATGCTGCATTTGAACACTGCACATTATCTAAAACATGGCATTTCCCACACGAAGGATGGCAGTGGCAGCATCATGCTGTGGCAATGGTTCTCTGCAGGAGGTCCTGGAAGGCTTTTAAAGGCCAAATGAATGCAGCAAAACCTGATGCAGGCTTAAAGAGTGTGAAAACTTATGTGGACAGTTATTTTATGTTTCATATTTGTAACTAATTTAAACAACTTTGCAGAGATCTGTGTTCATTTTGACATTAGAAAAATCCACTGACTCAATGTTGAATTATAATAAAACATGAAAATTTTCAAGGTGGTGAATACTTTTTCCAGGCACCGTACATTCATGTGAGCTTGAGGTAAACGTCTCCTGCAAACCATCTGTGTTACCTGCTACACCATTTCTCTGCCAGCTGTCAACACAGAAAGCAGGTTTGATTTACTGAATCTGCTGCTTAGCTGTAAATTACATCAGGCCTGACAGCTGTTCATTTGTTCTATCCTTTCAGAGGATATCATACAAATATGTGCTTTTATAAAAGGCTGCTTAACTAATGAGGAAATTCAGAATGTAAAAGTTAGTTTATTAAAATACTTCTTTTATTATTTATACATATACACTATGCAAACACAGCTACTTAAACTCTATCCATTCTTTTCTCAATTTAAATGTTCTGTATATCGATTGCAGGAAAGGCAGGCATGCCGCAGTGTTATGGTTATTTGTTACATTCAATGACTATCAGAAGTCATAGTTTAGCAGTTGATGAAGAATCTTCCGAACTTCCAAGCAGAAGTAAATCAGCTCTATCAGATTTACTCTCCAAGATGTTATATAGATGGGGCATGTGTACAAGAATCAATGTTTTCTGGCACCATCTTTAATTAACAGACTGACTTCAGCAAGAGGTGGTGCTCTCAATCTAAGCAGCACACTGAAAGATAAGGACATGGCTCCATTCATAAGGTACCTTTCATAGCCAAAGAAATAACAAAATGTTTTATTGACCCTACAGTGAAAACAATGAATTGGCCACAGCTACAAAGTCACCTACAGCAAATCTTCATCTTTCACATTTACTCTGAAGGCCAGAACAGAATTGATTTTTTCCCATGGTCACAAAAAAATATCACAGATAATTTGTCATATTAATCTTGGTAGGGTGTGTTAGTTTTTCATACCAGATTTGCCACTATAACCCAGATTCAAGTTTAAATTATTTTATATTTAGTTATTAATTTAGGTAATTGTTTAATGCACTTTAATCCAAGGTATTTAAAATGTATACAGTATGTGTAGGGAAATTGCTTGATATTTCTACATTTGTATGACAGTGAGGTTGAGTGACCCATTCAAGGTAACGTAGTGACTTGGGCTGTGGCATTCACTAAAACCACTAGAATGCAGTACCTAAATATTGTCTTGAGGTTGACTTTGATATTAAAACATCTTGCAAATCAAATGTGCATAGTGTTTCTTATTTTCCCATTTGAAAATTTTACAGCTCAAAGGATGATCTTTGATTGCTCATGAGACCTAAAAGAGATTCACATTTATGCTTCATTTAAGCATCAACTTTGTCACAGATGTTTCTCCTAAATTTCCTTAGGAGAAATAGCTTTAGACAAAAACAAGACGTGATACAACTGAAGTGAAATGAGTCAAAATGGTGAGTTTGGTCTGAAAAGCTTGCTATATTTTGGGAGATCTCTTTCTACTTTTGTTTCATTTTCATTCAGGACCTAATAGATTTTACTAATTCTTGGACTGATGCCTTTATCCAAGATGACTTACAACATTTGAAATATGACTGGTTACATTTCCTTTCTGTTTACAATTGGAGAACAGGCAAATGAAGTGACCTGCTCATGGTCACAGAGTGTCAGTAGTGGGATTTCAATCTACAACCTCCAAAGGCCAAAGTCTTAACCACTGTGCCACACTGCCTGGAGTACAACAATATCAATTAGAGCAACTAATAGTATTATTCCGGAGCAATAAATAAAATTGTGCAATTACAATAAAGTGTTTTATTACCACAAACAAGTGCTTGTACATGTCACCATACATTACTGAACACACAATGCAGATATTTTCAGACTGCTAAAAAGATGTCAAGACACCACTTGGAAATTCTGAGCCCGATGTTTGACTTTGCTGAGATTTCTGCTTAATCTCAAGAGGAAAAACTTGCAAGAATACCAAGGTATTTTTTTTCTCAGGAGAAAAATCAGAAACATGAGGCAAAAGAAAATGTCTCTATTTTATTTCTTTCTGATCTCGTTGTCGAAGAGAAACTAAAAATATATTAAGGAGATTTATTTTATTTTTCACTCCTATGGGTTTTACCTGCTTTTTATAACAAATGTCACAGTGGTAACAAACTGAGCTGATCAGAGAAGTTGCTTAAAATCAGAAACATTCTTAACTGCTGTTGGAATTCTCAGGTGCTTGTGGGGCACCTTAGATATATGATCCCACCAGGTTGTTCCAGTGGCTTTAGGTCTCCCCTCATTCATCTCTGCCAAATAATGTCTTAATTGTCAGTCAGCCAGTGAGTATCTTTATTGGACAGCCATAGCACCTCATCTAGAATCTGTCAATCCAAAGGAGCAATTGCTCCATTTCAAAGTCCTTCCAGGCACACACAATAAAGCCAGCAATCTTGTATGCAGTAGGAAACTCATTTTGTCTGCTTGTACTCCAGACTTTTGCAATCACTACTCACAGTGCATGACAACTGAAGAATATGTAGACATAATAGGAGTATAAAGCATTCAGTACAACCTGAGCACATTCCTGCTGCTGTGGATCAAATCTGTTGGTGTGTCTTATAATTAAGACACAAATAGGGGCTCAGTTTCCTCCTGAAAGACAAAGTCACCGTAAAATATTCATGCCATGTGCTTGGTATTGTCTTGATTTACTTCTGTATCTGTGTCGAAAAACGCTTCCCAAGGAAGGCCACTTCTGTCACACAAACAAAAAGAAAATGGGTACTTACCTTGAGAAAAGTAGTACTGGGAATAGTACTGGGAATAAGCAATTAAATTGTTATTTCCAGATCCCTTCTGTTGTCACAAATATGGAAGGCATTGAAACTTTTGTAGGACCAAAAAGGACATGTTCAGTAAGTTTTTATGCTTTTGTTTCCCATAGCCCATCAGATTCCTTTACAAACACCAGAGCTGGTTATGCATTTTTTTTTATTTATAGAAAACGCTTAATATTATACACAATTTCATGTGGCAAATGCATATATGCACCATGTTTTTGAAGAAATACCTTCAGTTTGAAAAATACCAAACTTATCCTTTAACCACATTATGTTCCAAAATGTATAAAATCTGATATTTTGTGAGTTTGCTGATAAGCATTTAAGTTTGCAGTAATACTTTAAAATCAAAAGAAATCTGCGACAGTTGGAGGAAAAAAATGACTGAGTTTCCAAGTCAAATACCTATCCATCCCTCGGCTTAAGTATATATACTGTACAAGGGGACCCCCAGCCCACCCCTGGTTAGATGAAGAAGCTGAAAGATCTCTTTATTTTTTCCACTTCAGCCACCGGTTGCTATTTTCAGTCTGAGAGGTAAAACTCTTTGCAAAAAATACGAAGTCCACTGGTATTGCAGTGCTTTAATTTCTGGACACATTTACCAAAAAAAAAAAATAATGATCTTTATATATAATACGCTAATATGGCTGCTCGTTTGTCTGTCCAGGATTTTAAATCAATTGCAAGCCTTTTGACCTATTGACCTGAAATTTGGTACACATATACTATGTGACATCTACTATCCTCTTTCAGGGTGATGATTGACCTCAAAGGTTATTCCTTTTTTTTATTTTTATTTTTTTGTAGAATCAACTCTCTGCAGCAGCCAGCAGGGCGGTCATGCAGTCCATGAGTACGGGCTCTGTTCTCATCCCTACACCTTCGCAGTCTCTTCTCCTACCTCTTCAAATCTTAAATCATTCTTGAGGCAAATTGAAGACTTAAGTGCCACCTTAAATGAAAAATTAAAGAAAATGTAGTAAGTAATTGCAACACAAACACTGACTTAATCAGTTTTAACGTGAAAAGGTGCCAACGAAAGAAGAGAAGTGGGCTGCTCGGGTGGAGAAAAGAAGAGCTGCTCAGGAAACAGCAAGCGCATCAACCTTTGAGCAAACGAATGCTAAACGTACAGAAAAAGAGGATGAAAACTATGAATGCTCAAGTCAAGTGTCTTCACTGTGTTATCGTGTAGTGTGCCGTTACTGGTTATTTATAATATATATATATACTAGCAAAATACCCGCACTTCGCAGCGGAGAAGTAGTGTGTTAAAGAAGTTATGAAAAAGAAAAGGAAACATTTTAAAAATAATGTAACCTGATTGTCAATGTAATTGTTTTGTGACTGTTATGAGTGTTGCTGTCATCAAGGATTTGATTATCATTATTTCTTTCAATCAGGTTCGTATTTTGAGGATGTGTTGTGTTGAAGTTACATTCCGTGTTTGTCAACCGTTGTAAAGATAACAGGTTTCATTCATCGAAGTGTTCACTACCCAAATCGGTACTCATGAATCTAAGATGTTAAACAGGCATTCCCGGTATTAAGTTGTGGATTTGCCTGTGAATATTTAGCGGCAGCGTGTCTATGAACTTAATTTAAACTTTACACCTTGCTTTCCTATTGATATGTATACAAAGGCTTGTTTAGCTTCAGAGGGTTGTTACTTTCTTACTGCATCAATGAACAGCTCATCTTCCTCTTTATCTGAGACATCATACACTGCATGCACGGGTTTACCTTTCCCAGTCCTGCAAACTTTAGCAAAGTGGTTCAATTTACCACATTTTTTACACTGTCTTCCTTTAAAAATAAAAAAATGCTAAGACTTCGCAAACCTAACGCCATCTATCACACATCTGTCACTCCACCTAGTGGTGAGTTCTAGCGATTTCAAAGACGTCCATCCTTTCTGCCTCACCCTATATATTGTTTTCTAGGCTCTAAACATTTTGCTCAAAGTGTGTACTCTACCTAAAGCAACTATTGAAGAAGACATCCCTGGTGTCATTGTACTAATTCCTCTTTTAGATCTGATCCTAGTGATATTAAGAAACTGAGGCTTCATCTTATGACATACACAGAAGTTTCCCTAATCCAACTTTATACACATTGATTAAAAATTAATTTGAAAGTAGGCCAGTGAGGAGGAAACCTTTGTTCTCTGACATTTTAAGAACAGCAAAAAATGAAACAGAGTAGAACAGTGTGTACCATATTGCCATAGTGCAAACCTTATTGTAGTATGGAAACTAAACAAATCCAAAAATACCATATATTTCCACAGTAAACTAGTGTTTTAGAGAAGACTTTGGGTCAATCTGCTTAACAGTAACATCTGACAAATGAAACCTTCTCACATGGCCAGGTCAAAGTAGCATGAACATGAACAACAGTCCACAGAATCAGTGGATGCAGTTAGGTTAGAACATTAGAAGTGTGATTAGAAGTGTGATAAAAACAGGCAATTTAGCTCAACAAGCTTGTCCATCCTATTTATGTAAATTGTCTCAAATAATATCAAGTCAAGATCTGAAGTTCCCTAAAGTCCTACTTTCTACCACACTACTTGGTATTTTATTGCATGTCTCTATGATTCTTTGCATGAACAAAAACTTTGCAACATTTGTACATAATCTGCCCTTAACAAGTTTCTAAACATGTCCCCATTTTCTTGTTGCAGAATTTATTTTAAGGTAATAATTGGGACCCACTGCACTAATTCATTTTATAATTTTAAATACTTCATCCAATGCCCCTCTTAATCCCTGTTTACTTAAACTGAAGATGTTCAACTCCTTCACTCTCTCCTTATAACTCATACCTCTTAATCCTGGAATAAGCCTAGTCATTATTCTGTAAACATTCCCTAGTACTGCTATAACATTTTTTGTAATATGGAGACCAAAACTATACACATTACTCCAGGTGAGGCCTCACTAATGCATTGTATTTCTTAAGTATAACTTCTCTTAACTTGTACTCTACACATCGTGCTATGCAACCTAATATACTTAATATGCTTAATATGCTTCCTAATTGCTGCTGTATACTGTTTTGATGTAGATAATGACAAGTCCACCAGGACTCCTAGATCCTCATAAGGTGTACCATGAAGTTTCAGGCCTCACACTGCATATTTAAATCTAACACTTCTACTTCCTACATATAATACCTTACATTTACTTACATTAAATTTAATTGCCCACAAATTTGCCCAAGCCTTCACACTGTCCACATCCCTCTGTAACAAATTTTGTCTGTGGGTGGCATGGTGGTGCACAGGTGTTTGCATCCTGAATCCTCTGTGCATGGAGTTTGCATGCTGTTTCTGTGTCTGCATGGGTTTCCCCAGGGTGCTCCAGTTTCCCCTCACAGTTCAAAAACATGCAGGTTAAGTGGACTGGCGATACTAAATTGGCCCTAGAGTGTGTGCATGTTCACCTTGTAATGGTCTGGCACCCTGTCCAGTGTTTGTTCCTACCTTGTGCTCTGTGCTAGCTGGGATGGGCTCCAACATCCCCTACAATCCTGTTCAGCACTAAGCAAGCTGATATAAGAGATGCCCCTTCGGCCTCAGCTTTTAAATCCCAGCTGAAGACTCACTACTTCAGTTTAGCATATCCTGACTAGAGCTGCTGATTAACTGTACAGACTGCATCTCTGTTGTTGGTCATTAGCACTAAAACATAAGTAGCATGATAGTTATAATTACTAACCCTCACCTATTTTGTTTTTCTTCTTGGTTCTCAAATGTGGTGCTTGGAGCCACTGCCCTACTGCCAAGTTGTTTTGCCTGCCTAAGGTAAAGTCTTCCCTGATGGAGGATCGCAGGAATCGTGGGGTAGAGGGGTCCTTTCTTCAGATTGGCTGGCTAAGCAATGTTTCAGCTGTGGAATGGCCAAATGGGGGAGGCAGCTTGATGGCTGAGGTCTTCAGGACTCTAAACAAATCCAAATCATATTATGTGATATCATCTACTGTTAAATTCTGGTCCGTACTTGTAAAACTTTTATTTATATACTGTATTGAGGATTTGTTCTGATCTGTGTATTGTATTAACCCCCTTCTTTTTCACACCCACTGTACTCCTTTCCCAAGTTTTCTTCCATTTTTCCCTATTTTTCCCTGGGGTTTATTTTTTGGAGTTTTTCCTTGTCTTCTTAGATAGTCAAGGCTGGGGGGCTGTTAAGAGGCAGGGCCTGTTAAAGCCCATTGCGGCACTTCTTGTGTGATTTTAGGCTGTACAAAAATAAATTGTATTGTAAGCTGGTTAGAAAATGACTGACATTGTCTGCTCTTCCACCTAGTTTGTTAAGAAGATTTTAACAAGATAATAAAAATGTAGATTTTTATTTATTTGTTTCTAGTAGGTGAAATCAAATATTATAAATATAATTAATCAAAAAAATCTTATTATGATGCATGTCATAAAAACTTAACATGGCTTACTCTCTGTCACCACTATGTGTATGACTGGACAGTGTCTTTGTCTTTATAGTTGTAGTTTCCTCTTACTTAATGCTACTTTTGGTATTACATGGGCTCAGTAATCTTTTCCCATCAATTAAAAATGAGGGTTTCTCAATCATGAAATTCAACTTACATTTCTCAGTTTTTTTCATACTATTTTCCATTAAATATTCCACAAAACACTAAGTAGTATGCTAAAAAATGTTAGATATGTTTGCTCAAAATATCATGCAATCTTTAAGGTAAGGATTTCCTGCTAGTAACACCTTTTCATTTTTTTCTCTTTAATTTTGCCCGCAGAGCGCCTCGAGGGCTGTGTTGGTATTAGAGAGACAAAGAGTTGTAGATCATAATTAATTTAGTGCCTGAATTCTATGAGGTAAGGCTGTTTTAATTCATTATTGAAAACACAACATTCAGATAGAAAGTAGCAGCATGCTCTTGATCTGCTTTTGAAAGATCCCTACTGAGCAGCATTCTCTTTATCTTCTGATGTAATGGCATATATTTTGTGGAACAGCTAAGCAGAAAATCAAAACAGGATGTGCAGCAATGAAGGATCACAAACACTGGCCTTTTAAACTTTTGTTTAATCCATCTAGCATTTTGTGTACATTTTGCACACTTACTGGAACATTATCACACCTGCTTAATGCAGTTCAGGATCATGGGGCACTGGAGCTCATCCCAGGACCATTTGGCAAAAGGCAGGAATCAACATGGCATCAGCTCACCACAGGACCCCCTCACACTCATGCCAGACTCGTTTAGATTCCCCAATTAAGCTAACATGCAAATCAAGAGTTATTCTAGAATAATAATCAGAAGGAAAAAGAAAAAAACAGTTTAAATCTACTTTTAATCCCCATATAGCTATTTATTAATGACTTTTGCCTTGTAGAAGGGGAGGAAGTGGCTAAAATTACATCACCATAAAGTCAAACTGATCAAAATGCACATTATTTTTTTCACACCTTAAGAGAACCACCAGAATCAATCACTGTAATAAACAGGTATTGGAGCTTGCAGTCCTGTACATACATTATATATAATTTCTAATAATGGTATGGATCTTACTCATAAAATTGTATGTGGATTCAAGTGTGAAGGCATGCATACATGAAAAAAACAGGAAACTGCATACACCAAACGAAAAAAAATCTAATTTATAAATAACAGTATATATTTACAATTTGTATGCAATAACAATCATCTTGTAAATGTGCAGATGTGCACATACCTGAAACAACCGTATATGGACTATGCTAAACAATGTCATATACAGTACATGCAGTCATAAGAGCTTCAGCTTCATTAACTGGTAGAGCAGCCTCCCACCTGATGCATCCAGACACCACTACCTGCATTCAAGGAGTTCTATGACACTCCTCACAGCGCCTTTCCTCTTCACCGTGGGGTCAGGAAAGTAGAAAGGAATCAGCGTCTGAGCAGTTAACCACTATCACATGGCATGCTGTTACAGTGAATAGTAAAGGCCATATGAAACACTGAAAGTTCAGCCAATTACCTTACCAACAAGCCAGCCATCATATACAATACCTTTAGTGAGTCATCTGCCAACACTACATTGACTAAAAATAAATTAATCATAAGTTGACACAAGCCACTGAGTCATGACCTGTCAGTCTCATCTTAGCAGAACAGATGGCTTGTACATTATTGGAATGTAATTCCTTATGGTTAACAAAAACAGCTTCAGTCTCTCTAGCTGTTCTTACTGCAATAAGAACACATTCAATTGCCATGATTATGTTACAAAAATTGCAAATTGCCTTTTTATGTTGGCCTGTGACACCATGTGGAAAATGAAGTACTTGTCAGTTGGATAATGGCTTCCAGCAGTGTGGGCATGATGGAGCTGAAGTTTGGCAAAGATATTCCTAACCTATCAGCCAGTCGCCTCTGGGAAGTGCCAGTATACCTTCACAGTGTCCCAGTGACCTTTCAGCATCCAGCATCTGGTGGACAGACTGCTCCAACCCCACAATGCCTACAGTGCAGCCTACCTTGATGACATCGGCATCTATTCTAGCACCATAAGTGATTCAGGTCTAAGGATCATCCCCCAAAAATGCTATTTCAGGTTGAATAAGGATAAATACAGTATCTCAGATACATGGTAGGTGGAGAAGAAAATCCACCATCAAACCATGGTGGTCCATCGTTGCTGCCATAGAAGACTGGCCCTGACCACAAATGAAGAGGCAGGTACAAGCTTTTTTAAAATTAGCGAATTACTATCATAGATTTGTACTTCATTTCTCTGAACGAGCTGCTCCTCTCTTTGAGCTGACACAGTGGTGTGGACCCCAATGCTGGATGCCACTTTCTGTCTTCCCTTTCTCCACCAGACCAACACCTCAGACACTGTCCTTTTTGGCAAGTTGCCGACGGAGGGGAACACTTCATGATGCACCTCAGCAGGAAACTGCTGGACTGGGAGGTAAGTGGTGATTGACTGAGAGAGCCTCGCTATTAAATGAGTCATCATGCTGCTTCAATACTAACTCCTGGGCTGGTAATCCACCCTTGTAACAGACAATGCTCCCTTGTAGTAGCTTGGTTCCCACCAGGATTCAAACCTTTACATAACCTGCTGGTTCCTGAGTCTCCAGCTACACAAGTTCAATGTGCTGCACCGCTGTGGGGCCCTCCACACCAACGTTGATACCCTCTTCTGGTCCCACAACCTCATGGCTAGGTCCGCTCATACTGTCGGGTTTGAGATAAGTCGGGGGCCATGTCATACATATATACTCAGCAAAAAAAGAAACGTCCCCTGACTTTCAACTGTTTTTACTTTCAGTAGACTTAATGTGTAAATATTTGTATGAACACTAAAAGAGTCAACACCATAAGACATAAACTAAAAATGTTTCACAATGTGTCCCTGAATGAAGGGAGGCTCAAAATCAAAAGTACCAGTCAGTATCTGGTGTGGCCACCAGCTGCTTGAAGTACTGCAGTGATCTCCTCCTCATGGACTGGACCAGATTTGTCAGTTCTTGCTGGGAGATGTTACCCCACTCTTCCACCAAGGCACCTGCAAGTTCCTGGACATTTCTCGGGGGAATGGCCCTAGCCCTCACCCTGCGATCCAACAGGTCCCAGACGTGCTCAATGGGATTGAGATCTGGGCTCTTCGCTGGCCATGGCAGAACACTGACATTGCTGTCATGCAGAAACTCACGCACTTTTTGCCACTCCTGTCTGGTCCAGCGAAGGTGGGTTTGTGCCCATAGGCGGCATTGTTGCTGGTGATGTCTGGTAAGGACCTGCCTTACAACAGGCCTGCAAGCCCTCAGTCCAGCCTCTCTCAGCCTATTGCGGACAGTCTGAGCACTGATGGAGGGATTGTGTGTTCCTGGTGTGACTCGGGCAGTTGTTGTGGCCATCCTGTACCTGTCACGCAGGTGTGATATTCGGATGTACCGATCCTGTGCAGGTGTTGTTACACGTGGTCTTCCACTGCGAGGATGATCAGCTGTCCTTCCTGTCTCCCTGTAGCGCTGTCTTAGGCGTCTCACAGTGCGGACATGGCAATTTATTGCCCTAGCCACATCAGCAGTCCTCATGCCTCCCTGCAGCATGCCTAATGCACGTTCACGCAGATGAGCAGGGACCCTGGGCATCTTTCTTTGGGTGTTTTTCACAGTCGGTAGACAAGTCTCTTTAGTGTCCTGCGTTTTTAGAACTGTGACCTTAAATGCTTACTTTCTGTAAGCTGTTAAGGTCTTAACAACCATTCCACAGGTGCATGTTAATTAATTGATTATAGTTAATTGAACATGCATGGAAAACATTGTTTAAACAATTTACAATGAAGATCTGTAAAGTTATTTGGATTTTTAAAACATTATTGTTGAAATACACAGTCCTGAAAAAGGGACGTTTCTTTTTTTGCTGAGTATATAT